>OX371261.1:105330499-105659101 GCA_947311025.1 Lypha dubia
ATAACAAGATATATATATAACAAACGTTGTTTTGCCATACAAAATAGTACTAGTGCATATTTTGGGTGTTATATAAAAAATAGCGAATGTATTATAACTGTGTGACCATGACTTCCGACGAAAAAAAAACCAAACAATATTTTTGTTCTCTTTGAAATACGAACGACGACGACTCTCCTGCATGAGGTGGACATAGCGCCATCTGTCATTCAACAACAAAAATAATTATAAGGATAACATAGCGCCATCTGTTGGGTTAATAGTTAAGTAAATATAGAAATTGTATGAAAAATTCAGACTTACTGAATATGCATAAAAAATTTCATAAGAATCGGTCAAGCCGTTTCGGAGGAGTATTCTAGCGAACATTGTGCCACGAGAATGGGCCTGTTCGGAAATGTATCACTGCGCCGCATCTGGGGGAATTGACTGATGACTACGGCTGTGAAACATATGGGCAGGTGTTATCAATATTAATTATACGACACCTCACCTTTTCACAATAATTATTTGTTAAAAAAAAATTCTTGCATACTTTCGAGTTCATACTTGGCTCTGTAATACATCAAAACAGTAACGATGGTTTTGTAATGACTTTCGAATAAAAAGTTTAACCTACTCTGGTGTAAATATTAAAATTTAAATTTATGATTTTTTCTTTACATCTTGTATCGTTGACAATGTTTAATTATTTGTAGGTAAATATTTCTTTTAATTTTCAAATTATAAAGACAGCACTTTTGTACTTCAAACAATATGAACTTTGAAAAATTATTGAATGACACTACATTTTGCATTCGAATATTCAAATTTATAGAAAACAAATTATCTTAATTAAGAAAACAAACAAGCAACATATTTGTCATCAAAATTTTGAAAATGAAAGCCTTTATGCAATTATTGCTTACAAAATAACATAAATATGTTTATACAAACTGTAAACATATAATATTAATCATTTATTTAAAAATATGATAATGAAAGCCTGTCATATAATTTTAATAGAAAGTCAAGTAACTTTACAGGATATCCTTTAAGAAAATATATTGTTTATTGCTAGGAAATGGGCAGACCAATAAACAACTCGACAGACGTCGTGACAATCAAGTTAAACATAATTCAACGACAGCAAACAAGATAAAATATTTTTAATATAATTGTTTATACAAACACAATATAAATATACATACATACATACATACATACATACATACATACATACATACATACATACAAACATACATACATACATACATACATACATACATACATACATACATACATACATACACGCATACATAAATACATACATAACATATAATATGGGCAAAATATTTCATTATTATTTCCATTACCTTGACAATAAATTAACTGTCAGTTAGTTGTTGGCAAATGAAATTATGTAAATTTTTGTTAATAATGCTTGTGACAGCTTTCGTAAAGTAAAGAAGAAATATTTCAAATGTAAATTTCTTTACATAAAATAACAAATTGATGTTATGTAATGGACTTGTTTCCATTTCTCCTTTTTGTTTGTGTTTGTTATTTTTCATATCCTAAGAAAGCAAAGAAATTGTAATAATATATAACTAATGTTATCTATCTTAATAAATTAAAAATATTTAATGTACAAGGAACAAGGTAATAATATTCACTTTGTTCTGTTTGAAATTATAGTTGACAAATTGATTAGGAAGAAACTAACAGAGAGTCAGTGTTAGCTAAGAGGGATTAACTGCCTGTTTTTAGAAAATTAAAACAAAATAGTGAGTGAGAATTTATATTGAAAACAACAATAAAAAACGAAAATTTGTTTTTGTTTTCAATATAAATTCTCACTCACTATTTTGTTTTCATTTTCTAAAAACAGGCAGTAAATAAAGGATATTCCACAATGATGGGTGTTAAATAAACTGTGAAAAAAAATCATTAAGTTTCTGAGAGCAGTAGAAAAGTTTCATGCTTCAAGAAAAATGGAAAACATTTAGAGAGAACTCTCTCACATTTCTTTATATTTGTAAATTAAACCTATAAAACAATTGGCATTTCCCTAGATAAATGTTTCACCAAAGTATTCACGAGATTATCCTTTTACTCAATTGCAAGTAGAAAAATTTCATGGTTTAAGAAAGAAAAAAACATTTAGAGATAACTCGCTCTCACTCTAATTCCTTCAGATTTCTTTATTAAACAAATAAAAAAAAAAAAAATATATAGTTTCCTACAAAAATATTCCACCAATGTATTCAATTTACCAAGATGTATAGGTTTTTTTTTACACAATACTCATACATATACAGTGAAACCTAACATAACCGGACACTCAAACAAAATATGTTTCAATTAAGAGGAGATTCTTTTAAGCGCATTTTCTTTTAAGTGAATTTTCTTTTAAGCGACTATAAATGCTTTGAAATTTATTCAAAATAAGAAACAATCTTTATTTTCAATTAAGCCATTCGTTCCATTAAACAATTTCCTGTGGGGCTACTCTGTATTTCGATTCGAATAGAAAACTGTTCGAACTTTCATGTTAATTACATGGCAGTTCGAAAGACTTTCTTTTCAATTCGATTTACAGAGTAGCACCCCTGTTATCCGAATTCAAATGTATTTTCCTTTAAGCATAGTGACCACAGCCAAGCTATTCAAATCCGGTCTATCCAATGCCAGATCAATTACACTGTTCCATAATTTTTCCAAATACGTTGGTTCCTAATTCAATGTTGGCGGCACCCGGAGTGAGATTGTCTGCCACTTCTATTGGGATCCTTGGGAATTCTAATCGATTAGCTGTTTGGATAAGTCGAATACCCTTCATTGGACAAAGTTACTGGCCTTAATTCCCTCGTGATGCCAAAGAGACTTCAATTTGCAAGGACTTGCAGTATTTTTGTGTCCTTTCATATTAATATTTTTTTTTTTAAATTAGGACCATCACTCAGGGGATGACCCCTACCTTAGCAAAGCGTTGTGCCAGAACAAGAAAAATAGGTTTAAGGAAGAAGGATAAAGGGAGTACTGTTTGTGGACATTCGATTTGAACCTTAAAACACTAAAAGTGGCTAGGAAAGGCCTCTGCGGGGAGTTTATTCCACATGCGAACAGTTCGGCCAAAGTACAAATTATCTCTGTATTACGTAGTGCGGTTCGTTGGCATATCGACCACAATTGGATGTGCTCTTAAAGAAGAGCGTGTTGTACGTGAAAAGTGAAACATATTCGGTTGCAGTAGCGATGCTCCAGTGAGTCAATAGAGTTGGCTATCCAACTGTCACCGATAAGCTTCTTCGCCCTATCTTGTACGCGATCGAGTAACTTCAAAATCGCACCGGCCCATAAGTGAGAGTTATATCCCATTTTCGGTCGGATAAAGGTGGTATTAATTATAAGGAGATCAGATGGAGTGAAGTATATCCTGCACCGTCTCAAAAAACCGAGGCACCATTGAACATCACAATGAATTTTCCTGCCAAGAACATCAAGAGCTTCTGATTCCTCAATATATATACGATCCATATTTACAGATGGAGCAGCATGTCTGGTCACACGTCTGTGCGTGAGCATAGCACATTGGGTCTTTCGTGAATTAAAATTGACCCTATTAGTATGAACTCAATTTGAAATTTTCAGGAGATCGCGATGTAGTGTATCGGTCATATTTTGCCGCGTTGCCGGAATCTCCGACGGGTTTGACCTATTGCTGAATGAATACGAATGAACTAAGCTGTTGTCATCGGCAAAAGAGTAGATAGGGTTGGAAGTTTGACACAGAAGGTCATTAAGAAAAATAAGAAAAAAGGCAGGAGAAACAACGGAGCCTTGCGGTACCGCTGAATTTTTCTTAAACTCGTATGCTGGCCCAGGGTTCCCAGCCATACAGTATCGTTGATTTGAAACAAGAATTGATGTTTTTTAATTTTTTTTAGGTCCAGTGATCAGGGTATCATCAGCTTCATTTTTGCAATACATTTTTCCAGCACTAGGGAGAAAGGGGATAGGGAAGAGAAAATTAATAGTTTAATTGAAGAACTTTGCCATTACGTGTTTCGTTATTATAAGAGCAACGTTGCAGCGCCGCCTCTGGTGGTACATACACGCAATTAATTTTTTCAATCTGTGTAAGCAGTCATTTAATTAATTGTTTTACTTTCCCCAACGATGGTGGGCGCTGTGGTGTACATTAGATGAGAACTGTGTCAATCGCTGCCGGAACATTTTTAAGTGACCAGTGCTATGATTTCATATTTAATATGGCATATAACAACAATTAATACAATGTTACAGTAAAGCACATTAAAGAAGTTTAGTTTTTACTACATACGTACAATCTCTGAAGTATTTTCGCCAATGTGACCAAGTGATGGGTTAACATACAATGCCACCTTGTGGGTAGTTAATAAAAAAGTATTCTTAACAACACAAAACAGTTCCGATATGAATTGATTTTGGGAAAAATCCATTCGGTTTGATTCCCTAAGCTCGAAGAGTTTGAACGCCAATATTAGCCATCTCAGCCACATTTTCCAAGTTTAATAAAACTAAGCTCACAAACATAATTCAGGAAACCTACAAAAGCAGTTTAATAGACTCATATATTATCTTCATTTTTCATTTGGTTTTTAATTCCCTGCGGTTGAAGGGTTTGGACACAGTGACCAAAACCCCAAGAATATGCATATCTGCTATCGTATTTCCAGCTACACCCAGAAAAAAGATTGGTTAAAACTCAGCTATGTAAATAAAATATCAGTTGAATAGACTATATATCGGTTACCGCTACCAATATTTTGTGGATCCAACCACCATTCTATGTTCACAAACATAATATCACAAATATAATCAACACATGGTTGCAGTGATGTTAACCGTATGGTAATTACCGTATTGTACGGTAATTTAGACCTCCAAAAGGTAGGCAGGTAATTTCAATATTTGTACGGTAATTTTATAAAGCTTTAATTTTTAATCAAATCATAAAACCCACGGTTTTCCTAAAACATTGTAACAATGCTAATTGTGGCTAAATGCTAAAAATTTCTCCTATGGAATATTTATACAAGTACTCGCATTAGCTAAAATGTTGATTTTTTTCTTGGGTGACAAACTAGAAACAAATAGGCTGGCCTGTGGTGTCGAACGATATCGATCGGTGGTTTTCTAGATGTAAAAAAATTATCTCGCATATCTCTAATAACCGATTTTATTTAACTTATTATTTATTTACAGCCACAAAAGCTAAATATGCAAATAATAATAAATTGATGGTTAGAAGGTCGCAAGCCGGTTGTATTTCGTGTACAATTTCAGCATTATCGATCGATCGAGGTGGGCCGAAAATGTATAAAATCTTTAATTAATCTATGAATAACACTCAGCTTTAAATATAAAATAATTTATATACTTATCTATGTATATACACATATGTGTGTATATAGCCTTTAAGAGAATGGTGATTGAATGTATAAGTTTTAATTCTAATATTTTATTAATACTAATTGTTTCTTAAATTTTTGTTGTCTTTAAAATATGTATGTACTTATATTGATTAAAAAATATAACCTATTTTAATAGTAAAATATTACTATTTCTATAAAACGCTTTACCCGTACGGTAATTTTACCCAAAAAACGGTAATCTTTATAAGGCTGTACGGTAATTGGAAAAAATTAGTTAACATCACTGCATGGTAGTGACAATTCTTAAATTAGTTGGATCAACCGAATGCATTCCTTTGCTGCAACTAAATGCCAAAATGGTGAGCATAACTGAATAATTGGCAACGAATATGCTTTAGTTGATACTTCTAACCGATTATTCGGTTGTCATAACCAATTTAAGTAAAATAAAAACTTACTCATTAATCGTCGATTTTAAAATATTGGCGGCTGTGGCTGCGTTTTCTAAGGCGATTGTTTCAAACATGAGTGTTATATGTTCAATAACAATAATGGACAAAAATAATTAAAACAATTTATTTTATTTAAGTAAATATTATAGATATCATTTCAATTGTTTTCCAGGATAAAAATGAGCGTAAATAATCCTGATTAGCTTCCATTCAACGTCCATGATGTTAACCATGATGTTGTTGCAAACAGGGTTTAAAAAAAGTAATGTATTTACTAAAAATTCCATTATTTTATGTGCAAACAAGAAAAATATTTACCTGTGATAAAAAATAAATTTCCAGTTTTCTAAAAAAATTATATACTTAAAACCAAATAAAAAAATAAGTTCCTTACACGCCAGCAATATCCTGGAATCTGCTATTTTCAACACATATTAGGTCTGTTTCTTTACTCTACATTTGGATCCCGCGGGATCCCAATTTGCGCGAAAAGCGTTCTCGTACTCTAAAATTGGGCAAATGAGAGTGAATTTGAGAGAGTAGTGTGCTGCTTCTTCTTGCACGAAACTGCCCGTACTTTTTCTTCGGGCTAGTTTGTGCAAGTAGTAATCAATCAGCTGTTTATGAAATAAACAATAACAAATAAGAAATTTGAATTTTACCTAACAAGAATAATGATGAAATAACTGTTACTTTTGCAAAAAGCAAAGCAAAATATGTATGTTTGGATATACAAACATAGATATGTATGTGTGTACTAACTTAAAATCTCTTAAAAAGTGATATACTTATCAAAAACAGTATTTTTTTTTTTGTTTACTTTAACAGTAATTTCATACAAACTTCTGGGCTAAAAATTTGGTTTTGTGCGTTCCCGTACTTTTGTGCATTTTTGTCTCTAATTGAGAGGAATTATAGTTTACGCTCATTTTACCGAACTTTACCAGAAAAGTAAAGAAACAGAGCTATTTTTTGGCATTCAAATATATTTTTTCCTCAATCCAAGAATATTTTGAGTAATTTTTTGGGTTGCTAGTTGTTGATGCAAATTTTTAAATATTACTCATTTTAAGATCGGCATGTTTGTCGTAATAGTCAAAGTTATGTTTGGTTGGATTGGCATATATTTTATTGTTTAGTATTTTTAGTTTGTGTATGTTTATTTTTGCATTTTTGTGTGGATAGCTAGTTTTCATGACAAAAAATTTTTACTGAACAATATATTACAGAGTATTTATTTTCATTTTGTGTGCCAGTAAAAGAATTAACTATGCAGATATTGTGTAAGGAACTTAATATTTTATTTAGTTATCAAGTATAATTTTTTTTTTAGAAAACTGGAAATTTATTTGTTATCAGATAAATATTTTTAGTTTCTCTACTATCAAAAATGGAAACGGTTCATTTTTCCTCACTATTCGGTATTATAATAAATAAAAATTAAAAACTATTTTGAAAACCTGGTCGCAACCGAAAATTCTGTGGTATTGCACGATATTTGATATTTGGTGCAACCGCTACAATTCTGTTGGCCACAAATTCAGTTGCCACAAGTAATCTGTTTTCTCTGTGTAAGTCATATTTTGTAAGTTGATAAAAGCAGGCTCACAAACGCGTATGCTTAGTTTAATAGACCCATTTATTATATACATTTTGTACACAGCGGATATATTTGTACAAAAATTAAATAATTTGATATAATTTCCGTAAAATACACATAGAAAAATAAATCTCGATTGCGATATTAAAAAAAAAACCTATTTAAATCGATGTATTTATAATCACTACACATAGAATAACATGGAAATGTTATTACAAACCAAGTATATGATGACATTTAATAAAGCAAAAGCAAAAACAAACTGCAAACAAAGAGAAAACTATTACATTTCATTTCAAATACAGTTCATATGCAGACACATTTTTAGTAACACGAATGAATGATCATATTGAATTCAATTAAAAAAGAAAAAAAAACACCTAAGTATCTACATTCAATGAATAGTTACAAATCTATAGAAATATGAACTTCTTCCCATTGGTTAAACGCTAATTCTATCAATGACATACAAATCCGTTTGTTGTACATATATATCATAAAAATACAATCCCACAAGCATACCATACAAACACACATATGTCACATGTGTATAAAAAAGAAGGAAGGAAGGAAACAAAAATATTGAAAGGAAAAATATAGCAGTAACAAAAGAGTGCATGACATTTGTAAATACAAACATGATGTTGATGTTTGAATATTGCAAAATATTCATTTCAATGAACATGAAAGCAAGAGCAATATATATATGAAACCAGTTAACAATTCATAATCCTTTAAAGTTTTACAAAATTTATCACTTGAAGTTAAGACATTGAGTCAAATTAGGAACATTATGGATACAGTGTGTTGATAATAGGAAATCATTTGTGCTATTTTTCCGTTTTTTTATAACTTTTCTAGAATGAAATATAAAATAATTTATCCTCACGTCTTGAAGGTTGTCACTTCTACTGCATCCAAAGAAGTTCGGATACACCATGCTAAAGTGTTTCTCGTTGTGCCTCTCTAGACACAACTTTATATCAACTTTGATTTTAAGCGTAGACATAAATTATCCTATTTCCTTATATGTCTTACATGCACGACCTTTTATGTTTCCTGGGTTAATTCGATGCACTGGATGGTAAAAACCTGACTACTCTTTCATTTGTCATTGTATTCTTCATCGAATTTTTTTTAAAAGTGTAAACGTCAGCAGGAATTGTATACACATTAATACTAGATTTTCTGTTGTTAAATATGGGTTTGTGCAACGAAACAGTGAGTGAGTTAGTCAATCTGGTACCCAGATATTCTTAAAAAAAAAACACACTCACACAATAAAGGGAAGTTGTAAATATTGGTGATTACTTTTGGCTATTTTGTTATTGACTTTAAGAAATCCTCAAAAAAATTTTAAATTTCATTAATTTTAAAATACAAACTTTTCATACTCCGTGAGAGTTTGATACCAAATAAGACCAGTTACATGACATGTATTTTTTTAGTTTTTATTTTTATTATTGTGTTTTAGTTTTCGTTAAACAGAATTTATAATGAAAGAAAATACCTCCTCAGCCAATTAAACAGAAGTTCAAATTCTAAATATTTTTCAACTACAATTCAAATAATTTTCACTTAGTTTTTCATTTGGTTTGTAGTTAATTAAATACATATGCATATGGTATGTATGTTTGTCACAAGGATTTATAATAAAAATTATTTTGAAAAAAATCTATAAACGATAGCGGAAGTCGTAACATTGTCATAACAACCATGCCGCAGCGTTATATTGTTTCGCCGTTTACTTTCGAATTTCATCTTCAGAGTTGTTTGGTCCCACTTAAGTAAAATTGATTAACTTAAGCTACAACGTGTGAAAAAGTCGGCTTGGCCGATAACACACTTCTTTTTCATTCATTATTTATTTCATTGACAATTTAAAATAAGCAAAACAAGAAAAACAACATTGTTGTTCATTTGAATTTGTTGTTTTGCCGACATTTAGCCTTTAACAAACCGTTAAAATCCTTTGTTTCAATAAATGGAAAACCGTTCGGCTAAATGATGAAAAAGCAAAAGGGAAAAAAAACCAAATAAATTTTGCACAACAAAAATGCTGCATTTTGGACAATTTTTCACAAATTGGTTGTGTCTGAAAAATTCTTTTTTTATCACTTAAATCAATAAAGTACCTCCATAACAATTTCGCTGACTCTCCGAAGAAAAAAAAACCAAACCCTCATTCTCTGGCATAAAATACAAATAAACCTGAAATAGTACAAGGAACAGTTCTAGACCAGCCATATTTACTGTAATGCACCCTATATGGACTGAGAAAACTTAGGCATTATTAATGACTGAGAACTCCGTTAAAAAGAAATTTTTATGAAACCGTGACGAAATACGCAACTAATAGAACATTTTTTTAGATTGAAAAGAAAAAATATAATAAAATGTGTTTAAAAATTGTAAAGTTTTTTGATGTCTTGGCTTTAACATTTCTTCTTTCGTCCTTTGCTAATGCACAAAGCAGTTATCGACAAATCTTGAGACTACAGTGTATTATGCAACTGCCTCCTAGCTATGTGAATGATAACATTAAAACTCCTTAAAGATGGTGCTTACATTTAATAAACTTTGTTTGAATAATCATTTTAAAATTTTATAGGTTTCTTTACTGGAAAATGGAAGCTTTCTTTAGCCACATAAAGATAAAGAAGGTCATATTTCGGTTAATTGATATAGTCGTGCTTCAAGAAAATCTATTGTTGTCGATCAATTAAGATATTCTTACAAAAATTACAAGATCTTTTTAACAAAAAAAATATAAATAGGAAAATATTGATTTCAAGTAAATCAAGGATCACTGAATACAACAAAAACAATGAAAGAATTCAGTAGAAAATCATAATAAACATTGCATTAATCAAAAGAACTTTTAAAATACCAACAAGGACATTCAAAAAAATAATATAATATAAAAATTCCAAAAAACGTTTTTTTTTTCACAAGAAACGCTATAGGTGCAAGGAGAGCAAAAGATTCTATTATATTTCAGTAAAAAAATAATAAATGTGCGACTTGTGATAGGGATAATAGTAAAAGGTAATTGGATCCTTATTAAAGTATAAGATAAATGAAATGTTAAATTAAGAAGAAAGAGAGTTTAGACTGAATAAAGAGTTGCTAAGCACTATTTTAGGAGATTAAGCCATGTAACCAACTGCTGAAGAAGTCAGTACCCAGAAAACAAAGGGGATATATTCCAAAGTATAAGAGAAGAATAGAAGGTGCATAATGTTAGGTGCCCCATCATAGTGGCAGCGATGTTTTGCTAATGCTGCTTAGAGAAGTCTGGAGAAAGTGGTTATATTCTTTTAACATAAAGTCGAGGCTTAAAATTTTTTTTATAGTTGAGCAGATTTATTCTATTTACCATCCGGTTTGAGCCATCTGCTGAAAGATAGCATCAAAGAGTTTTTAGTAGAGTGAGAGGTAAGACCGCAAAGACTATCTAAATCATATAACAGGGCCAACAGGACCAAAGCATTCCCGGTAGTATTATATGAAATGCACTCATGGTTAGGATTCAATATAAGGATCATACTTGAATAGCTTTCTTTAGGGACTTGATAGCTGTTTATAATTTACATATCAGGTAGTCAGATCTTTGCACATATTTTTGCTTGTAGGATGATATATGGTACAATTTGGATACTTACACCAACAAGCGTGTGCCGATTAAAAAATTAAATAAAATTTCAATTAAAACTTTGTTAGAATATGTACTTGTAAGCAAATTTCTAATATTAACTAAATTTTTATTATACATTTCATATAAATTTTATATTTAAACCAATTGTTTGTATTACAGAAACCGCAATTAAAAGTTAACTTGTTAAAAAATATTTAACTATAGAATGGCAAAAAAATAACAACTTTGAAATCCAAAAAAAAAGGTGTCAAATTATAGCACACTTCCATAGTCGGTAGTTCCAGCACTTTAAACCATGAATGGCTTTTGTTAGCCTCATTATTAAAATTTTCCTTATAACGAATATCATATTTATATTTGGTTGCTCTCATTCAGATATATCTTGCGCCGATTATTTTACTTATGCTATTTTTAGTATATATCAATCTGTTCACACAATAATCTATTAAATGAACAATTTTTTTTAATAGGAAACAGTATAAATCGAACTTCATTCGATCGCAATCGCAAATAGGTCTGATTTTAATGGACGTAAAACCCAATGCACAGCCGTGTGACCGGAGATGCTCTATCTCTAATTATGGAGAGTATAAATATTGAAGAATCAGAAACTATTGATGTTCTTTGTATGAAAATTCATTGTGATGTTCGATGGAACGATCACATTTTTCATGTTTCAAAAGAAGCATTCAAGTGTCTGGGTTTTTTAAAGCGGTGTAAGACCTCCTTCCGACCATGCAATACAGCTCCCACGTATGTAGCTAATGGGTGACTGTATTGACTCACTGGAGCATCGACGTAATGTAGGGTGTTAAATCGCTACTACAACGGAATGTGCACGAATGAAATCAATGAACTTGCTCCCGAAACCCATAATTTTTCAACTACAACACGCTCATATTCTTTGTGATCGATATGCCACTGAATAGCACTACACATCACAGGGAGAATTCTTACTTTGTCACCTTGAGTATGTTAAAGTTCAAAAGAAAGGTAAATAAACACTACTCCCTTTATTCTCCTTTCCATAACAAATTTTCCTATTTCCGGCACAATGCATTGCATACGTAGGGGTCATCACCTATACGCTGGTCATAATAAAAGAAATATGTCTGATTGGTTGGAGCGATGATATTCACCAAGGAACTAACTAACAAGCCAAACAAAAAAAAAAACTCGGTCCAACTTATGGTTCTACTGATAAGTGATAATGTTTAATATATATTAAACTCCAAGTTTCGGTCTGATCGATCGAAAAGTAAAATGTTGTTATTTCAAAGATTACAGATCGTACATTAAAATTTTCTAGGATAACAAACCAAATGACATTATGCTTTTATCGGTAGTAAAGTTTGTAGAAAGGACTTTTGAATATTCCAGCATATTTTATTGTACATACAATTATTTTTACCTTATGTATGCATGCATTAATGTTTGAAATGTCATACATGTTAAAGGCAATAATTTATGGACACATGATGATCAATGTGCTACAACTTTTGTTTCATTTATTTAAAATATTTTTGTTCATACATTCTCTCCTTTCAATTTAATTTTATTTATTGTGCAGGAACACAAAAAAAAAAGGAGAAAAAAACAGCAAACACCACATGTAAATCCTTTAGAGAGTGTAAGCAAATGGGTACTGGCATTACCTGTCCACCATCACAGCCATTACCACTGCTTAACGAAAACTTTTTTTATTTTCATTTATTTTTTGTTTTTCTTTGTTAGCATGTACTGTTGGGCAGTCAGAGCTATTTAAGCCTTCGTTAGCTTCATCAACATGTTTATTCAAAAGAAGGTTTCCCTTGTGTGTGTTTATATTTTATTTTTGAATTGCCATGCTGACATTTTGTTAACATTAACTTTTACGCATCAACTTTTAAAAACTTTTGTACCAGTTTTTTCGTTATTTGTGTGATGTATTTTTTATTTTTTTTTTTGTTTATTTTAAAAATAAATTCATGTTCAGCAATGTTCATTTGCTGCTGCTATTTTTCGTGACAATACAAAAAAAATCAATATGGTGTTTTTCTTAATATTTTAGTACCAATAGGAAAAACATGATTACAAAATGATTAAATAGGAGTAATTTAATTTCAAGGTAAATTATGAAATCTGAATGCCAAGGAAATTTAAATATTTATTGATATATTGCTTGCGAATTTCACGTTGTTTAGCCACGTCAGAGAACTCAATTCCGAAAGAAAGTGGTTTTAATTCTGAAAGTTTAGTCTTTCGAAAGCAAAAAACGAAATTATTAGTTTCTAATCAAAACTAAACTATGGCTGACTTCCAAAACGTCAATTGCTTTGTGTTTGAACATAGCATCACATTTCATAACGCCGCAGTACAATAGTTATACAATGTATACCATTTCAAAACGCCGCCGCAAAGTATTTTTAACGCAGTGAGAGAGCAAACAAGGCATCGGTTTTATAGTTGTTGCATTGTTTCCGAACTTTGCATATGTATGTGATTTAAATACAGTAGCAATACTGTATACAAACATTGTATACGAACGTTTTGGAAGTCAGCCTATCTTTACTGTGTAGTGAACAATAAAAAGATGGCATACTTTTAGGAGCGTCAGTAAAATACGCTTTGCATGTGTAATGAAAAAGCTTAAAGTGAAATTTAATAGTAAAATTAATTTAAAAAAACCCCTGTGGGTATAAAGCAACTTTATGATTGTAAAATCGAAAAAAAAAACTAACGGAGTTTAAAGACTGTAAATCAAAGACGATCGGATTACAACTGCGGAATTGCAACCATTCCGATCGAAATATGTGACTAGCCCATTTATATCACACTTACATATGAGAAAACTTTCGCAAGATAATTTTTTATAGAAAAAGGAAATTTCCCTTAAAATTTTATTCTTAAAAATAAAACTACAATTGAGTGGAACGAACTTAAGTCTGAATAATCCTTCTCATATTATAAATGTTTGGCTGTTTGTTTGACTATAACATGAAAACCGCTCAAAGGATGCGGATGAATTTTTTAAGCAACGCATGTTACCTAGATTAAAATGTAGGGTACTTTCTAAAATGTAAAACATTGAAAAATTTGTAGGTTTTTATTTTTAAAAAAATATTTTATAAATGAATAAACATAATATCTCAGGACTAAAATGAGAACAATCTACTTCTAAAGTACCAAAACTTTTTATCCTGTGAAATTCTCGTCGAGAATTTTGATAAAGGATACTTTTAAGCACTAGAAGTGGCACAATTTGGTATTTGCTGTTTGTTTGATTTTTCACTAATTTGTTTACAGAAATACGCAGTGATGTTTCTAGGAGTAAACTAAGGAAAAGTTAGCACTTTTGGTCCCATTTTGTTTCTTCAATAAATGTGACAGACAATTTATGGCATAGCATAAAGGAAACCACGTTTAAAAGCTAGTAAATACTAAAACAGAGGTACATAGACATGATTTGCATACAACAAATAAAAAGGTTTCTAAAACATTAAGTCCCTTCTCTGGGAAAATTAAAAGTAACGAAGATATACATATATACACCTGTCCTTGTATGCCTACGAAAAATCCACAACATTGTGCAGAGTATCAAACTAATTAAAAATAGGATAAGAAAGGATTAAAAATATTATTACAGATAAACATCTACCGGCTATATAAACGCATCATAAAATACCCACTTTGATAATGACTAATATTAGTTTCATTTACCAAAGTTTTGCTGCTGCGTATAGATCCAAAGTAAGTAGAATGTTATAATTTGGAAAGTGAAATATATAATAGAACGATAATATCTCCGGAAAACTTTTAATGCATCAAACTATTATTATGTGTGCATCAGCTTAAATTTTAATTTCTTTTCTACCGACCATTTTTGGTATTGCACATTCATGTTCAATTAGGAATTGAGTTGATTCAGGACACATAAAATCCAGCAAATGCTCGGCTGCATATGAAACATGACAACAAACGTTGTGAAAACAACAAAAAAAGCAACGACACAACGAAAAGCATGCAAGATGAAAAAAAAAGAAAAAAATTACAATAATGAAATTTGAACAGAATTGTAAAATGAATAACAAAGGAAACGCTTAAATGTTAATTACTCGTGCACATACATACAAACGCGCTGCTCAAAAGCTAAGGTTCACACACACACACACACATAGGAATGAAAGGACAAAAGAGAACTTTAACGAGTGAACACTTAATGACCGACGAGATGACATAAAAGAATTGTCAGCATGAAAACAAAAATAAAAGAAAAAAAATTACACATTATAAAAATTATTTCCTTACAGGCAGATGCAGATGAAGCGCAGGAGAAAATGTTTATGCAAGGATGTAAGCTTTTTAAATGACGAAAATGAAATATGAAAGCTTAGTGGAGTCAAGCAAAACGTCATAACATCAAAAAATGTGTCAAATCTGATAGACTGTACGAAGGCTGCGCGGTCTTTACAGATGAATCGAAAAATGGAAAAAAGCACGGGTGCTGGCGTCTATTTTTTGGGAACAGACATTCGTAGGTCTTTTAGGCTACCGTACGAATGTAGTGTATTTCATGCTGAGATCCTAGCGATCCTCAGGGCCACGGCACTACTGACAGAACAGAAAGGTGTGGAGGTAGCATTCTACGTTGACAGTCAGACGGCGCTGAAAGTTTTGAAGGGGCATAGTGTCGAAACGAAGCTGGTCAGCAAGTTGGGAGATCTCTCAACTTGCTTATGGGCGAATTTAGCGTTAGGCTATGTTGGGTACCAGGACATTGCAATATTGAAGGAAACGAAATCGCTGATGAGCTGGCAAGAATAGGGCCAGCATTAGATGTGGCAGTTAGTGACAGGTCGTTTAAACCTCCAATCGGATGCTACTATAGGGAACTCAGTAATTGGGTAATTAGCAGAACCAATCATTCCTAGAGGAATAAAGAAGATTGTAGAGTCTCGAGGACCATATAGACAGAAATAGACTCAGATAAATCTGATCTACTTCTGGGTATGAATATAAAAGTGCCCAGTGCTCGGATAGAGCGAAAACCAGCATATGGAAAAATGACACTCCGGATTTCTGTAAGATGTGTGGGGATGAAGAGGAGCCATAAACTATACAGCATATCATCTGTCATTGCCCAAGGCTGTAACGCCATAGGCAAAGATGGCTGAGCAGACGTTTCCATGAGGGTATTAGTGATATGGTGAACGCGCAAACTTGAGGATATCAGGGGCTTTATCATGGGAATTAAGTGGCTGAATAATGGATGATAAGGGCTCCTTCTTTCTCCTTAGGCAGTAACGAATATAATTAGTCAAATAATTTAAAATGAAGGGAATCACAATGGATCCAAATGGGTCACCGAGTGGCTATGTGCTTCACACTACCCTTCCTAACCTAACCTAACCTAAAAATTACAAACAAAATATCAAAGATCAGCATGCATCATTTGGTCCAGTATAGATTAAGATTTCTTCTTTTATTACTGTTTGGAAAAACTCTTGGTTTTGAGCCAAGCAGCCTACCCATTCTGAGCCAACTTTCACATCTTCTTCCCTTCTTAATATTGTTCCTTTTGCTCCAAAAAATAAATAAAGAAACTAAACATAAATTATATTTAGAACAACTATAATTTTTTTAAATTACAAACCTAAAAATTAATCCATACAAATTCTTCGAAAATCTAAATATAATTTGAAACCACTTGTTGGTGTGTGTTAAAATATTACTTCTGGATTTTTTTTTTTTCATATTTCTATTTTCAAATTCTATTGTACCAACTTTTTCTCCCCCACTGTGCACAACTTATGTGGACTGTTTTTGTTTTGTTTGTTTTTTTTTTGTTTTGTTTTGTCTACAAATGTGTTTTTATATATTTAATGCTTTTTTTATTGTTTAAAAGGCCAGTAGAAGAATAAAGGATTTTAATTCAATTTAAATAATACAAAAGGATCAAAACCTTAATACAAAATCACATTCCCAAGACTGCAGACAAAAAAAAAAAAAGGATAAAAAAGACATTTTGTAATGCCATATTTGCTACTGCTTCTCTCTAATGTTGCTACAAAAACCAAAACATTGAACAAAAAATAAAAAGAAAAAAAAGAATTACGGAGAAAAAAGAGGTGATGTTTAAATGCAAATTGTTGTTAAAATCTTTATTCTAACTCAAATCAAATGGTACAGAACTGAACGAAAAAAAGTTTATATTGGTTTGTGGATATACGAATATACAACAAATTCTGGCAAATCTTATTATAACAATAGCATGTAAACATACTTTCGATTTATACATACTTTCGTATATATGTATATGTGCTCACACATATTTGCTTTAGTTCTTTCAGCTTTTTTGGATTTAAATTTTCTTTCTTTTTTTAATTTAAATAAAACTTATTTAATGCAAATTTATTATATATATGATTGTCGCTTGACCGCATGAATAAGGATCTAAGCGCTTTTAGTAATATCTTCAATTGTGCTAAATCAATAATAGATATCGCCTCCCAACATACCTTTACCTGCATTTAGTTAGAGTGTTAATAGACTAATTAAAAAAAGTACTAGAATAACCAACGACCGATACAATTGACCGTATTCTAAAATTAATAAAAATTTTCTTTTAAATTTCATAGAGAAATAATCACTTTAAAAATCAAAATCACTTCTCTTTTGTTCTTTTAGACTGCATTTAGACAGGCTAAGTTTACTTTGCAAAGTCTTCAGTTTATGGGCGAGAGAAGGAAAGAGAGTGACAGAGAGTAAAGATTAGAAATACCCGCAAAGTTTCGCTTTGATTCTCTTTTGTCTATGTAGTATTTATAAAGGGTGTTTTTAATAGAGTGACACAAGTTTAAATCATAATAAAACAAGGAAATATATTTTTAATATCAATGAAACGGGCTTTATTGGAAAGAAAATTTTATGAAATTGATGTTTAAATATGATTTCTGCCATGTGGCCGCCACGGCTGGCGCATAGAAGGCGCAATATGAAACACCAATTTCCAATTTTCGCAGCATTTGCAACCGTATTTCGCCGATAACTCTTCGAATGTTTTTTTCCAGGTGTTTAATTGTTTGTGGGTTATCGACGTAGACAAGTGACATATCATAACCCCAAAGAAAATAATCTAATAGGGTTAAATCACAGGATCTTGGTGGCCAATTAATTGGGCCATTACGTGAAAATATATTTTTCATCAAAAGCGCCCGCTTCACCATGATTTTAATGAATAGAACAATTATTTTGATTAAAAATTTCAACAATTTGCACGCGTTGCTCTGGTGTAAGTCGATTCATTATGAAATTTCAAAACAAACTAAACAAAAAGCAACTATCAGCTGTTAAATAGGTGCTTGAATAAAGCAGTGATGCCAACACAAAATAGAATATTTGGTTGTGACACTCTATAAAAAATCATCCATTACATGTATGTATGTACGTATGTATATTTATATATGCGTATGTATTAAGAAAGAACAAAGAAAGAAAACCAAGTTTGTAAAATAGAACTTTGACTGTCTGAACACGAAACTGAGTTTAAAAGAAAATTGAAAAAAACTTTGTCAAATTAAATTTTTCATATCTAAATTAGCTCTTAACATCACCACAATTGTCTGTCCCACATCGAAACCTAAAAAAAAATCTCTTATTGTTGTTGATTTTTTTTTTTTTGTTGTTGCAAAACCAATTGCATGTTAAGTTTATTTAATTACCAAGCATGTAAAATAAGTGTGCATGTATTAGTAGTAACAAAAACTCTTAAACTACGAAAATGCTGAATACACATTAATCCCCATTACTTTGTTCACTTCTGTGAAGAAGTATTTTTAAGTTACTATAAATTCGTCCAAATCGGTTGAATAGTATGGCCACAAAGTCTATCACAAAAAAAGGTCTTGGCTATTATTTCGATAGAAATTTTGTGATAAATATGTTGATGAATTTTAATTCGATTAGTTATTTTGTCACAAAGATAATATTTTTTTAAAATAAAGTATAAGGTAAGAGAAAAGCTGTGGCTTTTCGACCACAAAGTCTAGTAAAAATTATATAAACAATGACCAGGATTTGAAAAATCTTATAAGGATGGGATATAAAAATTTATTTAATAAATTTTAGCATAACTTATGGAAGCCTGTATTTCTTGTTTCATTAATTCCTATAGGATTTCTATAGAATTTTAAATTCTACATCAAACGATTTGAGATAATGATAAGTGGCAATGAGAAATCGCAAATGAGTCCAGTGCTTCCTTCTTTTTTTTTTTCGTAGGCCATTATGATTTGCTCAACCTGCTACGTGCTGGCAATAATGTTTTTCAGCATTACCGGTTAACTGATCCCTAAAATTATCGGTTCTGGTTTTGATACAGTTTCTAATTAAATAAAAGGACATGCCTTCAGGATCACAAAGAAGTCTAACATGTAAACTTACCAACTAATTTATCTCTTTGAATACTTTAGTAAGTAAATACTATTAAATAATCAAAAACAATATATTTATATTTTACCGTGTGGGTATTAAATTAATTAAGTTTTCCTTCCGAGTTCCTATAAAATAATCTCATAATCAATTCTATCATCGTACAGACTTATGCGTTTAAGCTTAGTTCAAAAACAATTTACAGCGAATTATTTATTTTTATATTTCAACCTACGATATTTGTTTCTGATTTTGAAAAGATGCGGTAAAGTCAATCATTTTGTATTTAAGGGATTTTTTGCTTAAATCACGTCGTAAAACGGATATATTTGGGATTACAAAGAATTTGAAACATACGAGAAAGGCCTTAAAACAGAAGAAAATCTAAGAACTAAACAGGGTTAAAATCTATTTTTGAAGGTTATTTATAAGAATTTAAAGATAAAACTTAATTTTCTTTATGCTGTAGGCTAAAAGTAATTGCTTAAACACTTATAATATATTCTTCAAAATATATTTACACTGGCCAAAGTATTTTTGATTATAAAATAATAAATTTTGCATGCTATGATATGCTCGTTATAGTAGCAAATATTTTTTAAAATTATCGTTTCTATAGTTAATTAACTGTTGCGATACTAAATGCATCAAAACAGAATACCAGCCTCTAATGCATTGATAGATAATATTAATCTTTATCTATTACAGATCCTAACAACACACGTAATGGACGCTAAGATTTATGCCAAAGTTTCTGTTAGGCATCGTTGGCTCAATCCTATTTCGCAAGGATATAAACAAATGAGGGTGGTGTTGGCTAAAGTGTTTAGCGCGTTCATTCCGAAGCACATTTTAAAGTAGCACCTAGGTTCGACCTCTGGTCAGGGCAACTCAACAACATTATGAATTTCTCTAATGGAAAAAAGTTTGCCATTTTATGAATTGTTGTTGAACTGTTTAAGTCGCCACAGCGACTGATACAATGCCCTGCTTTGGCGGTTAGCAGAACCGTCGGCGAAGTTAAAAATTAATAAATGCCTTCTCATATAATTCCAGAAAGTTAATGCGTCTAATGAATACCACAGGCGCTGAAATGCTGCTCTAAAAAAAATTAACAAACATCGCAATAGCAGATGTGTTAAAGAATTAAGCCTTCTATATTTTCAACTTCAATATTCGTTACTCTATCAATTTTCCTAAGTTTTGGCAAAATGCATTGCACTGATCACCCCAATTAGCTGATTGTCGGTCCTAAACACAAAACAAAATACACGTGGTCACGACGAAATTCCTACATGCTAAATGATAGAGATCAAATTTATAACCGGCGCATATGGCTAGATATAGTGGCTGCTTTATTTCAAATTAAATAAAAAGTTAATTGATGTTAGAAAATTACCAGATGAATGGAAAACGATAATGTCAGCCAACTGTTGAAAGAATGCTTACGAAAAATAAGAATTAAAAATATGGAAAGCCACATGGAAAGACATATGAAACACATTAAAGAGTGTAGGAAAACTTCACATAGTATATAAGAAAAATAAAACACATACAAAAGCTTTGAAACTGCACGACACGTGGAAACTAGTCCAGGAATAATTAACGATCAAACAAAGGGAAAAAAGAAAATCCAAACGCGGCAAAGTCTATAAAATGGCCCAATCCCAATCTGACACTAGAAACCGAAATAACAGCAGATTCAAATATGGGAAAAGTCTACAAACTCTTAAGATCATAGAAATATTATAAAGGATTAAAATGGACACCCAGAAAAAACAGATTAGTTTTGGCAAGCGAATTAGATGCCAACCGAATTATGGCGGTTGCACCAAATTTTATAGAATTCGGTTGCCGCAACTACGATTTTCGTGACGTACCTCTGAACTTTCGGTTGCGATAACCGATAAAATTGTTTACCACTATATAATTTTAAATGGAAGGTAATCGGGATTATTTATTCTGAAACTCAAGCGTATTGATATATTTAATATTTAACTAAATTAAATTGTCCTAACTAAAATTTATTTTTGTCCATTATTGGTTTGAAACACATCACCTTAAACACCTCAGCCACAGCCAGAATTTAAAAATCGACATATATTGGGTAAGTGCTTATTTTACTTTAATTGGTTATGCCAACAGAATAATCGTTTAGGAGTACCAACCAAACCATATTCATTCCCAATTATTCAGTTGTGATCGGCATTTTGGCATTTAGTAGCAACAACAGAATGCATTCGGTTGACCCAACCAATTTAAAAATGTTCACAACCGTATGTTGGTTACAATTTGGCTATTATGGTTTTGATCGTGGAATGTTGGTTGGATCCGTGGAATATTGGTAGTGGTATCCGATATAGAGTCTATGCAACTGATTTTCTATTGACACAACCAGTGTCCAACCAATAATTTTTCTGGTTGTATTGGATGAGGAGACATACTTTCGATGTTATCTTAATCGTATGGAAGAGATAAAAAAGATTTCGCATTAAAATGATGCAATCAGTCGATTGTTCTACACCTCTCTCTATCAAGTGTAGTCGACTTCAAGAAAGCTTTAGACTCGATGAGACGTACTAAGAGCAAAGGAAGTTATTATTGAATTAATGATTATATGTAATATATTCAAGGTACAACACTTTATGTCAGGTAGCAATAAAATTCTAGCGAACAATTTACCATAATTATGAAAAAAGGCTTTCGTAAACATTACTTTGACTACATTCACAAAAGTTACTGAAATCCCTGCTTTTATTCCCCGATATTGTTCGATAGGGCATATAATGTCTCATACGAGTATGTTCGAACAAATATGATTTTAATATTTAATTTTTCTATCATTCAAAAACAAACATTTTCTATAACAACAATTAATCCAAATATATTTCTCATCTCCAAAAATTCAATATAACATCTATAAAAACGAACTCATACATAGACAAACGCACATACACACACAAATACTTATACATAGATATAAAAACAAAAACAAAAACAAAAAAAGAAAAATTAATCTACATTTGACATTTCGTGTCAAAATGTGTCAACTAACAATCAACTGAGCTTATAAAAATGTTATTCATACTTAAATATCCAAGAGATAAAACACTAAAACATAACCAACACACAACCTCTATTGACAACTAAAATCTGTTTCTAACAGCAACAGAGATTGGGGTATAGGAAATTTCACAAACTGGCAGTAGATAATCAGGAATTTGAAAGGCATACAAAAATGTTTAATAAATGAAAAATACTCAGACACACTGTGGGCACACAAACGATAGATGAAAAAAGAAAACAAAAATAACGAAAACAAAAACGCAGAGAATAAAACAAATCTATATGAAAAATAAAAACAATAGCATGACAAAATGTTTAATGAACCGACAAAAATTTTTCAAAATATCCTTAATTTTTCCTTTGGTGCTGCTGTTGCTGCTGCTCCTGCTATTGCTGTTGTTGCTTCACTGTGTAATAAAGATATAGATGAATTATTTTCTAACATGCATCAAATAACAAGAAGAAAAAAAAACTTGTAGTTAAGTTAAATTTGTGCTTGTCTGGCTAAAATTATGAAATATTTTCTATTTACAAAAATAAATAAGAATGTATAAAAGGTAAAAAAATGATGAGTTATCAGAGAGCATGAAATAACTTAAATGAGGACAACAGATAGAAAAGGGAAAAATGTAAGTATGTAGAATATTTGGGATATTAACAGACTTTTAGAAGTGTTTATATCTGCAGTATTTCTCTTACAGTAATGCCGATAAAAGTTTAATTATATAGAATCACCAAAAGAAAATGCCTGCATGTTTGTAAGCATACACAGTGGGATGGTTGGAAAGCTATATCTCACTTTATTTAGAATATTTATTATGTGATGATTTATAAAATAAATCAAATTTTGTATTGCTGAATCTTTCAAATTATTATAATAAGTTTTGTTTTTGCTTCTTGAGATTCATATAGAATATTTATGTTATATGCAATTTCTGTAAAGAAAAAAAAAAAAGTTGGGGAAAAATAAGAGAGGAAGACATTTTAACAAAAACAATGAAAATATTAGAATTAAAAAAAAAGTTCTCGAAAGGATACGGGGAACTCCCAAGCTTCCATATTAAAAAATAATAGTTTACGCCAAAATAAGGTATTGAAAAATGACAAAAAAAAATTATTAGCTTTCCGAAAATTTACGCCTCAATTTACGTTATTTTTTTTTACTCTAGAAGCAACCATATGGAAACCCACCATATATCGTTTTTAGTAAAAGTTTGATTTTAGACACACTAATATCCTAAAAATTAGAAAAATTTTCCGAGCGTACTAAAATACACTTTTTAATTTCTTTTAAAATTTTTATTAAAATCTAAGCAAGGATATGAGTAATTCCCATATATTCTTTTTAGAAAAAATATGATTAAAGAAAACTAAGTTCATGAAAATGACAGAAACCTACTGAGAGTACCAAAACACATATTTTAACTTTATTTCTCAAATTGCATTTAAACAAGGATATGGCTATATCCCATATATCTTTTGTAGAAAAATGTTTTATATTAGACAAACTAAGATCCTTAAAGTCACCTAAAAATTACTAAGAGTATCCAAAATACACATTTTATTTCGTTTTAAAATTTTAAAGAAAATCTAAGCAGGTACCCATTTACCTCCCATATATCCTTTTTACAAAAACTTTGATTTCAGCGAAACTAAGTTCTCAATAGTGACAATAACTTACCGAGAATACTAAAATAGAAATTTATATATATATTTTTTTTTTTAAATTGTGTTAAAATCTACACAAGGAAAGGAGTAACTCTCATATATCCTTTTTATAAAAAACTTTGATTTTAGACAAAATAAGTTCCCAAAATTTACCAAAATACACAATGAAATTTTTTTAAAAAAATTGTATTAAATTCGAAAAATTGTTATGGGTAGCTGCCACATATCCTTTTAAGGAAAAATTTTGATTTTAGACAAACTAAGCTTCTGAAAATAATCAAACTTTAGTAAAGGTACCATAATTTACGTATTTATATAACTTTTTATAAAAATTAAAGCAAGGATATGGGTACCTCCCACATATCCTTTTTAGAAAAAGATTTATTTTATACAAAATAAGTTTTACCGAGACAAAATTTTACCGAGAGTACCAAGATAAACTTTTTACTTTGTGTTTAAAATTGCATTGAAATCAAAACAAGGAAAGCGTAGCTTTCATATAACCTTTTTAGTAAAACTATAAAAATTTTTAATCAATCATATATTAAAATACACACTTCATTTCGTTTTTAAAATTTAAATAAAATATAAGCAAGGACATGGGTACCTCCCATATATCCTTTTTAGAAAAAGTTTAATTTTAGACACAGTAAAAGTTACAAAAATTTACCGAGAATACCAAAATACACTTATTGATTTCTTTTAAAAATTGTGTTCAAATCTTAGCAAGGAAATGGGTAGCTGCCACATATCCTTTTTAGGAAAAATTTTGATTTTAGACAAACTAAATTTCTGAAATTTATCAAACTTTACTAAAGCTACCATAATTCACGTATTAATGTATTTAAAACTTTTTATCGAAATGGAAGCAAGGATATAGGTTTCTCCCAAATATCCTCTTTAGAAAAAGATTTATTTTATACAAACAAGTTCATATATCCTTTTTAGTAATACTATAAAAATTTAAAATAAATAACCTATTGTATTAAAAAACACAGCATATTTCGATTTAAATATTTAAATTAAGTATAAGCAAGGATATGGGTACCTCTCATATGTATATCAATTTTAGAAAAAGTTGGATCTAGACAATTTTAAATAAAATATAGGCAACGATATGGGTATATGGGAGATATATCATTTTTAGAAAAAGTTGGATTTTAGACAAACTAAGTTTCCAAAAGTGATATAAACGTACCGAAAGCACTAAAATAAACATTTCAATTTGTTTTTAAACTTATTTTAATATCTTAGCAAGGAGTGCGCTATTTTGCCACTTAACATACATAGGACTGCGAAGATATCTTTTCATATTTACGCAAGATTGATTTTCTGGCGTAAAATATTTTTAGAAAAAAAATAAAAGAGATGGAATGATTAATTTTAGAGATTAAATTTCTACACTATTTCTTTTCAAATGGTTGTGAGTGTACTACTGTACATTGAATGCTTGTGATATGCCCACAAACGAATGAATGCCACCAACTCCTCCCTCATCTTTAAGATATTACAAAAATTCATGTTTTCTATTTGTTGTTTACACAAACAAGTGAGGATTTAATGAAGTGAAAATGAATTACGTTAACAATTTCATAAATGTTTGTTATTAAATCTTATTAAGATTTTGCAAGTATGAGCTACATTTCTTATTCGTAATAAAAAAAGACATTTTTCGAATTAAATAATGATAATAGCAGTTGGAATAACATAGATAGAGCCAAGCCGTAGTGCTTTAAAATTAAATTTATGCAGTAGAAATATACTAAAACAAAAAAGAAAAAACAAACACCATCAACTTTTATAGTTATAATCTGCTCAGAGTAGTTTTTTGAACTTAAGATAAAACTTTAGAGAAATTTAAATTTCTAGATATTTTGTAAATATTTATGTATACATGCAGACATGTATGACATAGAAGAAGGGTATAATTTTTATTAAATTTCGAAATATTACGCTTTTAAATGTGTCTTTTTTATTTCATAAATATTTAACAGGAATAATTGCTTCCTTTCAATTAAGTTGTTGGTCCTTTTCTGGTCTAACTTAAGAATTTCCTTGTGGGCATTTTTTAAAAAACTCTTTTGAAGTTTTTTTTTTACTGAAAACTAAAGGTAGTTTTTTACCTCATGCCAAAATTTTCAGAACAAAATCTTATATTTTAAATACTAAAATGAACATTACCGACTTTTCTTCGATAAAGAAAATAAACATCGTGTAATCCTTTTATTTACCTTTATTTGAGCGGTTGCTTTTATTTTCTGCATTAAATTTTATTTATTTTTATTTTGTAAAACACTTAAAAAATCCCTAAATCTAAAGAACTTAACAAAACAAAAACCTTTGGAAAACTTAAAATGAAATGCCTTTCAAATAACATTTTGAGTTGTTCATGCAAATAAAAAAAGCTTAACATACCATTTTACGAAATCAAAAATAAAAAAAAAAAAATAAAATATAACAAAAACATGAAATTTTCATCTTGTCCGTATTTTAAAACACCATCAGCAATACTTTAGTGGCAGATATACAACATTTAACAATCAAATTTAATCTTTAAAGGCCACAAAGTTAAAGAAACAAAATCTTTAAGATTATAATGTCACATCCAAGTTAAAAGCGAAGAAAGAAAGAAAAGATATACACATGCTCGATAAAACAAATACTGCAGCTCTGCGCTATGTTGAATCACAAATGATTATTGAACTAGAAAGATAAGTTATATCCAATTTTATATCATTTCACTATAATTGCATATATATTGACGGTATTTTTTTTTCAATTAAAAAGATTACCATATAGCCTTAATTAAATGATATATTTTGTTGAGAAAAAAAAAAAAACACCAGTCTCCAACACAATAATATTCCGTCATGCAGATTTTAAAATATTCACCCTAAACATTTGTGACTTTTTTCAACTTGTTAGGCAGCAGCATAGCACTGTGGAATAAATTCAGGTTAGCAAAAGTTAGGTCGATTCTGAGAGTGAGGGGTGAAAATAGAAGCTAAATTAAAAGACCCGTATCGTGGCGTTTGTTTATGTTAGCTCGAATTTTTTTTTAAAGCGACCTGTGAACTAGGGATGCAACCGATACCGATACCGATACCGATATATCGGCGATACTTCTGGTTTTCCGATATATCGATATCGGCGATGTTTTACTGTCGATACGCCGATACTTCTTATATTTTTCTTTAGAGTTTTTTGTACAAAATATTAAATTTTCAACTCTTTCTTTTGCATGACAACCTTGAGAAATAACATATTAAAAGCAGAACATAAAATCAAAACAGAATACATAATGAAATTGTTTCTTCTATTTTGCTTTGCACCATAGTAATGAAATGTTCTCTCAATGCTAAATCTTGTATGTGTTAGTATGTTCTAAGATTTTTTTCAAGGCGCATTAATACAAGTGGTGGTAATTATACAACAATTACAACTTAAAATAACAACTGACATTTCAGCCTCTATGGAAACATGTACAAATTTTGCCTACAAACCTCTAATTTGTTGGTACAACCTATTATTTATCTACAATTCTTGACCCTCGATACACAGCTCGAATATTTTAAAGACAATCGACTTCAATCCTATCGAAAAAACGTCTTATTGAGCTGCTTAACATGACTCTACATTCCGAAACTGTTGAAGACACAGCCCTCCCTACACCTCGCAAAAGTTCTGATAAGTCTACGAGAAGTACTCGCCTTTGGAGCGTATGTGAAAAAATTATAAGAGAATCCGAGGAGGATGAGCCTCTATCCATCCTAAGCTGTGGTTCTGCTAGAAGATCGAGAGAGATCTCCTAGTATTCCTAGAGACGCAGAACCTCTTCTTTACTGGCTTAATGACATATCCTACCCAAACTTAAAGAAAACGGATCAGTAATACTTAAGTTTTCAAATGAGTTCTGAGAGACTATTTTCCACTGCAGGTCTGCTTCAAACAGATTTGAGAAATCGTCTATCTCCGCAAAATTTGAGAACACTTTGTTTTTTAAACAAAAATCTTATTAATATCAATTTTAAATATTAATCTTTTGCAATGTTGTTTTTATAATTTTAGTTTAATTTATCATGATATCAAATTCAATTCTTTCTTTTTTAAATCTTAATATATCAATTTTTAATCTTGAGCCAGTATAAACTGAATGCCATCGTTTACTTTATAAAATCATATATATTGCAGACGTTTTGTAGTTTGAAAATTTGAATTTTAGAAACTGAAATGTATTGAAAATATTGATGATTTGAATGGCTCATTAATAAACACTGTTATTTTGTATAATAGAAGAATTACTCTACTTGAGTTTTGTTAATTTTTACTTGAGCTCAATTTCAATATGCGTATCGGTATCGGAGTCGGTATCGGCGATATTTATTTTTGAGTATCGGTATTGATATCGGATCGGCGAAATGGCGTATCGTTACATCCCTACTTTGAACGATACCGATCTTGATATTTTTTATATCTGTAAAAGCCAAATTATTGCTAAAGACCTGTGCAACATTTAAAATTTTTTAAAAAATTGATTTAGAAAATTTTTGTGGTGCTTATTAAGCAAAATGTTGGAAAAATTATTTATTAAATGCTTATAAATGCACCATAGCGTATACTTACTATGCTCGTACTTCAATGTTAATCATACGATTCCATGTATGGAGTGTTTTTTTAAAGTGTCACAACTTTGAGTTTGAGCACCCATTTCTAAATCAATTTTTTTTTTAAATTTTTAATTGTTGCACAGGTCTCTAGCAATAATTTGGCTTTTACATATTTAAAAAATATCAATTAGTCGACAGGTTATAGCCAAAAAACCATATAAACAATCTGCTGAAAATCGGCATTTGACTGCATAGTTCGAAGGTCGATTAAAAAAAATTCGAACTAACATAAACAAACGCTGCGATACGGGTCTCCTAATTTAGCCTCTATTTTCACCCCTCACTATCAGAATCGACTAAACTTTTGCTAACCAGAATTTGTTCCACAGTGTAGTCATAATAATAAATATTTAATGTAATTAAGCCAACGCAGATTGTCGTTAAATGCTAAAAATTATGCCATATTTAGTGGGGACACGTGTTCCTCTAAATATTTTCTTAATATGAAAAAAAAAAATTTACTTAAGTATTTGAAGTTGTCTTTACACCCTGTTTCAGTGGAAAATGAAGTATATAAAATATTTCGAATTTTCATTCATTTTTACGCCATCAATTATTTGATAGAATTCTTATTGTTTTCAGGGGTGATTTTTGCCAGCGGTTTAAGATTTTTTTTTCTTTTTTTTTTTAATAGAGAAAAATAAGGAATCCATTGAAGTACCAGCCCAAGTACAAAACCTAATTATAATCTGTTGAAACGCTTAAAGCATTGTTTGGGGTTTTCTATGGTTTTCCTGTCTCAGTTTTTTTTTTCTCTTTTATTTATTCCTTATTGTTGTTTGTTATTTGTTTTGCTGGATTTATGTATTTGTTGCATTATTAGTTACACATATTTTTCTGCTATTGAGTTGTGTGTGCTTGTATTTGTGTTTGTGTTTATTTTTATTTCCTTTTTTAGTAGCTTTTTAGCTTTAATTGTATTTTTGATATCACAGGCATTTATGCTATTTTGATTTTGTTTGTTTTTTATGTTAATTTTAATGACTACTTTGGGTTTATTTGAATTTTATTTTAATAAGCTCCCCTTATGTTGCAGTTGTAAAGTTGTAAATGTTTTGTTTAATTTTGGTTGTTTTGGGCTTTAGGGTTTTATGCCATAAAAATATTGTTGCTATTATTATTATATGTTTGATTAAACATTTGCTAAATAATATAATTTCTTATGTATTTATATATTCTTAACACTAACAAAGAGTTAGTCATTTACAGAGAATTGTGGCAGTTTGATAAGATAATACTGGCAAGTTTAATCACTATAAAGTGCATAAAATATGAGTGGTTTTATGAAATTTAGCCTGCTTTATGGCAATCAATATTGAATGAAATTTTCATTTAAATTACTTTAAAATGTCTAAAATTATTGAATAACGTATTTTATCAGCTGATACCTAACTTGGTTGTGTGTTATCCTGTTATTATTTCTTGTAGAAAAACTTAATTTATAAAGGGGGTGAAAGACTGATTTTTCAAACAAAGGTTTTTCCAGTTTTTCTTAAAGTTGTACACAGAAATTGTGTTTTGCTATAACTTTTAAATTATTGCCAAATATTAATTTGTTTCTATGCCATCGTAACAGCTTCAGAGTTGTTGAACCCTGAAATAAAGAAAAACATTTTTGAAGAAAAATTTTAACATTTTCTTCTTGAAGACTTTATAACGTTACAGAGAGATCTCTTTAGTACCAAAAACCTTAAATAATTAGTAGACCAACAAAAAACAGATTCCCTGGCAAATATTTCTGCAAGATCTCGAAGAAACATCACAATCAGAATATTCGTTATAACGAGTAGCCTGAGAACAAAAAATACCACCGTTCCATGGTGGTGACTGGACAAAAACGGATGGATGAAATAGGCGGTATCTTCGTTAAGTTAGGTTATGTTGGCAGGCTGGTGGTAAGAGGAAGATTAGATTCCAGCTCTCTTGGATCCTGATGTGGTCCCGTTGTGTTGCCAGTAGTGAAGGATAGCATTAGAGAAATGGAGATTAGAGAAGTCTAAAGAAGAGTAGGTGAAAGAAGGACAGAGAAAACAGAGAACACAGGTCTCTTCGTTACTCACTTGCAAAGTATATTCAAACCAAATATAATTTCTGATACTATTGAATTGCCACACGAAATTCGCTGTACAAGAAATTCCCCTGAGATTTAATATTACAAAGATATGTAAAGACTATTAATAGCATAAACTCGAAAAAAGTCCCTGTAGTGGGATTCTCTATTCAATTTTAACGTCAATTGAATTGTTAAAAATTTTTAACAGCTAAATTAACGTCGATGTTATTCAGTAAGGATTTTAACAATATCGTTTAGCATTATATTCAATTATAACGTCGAATTTTTCAGTTAACTTAACAGCAATATTTTTTTCATTGTTTATTCTTAAAGTTGTTGTTATTTTGAAATGTTCAAAAAATATATTTTGGAACAAATAAAAAAGAGCGCACTCTCCTGTACACTATTCTGACTAAAAATTTATTGTTTAAATGTATTGATTTTTAACAAAAAATAAAGAGAGCGCCCTCTCTTGTGCACTCTTCTAACTTAAAATTCATTGTTTTTCAACAAATATGCCACCTTATTGAATTTTTTAACAATGTTGGTTATACTGAGTTACATAATTGATGCATTGTTACCACAAGCAATAAATTGTGTTGGTAAAATTAACGTAACGTTTATTGTTAAAAGTTACAGAATCGCACTACTGGTGTGGATAAAATAAGCAACAAATTTGATTCAAGAACTATCATATGTCCCAAAAAGGATAATCGTTTTAATTTTAAAAGGAATTTTATACACTCAAAAAAAAATAATTGTCTTAAATTTTAGTAAAAAAATTTCCCTTGAAATAGTTTAAAAACTTTCTATATTTAATTATAATTTTATTAATATATATGTCGTCAGCTAAAACGCAAACGGCCCTAACTAACATTTTTAAAATTTTACAGGAGAAGCAAAATACTGTTTTAAACCAAAAGTATAGTTTCAATCAGCATGATTTTCACCAGTATTATTAAAAAAGATGTGACAAATTGATTTCTGGCAGAATAAAATCAAATTTTGTAATATTTCAATGGCTATTTTAGTTAGGTCCTTTTGTACCTTAATTTTCTAAAACCAAAGGCCCTACCTACACTTTAATGCAAAATAGTATTATCATTTATTTTAATTAACAACATTTTTATTATATATTAATATATTTTAATATTGAATCACAAAAAGTAGATTAAAATAATTCATTAAAATTAAACAAAAAAAGACTTAATTTAAAAAGTTTCAAGAATTGAAGACTGAATTTAGAAAATATGAATTAAGTTTCAATTTATTTATTTATTGTAGCAGATGATCGGCCGTGCTGGCATGCTGGCGGATGCTCCGGTTGAAGCTCGCCGTCTTGGTGTGGTTCTTGCCGACCCATCTAGCTTGTCCGGAAACTACAAAAAATTTTATGCCAGCCTATTGGGTGTACCTAAGGTGGACATGTACAAAGAAAAAAAATATTTATAAAGGAACCCGAAGCGATACCAGTATTCTCCCTGCTGCACGCTACATCAACCTCAACTCAATCTTTTGGTAGTGACATTATCCAAAATGAATCAAAAATCTCTTTACGAATAACTTCCGAAAAATAATAACAATATTGAATCAAACTTTTTCCGAAAACTTTGACTTACATGCATCCTTCATTCCTCTAGGCTTACGCAAAATTTTTACTTTCCTTTAGAAAAACCCCGATATTCCTTTCCGTTCATCCGGTCTTGCTGACACCAATTTTCTTTAGCCTTTTTAAAAATGTGTGCTGCTATATCAATCGTTGACATGACGCTTTTTATTTATACCCTTCTTATTTTCCTTTATTTCTTACAAAATCAATTTTGAGATGAATTTCTTAAATTTTTTTAATAAAATTCCTTAAGCTGTCGCTAATTTCATTTTCCTTTAACAAACAATTTCTTCAACGGTCAAATCTATCAGTTTTTTTTTTTGTAATTTTTCAATTGTGCCCATACAAACGATCACTTAAGTCTTTTTGCGTTATCAAATAGCGCTTTTGTAGATAGAGCCGTTTGTTTTTCGTTAATAAAATCGATAATTTTGGTCAGACAAGTGTAAATCTTTTTGTGGTTGTGTATTTTGATGCAGTACATCAGAATCAACAAAAAACCCGATTTTGGATTTTGTGTTAGTTAGGGCCGATTGCGTTTTAGCTGACGATGTATATGTTCCTGTCGTCCCTATAAGAAGCATAGGGCCTTAAAATGTACATATGTAGAATTTTTTTTTAGCCAAATGAATTTTTTTTATAATGCAACAAATCAAATGTTCTAATGTCTTTTCAAAAAAAATACTTTCGTGAAAATTTTTATTTAACTTTAGTGCATATATTCTTAAAATAAGAATGTTTTTTACTAAATTTCAGAACATTTTGTTATACGATTGAAATTATTTTATTTTAGCTGTAAAAAAATTATTAAGACAATGGCGTAGTCCTGAATAGTTCATAAAAACGTTATTACTTAAAAATATCGGAATTTTTTTGTCAAAATTTTAAGAAAATAATTTTTGAAACTATTTTTAGTACGTAACCAACAAAATAAATAATAGTTTTGTTTCTTTAATTCCAATATTTTCTTACGTTTGGGTTTGCATTTTTTTAAAAACTGTATAAAATTACTTTTTGGAAGAATAAATAATTTTATTTTGTGATATAAAAACCAAGTTAAATGACACTATCCATAAACAAAACTACTGGTTACGTTTTTTTGGACAAATATTTGATAAAAATGAACGTAGATTTACTAAAATTAGTTTTTGTAAATTAAGAAATTATAAATGTAGTACTTATATGTACTGGCTTTTGAGAAGTATCAACGTGATGTGGTTATAAATATTTCCTATCTACTGAACCGAAGTTCCTGGGTTAGAGTCGCACAAGACGTAAGTTTTATAAAAATGTTTTCATCACTCCTCATTTCAGATAATACAACTTCATGTTGTAAATAAGCATTCCGGACGTTCAAAAGCTTCATTGTAGTTGATGGCCGGTTCAGAAGAATGTGAAACAAGGATATGAAAAATGCGCACCAAAATGACAGATGGCGCACTTGACGAAATTTTGTAATTTTGAGATAAACAATGAATTCGTTTTAGTAAATATTTTTCTAGAAAATTGTATTTCCTAACATCAGGGAAAATTTTACTGAGTTTTTGTAAAAAACGGCATCAGTGCCATACAGAAACGAATTTGGAACGCGAAGTAAATTAAAATTTCCAAAATTTTAGTTCATATTTTCTCTGATGACAATGATGCTAAATCCCTGCAAATATCATACAAAGGTGGAATATTATCGGCTCGTAAGCTTATTGAATAGCAATTGATGCTTTCGAGATCAACCATTCGGTTTTCGGAGACAACAGTCAGTCTTGAGAATGTAGTCAGAGAGTTTGTAGCAAAAGTGGCAGCCAGTTTAGTTTTCTCTTTTGGAGCCATATTTTTCTTTCCTAACAAAACTATTTTCATATAATAGAAGCAGGAGCTACAATCATACTTTTTAAATCTTAACGTATTCAATTAAAAAATAATTAAAGCAATAAAAAATACATTCAATTGTAGTCGTGCAAGTTTATTAAATTCTTTGCAAAATTTTAAACTCTTTAACTATTTTCTCACGCAAATTTTTCATTAAACAACACTTTTACATTGCAACAACTTAACTGATATATTTATTAACTTTATACGTATGTACATACATTTATTGACGATAGATATCGTTATTGCAGTAAAAGATATATAAATTTCGAAATAAAATATTTATAACCATACGCACCAAAAATAACAAACAGCAAATGGCAAGAAACAAACCCCTAAATGCAAACGCCCAGCTATAAAAATTCACAACCCCTTTGCAGCATCATCAAAAATTCAGAAATTTATATTTATGAGAAAACACATGTACATTCTGTATGAACATTAGGGCAGTTCACTGTTGTTTGACACTAAAAAACTTTATACCTCTTATTACTTCCCAGATATATACAAAGTGTTTTAAATCGTATGTATGCTTATTTCGATCAATTAATAATATATTAAGAGTATAGAACACGCTCAGCTATATCCAGTAGGATACATACATTTCATCATTTATTTTGAATTGACAGAAATTCTTCTTTGTTTATTTAAATGAAACGAATATAAGAAAATTTACTCAATGAAAGGTTCTTTGCTTAGTGCCACCTTAATGTACAACAATATACATAATGTGGAATATAACAGATTGAAATATGTATATATATGTGTCCAATATCGAGGTGCATCTGAAAAGTCTCAAGAAAAAGTACCAAAAGCACTATTTTTCTTATTTCAGTCCCCAGAAAGTATGCTAATTAATAAAAAAAAAGTAAATTAAAAAATATTAGTATAAAAAACAAGAAGTATTAAAAGTAAAAATTTATCCCTTTTTTAACACCTTAAATAGTATCCTTTAGTTTCCAGGTATTTCTTTGTTAGATCACGTTTATTTGGGCGTTAAACATTCCACCCCAAGACCACTCTTGTTATACTGACACGATTATTCGTGATGTTTCCATAAGCTGGCCTTTATCTACTTCGATATTGGTTTCCCATTACTAATGACCTATGCTAAAAAATAAATACACAGCACAAACTTAAAATTGATTTCGAAAATTCGAACACCAAATTACTTCAACATAATGGAAACACTTCGACATGATTTCCTCAAATCAACATAATTTGCTCATAATGGAAACGTTTTTACGATATTAAATTTCGTGCAACAGAGTTGACTTCACATAAGCGGGACATATTCTGAGCTTGGTTTACCTAAATAGGTGTATGTATGAGAGCTTGTAGCGTCCCTGTAGGAAGTCAAACACATTTTAAGTAACTTCAAATTGGTTTTTGAATAACCACATCTAGATTATTAAATGACTTTTTTCCTTGTCATAGGCATTAGTCAATTGGCCATCTCTGCATGACATTTTAATTGACTACTAGTTACTTACTTTTCAACCAATTTGTAGTTAATTAAAAAATTGGCTATTAATAATCGGTTTATACTAAATTATTTAAAAAACACATTTTTTTTTATATTAATTTTTAAACAGTTTAATTTTAATTAATTTTTGTCAACATACGTATGTATATATACATACATGTATATATTTATATATAGAAATAATTATTATTATAAAAATAAATATAAAAATAAGGCATCTTTTTATAACGACATTAAATGGAAATTCAAGTACATTTCATAACTTAAAATAAAAGTTGTAATGAAAACAAATATGATGAAAAATATATACATATGTATGTACATACGAAAGTTTGGACTGCTCATAGGAAATATTATATTTAGTATTGAAATTATTTAGCCATTTTTTTCAACACAAACGTTATGAAAATTACGTTTTTTAATAACAGCTAAGGCGTTGCGTAATTCTTTATCTGGGTCATCACATAGAGGTCGAAACGCATCCATCAATGCATTAAAAACTTTTTCAAATTCCTTCAAGCGCTTTTTGCCATGAGTGCGATCAATATTTAGTATATCGAGAATCAATTTCAAAGCTGGAATTGTCGTTAACGTTTTTGACAACTTCCCTTTTAGAGATAATTTCATGGCATTGGTCTGTAAAAAAGCACGAAAATTTGGAAAATGATAAAAGTAGAGAAAAATAAGAACTCACTCAAATTTGCTGATTTTCATCAATTATTACGTTATTGAGCGCTTTCAACTCCTCGAGGTTGTTTATTGGAAACATACTCTTAATTGCCACATTGTTTTTTTCCTGGCGAACAAGGCTTTCGGTCACTAATTTTTGGGTAGACAATGCTGCCATTATAGCTTCATTTTGATATTGTATTATCTCGTTGAGATCCTTAATTTCGCCTTGAAATATAAATGTTTATATAAAAATCATGATATTTTTGTAGACAACATATACATACATATATTTATTTTACAAGTCACATCTGAAAATTTCGCATCAAATTTCTTCAAAACTTTAAGTGAACATTGACATGGCGCCTTATCATAATTTGCTGTTAAAATACGAAATAAGTAATTAGGCATATCTTAATGATTGTACAAGATACTTACCAATAGTGTTCAAATATCTGCGTTTCATAATTGCTATTATATATGTATGTAAGTAGATTTGCACTTTTTTCACAATTTACTTTCCTTTCTGAACATATTTTTCTTTTTCCGCTTTTACTTTTCGCATTAAATGCCTTTTACGGTACATTTTTTTATTTCGATTTTTAATTACCTATTTTATAATATAACAATATCACTTTTATTAATTTTATTATAAACTTTCAATATTCATTTGGTTTTTCCTCAATTGATATTTCAATTAAAATTGAGGATTGTTTACATCAAAGACCTTGTTTGCTTTGATTATTTTCTTTTCATTTACTTTTTTTTGCTTTTATTTATTTCTTACGTGTGCTTCTATACAATATATTTGATTGATATCTGCATGAGATTTAAACCAATTTGTAGTCATTTCCAAAATGGTTAATTTACAATTAGTGTTTTTTATCTACCGATTATTTTATTTACTACAGGGGTGTAGCACGTACATACATAAAACATATTTTATACTAATCATATTAGTGTATTTTTGCAAACACCTACTTGACATTACAATTGTCAGATGATACATAATTTTATTTGCAAATTTATTTGGATGCAATCGGGGGCGATTCAAACGAGACAACAATCTGCCTTTATGTATGTGTAGAAGAGTATATTTTATGAAACTCCAGCATAAACGACTTGCTGTCTTGCAAAAAGAAACACGGGTAACAAAAAGAATACCAAAAACAAAAGGCTTTGTACAAGTAATTGATGAAATGCAATGAAATGTTGCGTTTCTTAATACGCTTATATGTGACCATAAAATTTAAAAATTTTCGATATAACGCAAACGAACGTGTCATCTATGGACTTTATATTGTGCAAAACACGCTCCAATAGTACAACGCGTTTCTTTTTTTTTTTTTTTGACGAAATTCTTTTTCCATATCGAGTCTTGCATTAATTAATAGCTTTTTATAGTTATATGTCCATCTTTTACTAAAATAAAAATAGAAATATGTAGGTAAGTGAATATAGAAATATATGATATTATAAGATAACCGCTCACTTATCTTCCTGCGTCGCCATTGTGCTGCGTGTTGTATTTATTTTGCATTTAAGCCTATTTGGATAACTTTCTTGCATTTTCTTGCGTATTAACTACAACAGCGTTGCAACTGGGAACAAAATACATCGCTAAAATTTTCAGGGTTGCATTTATGAATGCAATGTATTACTACAAAGCAACATGCATTTAGGAAGTCAACCATAATATATAAAAAAAAAACTTTTAAGACTCACCACATTTGATAATAATGTTATATAATAACATGCCAGATAATCATATACTGACATAATTCGTTATGAATCTCTGTATGTTAAAACACATACGAGTATATGCGATATGAGAATGTGCGTGCAATTATGGGGAACAAGCAAGTAGTCTAAAACATAATATTCATGTGGTTTAGTAACCGTTTCTGGCTCATTATTGCAAATACATACCAGCTATGTATGCACGTACGTTACACATACGCACACACATACATATACTGCCATAACCGCCCGTAAAATGTGTTTAAAATTGTTTTTTTTTTTCCTTTTTTGTTCCACAAGATTTCATCTCTCACATAACTAAATTACCTAGTAATGAAATAAGGATATTTTTTTTATGGATAATTTTCCTTTAATTAAAAAGAACAACAATTTCATATCTATCATTAACTAGAGATTTTCTATTAAACACTCAACTACAAAATTTTATTTTCATTTTTTTTTTTTGGTGTCCTAAATGAAAATTTTAAATGTTAAAAACAAAACAAAAAATCTGTTACAATCCTGTTTAATATCCAAGCAAGAAGCAATACAAAAAACAAGTGTCAAAAAACAAAATTAAACAGTTTAAAAGAACAAAATGAAACAACTGCCCAAATATGACAAAGAGTGTCATTAAGAAACATTAATCATAACAAAAACAAAATAAAACAGAAATCGTAATTAAAATTTAAAGAAAACGCACAAAGAAAACGTAAAAGGAAATCTTTTATTAAATTAGAATTTAAGGGATGTTGGATATTCGCCTGACATCCTGTTAAAGTTGATGCATACATTTTTTTTTTTTGGTTTTTGATAAATTATAATATTTTATTTTAAACATTTTGGGCAAACCAATATTTATATAAAACATTTAAGGGCACATGCAGCAGCTGGGTGTTTTCAAACAACGACGGCAGCAATATTTAAAATTTCAGATTAAAAAAAAAAAAATTCACTGCAAGTTTTTATTGTGTTCATTGGTGCGGTATGTATTTGTATATAAATTTATAAAATTTTTGGGTCCTGATTGGCTTAAAGACAATTCTAAATTTAATTTTAATGGCGCAGGAAACTATTTGTTTATTTTCGAATGTGATTTTTTTCATGTTTCTCCAATCTTCAAAAATTAGTCCAGCCTTTTTAGCAGCAATTTTAATTCTTTTCCATTGCGGAAATAATATTCATGATAATGGACAAGATCACTTGCAAAGATCTTCAATTTAGTTTACGAATTAGATTTTGGATAACACATACAATGATTATCGATTTTGTCTATGTTGCCAGAATAGAAGGTGCTCAACTTTATCGAAAAACAAGAGCCCTTATCAAGGGTGTCTTGTAGTCGTACACAGAGCGTAAACTACCTAATAGAATCAAGAAGATTTTCTCTATGAAACGCTTTTAGGCTAAGAGGTATCCCAGCAGAAAGAAGCGAAGATTTTTTCGAAGAGATTCCTTATTGTTTTTATGTGGTAAATCTTATTAATTTTTTCAATAAGGAAAACACATAAAATCAAAAAGAAAACTTCACAATTTTTTTTACCCAATTTCCGTTATTTTTGGCACCAAAACAACAATCCATAGAGAAAAACTTTTTGATTTTATTAGGTTTTCATATTAATTGTAAATAAAAAGGATTTCTTATTGATTTCATAGGGTTTTCTTCTTGATTTTATTAGGTTCCTATATGATCATGTGTAAATCATCTTCTTAATTTTTTTAATAAGAATATCTTCTTGATTATATTAGCTTGCTTGTTATTTCATACATATAAATCAACACAGAAACAATTTTTTCCATAATTTTTTTGTGCTGCAATAAATCATCTTCTTAAACTGGCTGCTAACATGTATACTATAGTAAGGTGTAGTAGTGAGGTAGTTAGAGTGGCAATCTACTAAACCGAACTTCCTTGGTCCAAATCCCTGAATACGTAAGTTTTATAAAAATGTTTTATTACCCCTCCATCCAGATAATACAAATACATGTTGTAAATAAGCATTCCGGACGTACCATAACGTTCTGATGACATCAAATTTGTATTTCCTACCATCACAACAGAGAAAACAGTACCGAATAAATACCTACTAAAATAGAACAAAATTAATAAGATATCTCTACGGTTTTTTTTCAATAAGGAAGTCTTATTATTTTAATAAGGAAAACCTTTTTGAAAAAAAAAAACAATAGGAATACCTAATAAAATAAAGAAAAAAACCTTATTGAAAAAATCAATAAGAATACCTAATAAAAACCATTAGTTTCCTTCTTGATTTTGTCAATAAGGTTTTCCTTATTAAAACAATAAAACTTCCTTCTTGAAAAAAAACCGTAGAGATATCTTATTAATTTTGTTCAATTTTATTAGGTATTTATTAGGCACTGTTTTCTCTGTGTAGTCAAACTTTAACGACTCATATTAAAAACAAACGATGTTACATTTTACAGATTCCATTACGATAACGATACTCGTAACTAGGCCGTAGAATTTGACATCTCTTAAATTTACCAAAATTTGTCCGGTTTTCTATAACGATTATGTATCATTGAAAAGGTCCTTATGATGCCATTCCTATTACATCTACTGGATGAAGGATAATGCAAGGATAATTAAGGGCTGCTTTTGTTGATATATGGTGACTCAAACGGAATATTTTACCGAAAATAAATTAAAAGAAGAATGTTAGTGTATTTATCTAAATTGTAGGTCATTTGAAAGAGAACTTAAGTAATTGTAGGTCATAGGTAATTTGTTTGCAAGTTAGTTAGGAAATCGGTGCCTAGTTTCTGTAACGAATGTGAGAGTTTCTCGCATCGAAAAGGTTATTATCATTCTGTGAAAAACAAGATGAGTAAGAAGAAAAATTTAAATTTTCGTATATTTACAGGGTGGCTCATATAAAAATCATACTAATATTATACTAATTATCTCACATTTTTTTTCTGATAAGAGAACTTTTCACAAGTAACATAAACGAGGCACAGAATTTAATAAAGTATATTTTCATCACAATGGCTTTTTTAACTTAAACTCAGGCATACACAGAAAATATTGTCTAATTTTTTGTAAAACATGTACTGTGGACGTCTAACAACACGAACAATATGCAGTATAATGTCAGACCTTTTCTAATGTTGAAAAAATCATACTATTGAACACCAGTTTTTACAGAATTTACAAATTCATTAAGTAAACTCTTTTTTAAAACAATTAGTAAAGTAAATTTAAAATATACGAGAGTGTATACTTCTTTGCCATTTCGTAATACTGAAAGAGAAAGATTATCATATTTAAAACCACTATCAACTACATTTTAGTTCCAACACTTTTTAGAAAGTCGAATATTTTTTTCTGCTGATGTTTAAAAATCTGTAAATGAGGAGAACTTAAATTTCTTTGAACTGATTTAGCGACAATCAAAAACATATTTTTGAGGAATCATTTTAGTTTTAAGAAAATAACAAGAATTTTTTTCTGATATTAAAAAGATTTTTATTTCAGTTTATTACAACTAAGTTCGGAGAAATTATTTCGGATAAGTGACCTCCGTACTGGCATGGCAGGCTCTCAATCTCTTTTTCAAAATGATCAATTACGTTTTTCAATCAACTGTTGTCAATGGTTGATATCTGCTCGATAATGTTGTTTTTAAGATCTTGAACTGTTGTGGGATTATTTCTGTACACTTTCGATTTCAACAAACCCCACAAAAAAATCTACAAGTGTCCAACCGCACGATCTTGGTGGTTAATTTACTCTTCCTCTACGAGAAATAAAGCGCTATTCAAACTTTTCTTTCAAAAGATACATTGTATCTCCTGCTGTGTGACAAGTGGCACGACCATGTTGAAATCACATATTCTCTACGTCTAAATAAATTTTCCGCAACAAAAAGCTTCGCATAATCTCCCTGAAGAGATTTCCATTGGCCGTAATCGAATTTTAGATCTTCGTTATCACTTCTCATCACAGCTGCTATATTTTCAGTTGAACGAACACTGCGTTAATAAATACTGTTTCTGTTATCATGAACGGATCCAGCTTCTTCAAATTAACTCAACCATCAGCTTGAAGGCACGATTTATTAGAACTTTCTCTACCTAATTTTGTTTCAAATTTTCTAATCAAATCTTGAAAACTTTTGCTTCCTTGCTTTCTTCTGATTATTCGACATTGTTTTAAGGAAATCAATTGTTTTTTTTTTAAATACTAGAGTTAAATTTTTAATTAATATATGATTGTTTTTTTTTTTAAGTTTTTTACAGCTAAATGTACTGAATTGTATTGCAATTTTCATGATTAGTTCAGAACTAAATTATCTTTCTATTTGAATATTAATTGTTTTCATTGATTCATGTTTTTTAATTTTTTTCTCTTATTGTTGATGTTTTAAAAGTGGCTAAGAAATATTCTGAGAGAGTGACTTAAATTAAGCATTTTAAATCGATCATTTACGGAGCAATAGATTTTTTGCAGTAAGAATTTTTTTTTTTTTTTTTTTTGTGATTAGGTGAACTTCGAAGTTTTTGCAATATACACGTTTACTGGAAAGGCATCAACTACTTGATATTAGTCTTTTGAGCTGACCCTTACAAGAGCTGATATAAATATTTTCTATAAGAACTAAATCCGCACAAAAACATAAATGTGAAAATTAGGCCAACTTCCTATCCAAAAAATTTCGGCCGTAAAAAGTACTAAAATCAAAATAAGGACCAAGTTCTTGATAGATACAATTTCATATCATTTCTAGGCAACCTGAGCTTGGCAAAATTTTTCCAAGAATTCTTTCCCATATTATAAATTTTGCCAAGCTTACAGGTTACCTAGAAATGATATGGAATTGTATCTATCAAGAACTTGGTCCTTATTTTGATCACTACCGTGCGCCTAGATTATCTTATACCATCAGAGAGGGACTTCAATTTGAAATATAATTATTGTTGTCTTCAAAATATTTAAAAACGAATACAACTTTTTTTCATTAAATACTAAATATCTCCAAAAAAAACTTACTGCACTTCCAATTATAAAGTTATTCGCCAATAAAAACCCATAGTGCATACATACATCACTTTAAAATTCCATTAAAAACTATATATGTATATAAAATAACTTACATGAGTTTTAAAATATAAAAATCTCTTGCTGTGGTTTATAGTTAAATATGCTCTTTAATAATAAAAATTTTAATGATGGCGATTGTACGCGTAATATACGGAGTCAAAAACAAAATAGCAGAATTAAAGATGTATGAATGTATTGTTGTATGCTTTTTTCAGTCAATTGACTGACTGACTGACTGACTGACTGATATAAATTTTATAGATTATTGCAAAATATAATACCAACTTTACCAATAGGGTTAAAGGCGACTTAATGAAGCATTTTCAATATTTTAATAAATAAAAAATAAAAAATATTACCCCGCAAACATGCGGTAGTAAAATTTATTTATCAAGATCTAATAGAGAATATTTATAAACTATTGAATGTTTTAAAAACAAAAAACTACAATAAATTGATATGGAATATGTATGCATTTTATGAAGTAATTCTTGCTATTCTGTGATTTATACAAAGTAGTATTAATGTTAATTAAAATTATATTTAGTACATATTTCTAAATCGATTTTAATTTGAATAAATAATAAAGGATACATTTACCTAAAAGAAAAAAAGAAAAAACAAATTTATTAAAATTTTTTTGTTTAATAAAAAATATAATTTACTTGTCTGGCTTAAGTTCGTATAATTTTATATTAAATTAAATTACTTGTTTATTAGCAACAAAAAAACTAAGGAAGCTCGTGATATTTGAAGAGACAAAATATATTTAGACTTCACGCGAGGTTAAACTAACATCAGCATGTTTCGAAACCAACCACGATCTCATCATCAGAGTTTTTTGCCACTTAGACCTTAATGTCAATTACAACAGCTGCAATCAAGTAGTTGAATATCCTCCATCATTAAGTAATTCTGATGATCATATAAAAGTATTTTCAAACCTTAATGTTGTAGAAATTCACTATTTTCCTGTTTTATTATTCAATTAAGTTCTTTATTTGCTTTTTTCATACTTAGATGGTTTAAACATCGTTCAGTTTGAATCATTCATAATTTAACTGTTAAAATATTTAAGGATAATAAACTTTGACTTTGGACGTAGGTTTTATCCCTGGTCACAGAAAAATAATCAAGATCATAAATTTCTCTAATGTGCAATAGTATGACATTATAAAAGGTTTTCCAATAAGAAAGATATGATTTCTTAAAAAAAAAACACTTATTGTTAAGGAAGTTCCAAAGTTTTTTATTTAAAGTGAAGTACATACGATACAATTAAGTTCTTAATAAAACGTCATTCAAATGGCCTCCACGACTTCTTCTGCAGGAACGAATTCGATGAATCAAATTTTCGAGCACTTTTTCCACTAAATCAAGCCGTATGTCATGAATGGCAAGTTCAATATTGACTTGTAAAGCTTAAAGAGAGTCTGGTTTATTTCAAAAGACCAATGACTTGAAATAACCCCAGAAGAAATAATCTAATGGTGTTAAATCACAACTTCTTGGAGGACATTCAATATCACAATTTTTTGAAATAATCGAATCTCCAAACTTTTCTAGCAATAATTCAATTGTTGCATTTGCTGTGTGGCACGTAGCCCCCGTCTTGTTCGATTTATACAGCTTAAAATTTTCAACAATTCGAAGACTAGCGAGCACACTTGGACGATTATTGCGGCCATAAAACGGCAAAAGCGCACGAAAAATAGCAATTGGAGAAGGATATTTTGGTAATAAAACTGAATAATTTGTAAACGTTGTTCTTGCGTATATATCTCCATGATAAAATTGTAAACACTAATGAATACAATGAAAAACAAATGACAGATGACATGACATGTTACAAATGGGCGACACGTCCCTTCAAAATCATATAATCCCTATTTGAAAACAAATCATATATACTTGTTACATTGTTCAACAGAAGGCATAGCATATGACCAGTTTTATTGCAAAAAGCTGTCAAAAATGGAACTTATCGATTGTACCATTTAAATAGTAGACACGGCGGGCACCTCATATATATATAAATATAAATTTTAAAACTCATATATTTACTTGGGAAATTTTCAGCGAGATCTCGCAGACAGTTTTAAGTAAAGCGCAATAGTAAATGAAATAAAAACATATAATCAGTATTTTAAATTAATTTATAAATACTAGTGTGTACCAACGGTCGACCCAATCGACCGTTTTCTAGTCATAGAAGAAAAATCCTAAAAAAATCTTTTTCAAAACAGTCATAAAACAACCAAAACTACAATCTTTTAATGATACATTTTCACTTTAATTCCCAAAAATTAAAAATTAAAAAATTAGGGTTAAATACAAATACGCAGCTTTCTCATATTTTTTCATACATTTCTCCCATATCTTAGTACTATGCAGTGTTGTCAGATTAGGGGATTTATCCCCAAATCGGGGATTTTTTTTTCAAAATGGGGATGAAAAATTTGGTTTGGGGATTGGGAAATTCATTGAGGGTAATTTATATGCTTTGGGGAATTTAAGAGATTTTTTGGGGATTTTATTTTGTTTATATAATTTGGTTTATTTTTTGGACTATTATTTTAATATCAACATATTCTAATTGTTCTTTTTTGAGTACATTAGTGTTTTTAGTGTGGTTAAAAAAACTTTGTTATTAAAAGTAAAGCGGACTTGTTTTTTATGCCTAAAAACCTTATTGAAACTAATGATAAAACATTTACCTTCAAATGTCAACATTTTCAAAACATATAAGCAATTTTTTCCAAACATGTAGTGCAACCCATTAGGACCACCCAAATTTAGTTCAATCATAAAAATACTACAACCAGCGTCAAATGAAAATGTTCCAAGAGATATATTTGAGTCTCAGTGGAAAAAATGCCATTTATAAGGTGGAATGATTTATTTGATATACAAATAACAAACAACTTAAATATGTTTTGGACAGAAGCTTATTCATATCAAGATGTCGCTGGATCACGGCCGTTTAAAGACCTTTGCGTATCAACGAGCAACGCTTGCGTTGAAGGAGTTTTTCGGCAATGAACACGGTAAAAACAAAAATTAAAAACAAAATGCAGTACGAGTTGCTCGAATCTCTGTTGAGAATTAATATACATTTTAAAAATAATGGAATTTGTTGTGAAACTTTTGATCCATCTCCAGAAATGGTGAAATTGTTTAATTCTAAAAGCATGTACCAAAAAATTTCTTCATACAGCGGTAAAGAAGATTTGGACTCCGAACTTTTTGATTTTATCAGTCAACTTAACTAATTTGTTAGAATACATATACAAATATATACTTAGAAATGAACTAAAGTGCAAATAAAGTATTCATAAGTTAATACTAAGTGAATTGAAATTGAAGTAGTATTATTTTTAGTGGGGATTTTTGGGGATAGTCTAAATTGCTTTTTGGGGAATTTCGGGAATGAAAATTTTCAAATTGGGGATGCGACTCAAAAGAAATCTGGGAACCCTGGTACTATGTATAGATGTCTTGTTGTTATTTATCTCTTTCCCCCAAATGTGTAAAACACATGTATGTGCTGTTTATTTGGCTTTAACTTACATGCATGAGTAATACGTGTGAATGTAGTAGCGGATTAAGAAAAGATTTCGCAAATTTTATTTGCAATGAAAAACATTTAAGTCCGCGGTGCCCGCAAGTTCCTTATGGAAGACCAAACACCAATACATTTAAAGAAAAACTAATTTTTATTCAAAATTTTGTGTTGTAAAAACAAATACATGCAAAGAAAACACAAAAAATATATTTCATATATTTATATCATATCATACGTTAAACAAAAACAAAATGTACATTGATGATCGCTTTGTTTACCAGCAAAGCATACGAAAGTGTTGTTGCTTTGCTCTTGCGTGTATACAGTGAAGAACGATAAAAAAAACTAATAAGACAAAGTTGTTTGTGTATTTCTCATTGAGGTTGCTGAAAGATGTATGAGTATATTAAAACACACAGCCTATAGCTAAGAGTATTACAAAAACAAATGAGCATGAAGAGCATAGGGCCTGGGCACCAATGATTTAAGTAGTCATTCTTCTGATGTTAACTTACAACCACTATTCGAAAGAGTGATCAAGGTTTTACCACCATGATCAAGAAAAACTGCAACACTGTGAGAATTAAGTTTAACGATCACTTTTTTTATAAGAGTAGATTGAACTTAAATTTAATTTCAAATTATAGGTTTCACATTAAATACAAACACAATACATTTATCTGTGTTCTTCAAACGTTTAACATTAGTTTTGTTGGGTATACAAATATTTACATGCATGCATCTGAAAATGTATATATATGTGTGTGTGTGTTTGTATGTTTTTTTGTATACGATGTTATATAATTAAGTAAATATGGATAAAATCGATTATAATTTATACAATAAAAATAAGTAGAGTAATAAAAATAAATAAACACACGACAGTTACTGCATATTGAGTTAATGTGAGCGAACTCTTTTTTACCAAATTATCGTTTAGTACAAAATTTAAATTTGAGAAATTTTAAAATTTGTCATAATATTTTAGGTTCATAATAAAAAAAAAGTTGTTTAAAAAATTCTATTTATTTGTGGTAAGTTAGCTTATCTAAAAGCCTGCACTTTATTGGCAGCTAATGCCCACTCATTAGTTGATCTTTAAACATGGTTAGGAACTCAGCTTATCCATAATAAATGAATAAAATATGTTTAATAGTAAAATCCTGCGAATATCATAAATAAATTATTTCTTTTTTTAATAAAATCTTATCATTCCAGCTTAACTTTGATCATGGCAGTAAGATGAAATCATATTTTTATTGAGAAAGGAATAAAATAATACTTAAGCTTTTGTCCAGCAGATCAAATCACTATTAATTTCTAGGCAAAAAAGCCATCTCATCAAGATTATTTTTTAGTTTTTAACAATTTTAGATTTGCATCGTAGCGAAGTAAAATAGGAAATACTTAACGAATCTATTTAAGCAAATACAATGTGAGAAATGATAAAACTGCTCAATATAAAAACGGCGTAAATACTTTACAGCGGAAAGAATGAAACTTTTTTTTCACGTGAAATATTTCCCTTGAAAAAAAAAAATTAATTAACGCATTTAGAAAGCAGCAACGGAAAAATTGGCGATCGGAATTTTAGGAAAAGGGAACACGCACCCAGGAAAAATATTGGTTGGAAATCGGTTGTGTCGATATAATATCAGTTTCATAGACTATATGTATCGGTTACCGCTACAAATACTCTTTGGATCCAACCAACATTCCCTGATCACAACCATAATGCCAAAATTGTAACCTACATACGGTTGTAACAATTCTTAAATTGATTGTGTCAGACCCATGAAAAATGGATATATACCGATTTCTCAAAACCTGGAGCCAATCTGACACTTCCAAATGTACTTTCGCACTCAGGGAACTCCCCCCTAATAGTTCGAAAAGGATTCATCGAAGTTCATTTTTTCGACTATCACAGTGTAATTAGCCAACCAGCAGATGCTACTATCATATTACCTATGTATTTATCATTTTATTATTAATTATATAAGAAAAATTAATAATTAAGAATACAATCCTGTATAATTTTTTATCCTCACTTGCTAAATATGTTTTACGCTGTTGATAACATTTTGTATTTCTTTGTGGCACATGATTCCTTTTTAGTGTACGCGAGTCAACTATAAGGCAGGCTGAACAAAATTTGAGCAAGAGCTCACAAAAGAAAGCAAAAGTTTGTTTTTATGCATATGAAAATGAGCACAAGCTCATCTAACTTAGTTCCAACTGAGACGAGATCAAACGTGAGCAGTGAGTAAAAGCAAATACATCAAATTTTATTATGCATACCTTTTACTCAAAAAATCGAGTCCGAGCTCAAGCTCACGTTTTATGCATGAGACCCATTGTCTCAGAAATTAGGGAAGCATAAAGTCAAGAAAATAGGTATTGAATATGAAGATGTCTTTGCAAACTATGCTATTGCCCGTTTTTGTTAATTTTTATAGCATTGTTGCAGCCTCTCTGATTTTAATTAGACGAATTAGAAGTCATTTTTGATTAATTATTGAAGGAGCTTGCGAATAAAACTATACTAGTCCCGGTAAGTTCTTTTTACAGGACACGCAAAAAAGTGAACAATTTAAATAGAGACTAGCAAGGATTCTTCTTTCTTATCACAGGAAAATTTTATCAAAACTTGAACATAGGACTGGTTCTAGTTTTTTTAAACATTTGCGGTCATCAATTACTCAGGACATGTGTAGTTTTTGGTTCAGATAACCAACGAAGGAGTTATGTACATTAGCTTGGTACTGTATCTATCACAGCCGGAACCGTTTTTAGTGACCAGTGTCAATTTATAAAATGACACGCCATTTAATATTATAAATTTTATGATTCACATTATATATTTTATGATGTTGATTATTTACTCTGACCCGACATCGCAATCAGGTCCTAAGTTATAGTTTGCTTAGTACACAACGACTTAGTCACTTCCCTTTAAAGATAGTAATTTGTAATCAAATTTTCTTGCCCTCAGGCAGTTTCTTCAAAATTGAATCTTGAGAGTATAAAGTAGCAGTTTGCAGCCCCTATCATTGTGTAGCCTTTTTTTTCTAATTTTCAAGTTAAGGTTGTGGTTCTTGCTATCTCTCCAAATGATTACCTATTATAATACATTAGGATATAAACAATTGTTTAGCCGATTTCTTGAAAATTGTAACATATGATAGTTTCCATCAAAGCAATAAAAATGTATGTAAGTGCATTAAACAAATGACTACATAACGCCAGTTGCTTGTAGTTTTATTATAAAAATCTGATTTTATGTGGTATATTACTATAAATATAATGAATAATATGATATGATACAAATGCTTTTCTGCTTCATTAAAAACTGCATCGATATTAATAAATTTAAAAACGTGAGGCGTTTATAATTGATTTAAAAGATTTAACGACATATTTACACTATACTCGTACAATTTTTATAGCTACAGAAGTTGTTGAAATTTAAATGTTTTTTTTTTTTTTTTTTTGTTTGTCTGTGTTTACATATGTATTTCTTTCGTTTCTACCAATACGAATATGTTTTATGTTAAGACGATTGTTTCAAAAATATTTGTTTAATAGGCATTTGCTCTCTTCCTAATATTTGAACACAATGGTCTTACAATATATTATGGTCTTTTCTTTTCTACATACAAAATGGCATTTTGTTAAAAGATACATGAATTTATAAAATGTCTTGCAACCCCTGTAATAATGCAAATTATTATTTCACTAGAACAGAACACAATTTATGAAAAAGTAGAGCTTTGCCATCTGTTTTACGGGTCACCTATCAACACTGTCGATTTATATGGGGCATAAAGTGCAAAGCCTTCCACCATTAGTGAGGGCGATTTTTTTAGAACAAAACACACCCTTTAAGAGAGCACAATATTTGCAAGAAACGATCACTAAAGTACACTTTTTACAAAAAATGTAAAATTTTTTTGTAGAAAATAAAAATAAATAAAACAATTTCGTTATTGTTGTTACCAGTTGAATATATATTCTTTGCTTTACTTTAATAACATGCAGATGTAAAAAATTACATTCCAGCCATGTGATACAGTGACATCTTTGGAGCTCCTCCTCTTTGGAGAATCTCATTATTATTGTTAAGAAAAAAGTAATTCAGTTTTTCCACAAATTCATTTTTACGCGAAAATTTGATTGTACCATCTGTAAATAACCCCTACGTATGCAGTGCATTGTGCCGGACCTAGGAAACTTGGTTATGGGAAGGAGAATAGAGGGGGTAGTGTTTGTGTACATTTGATTTGAACTTTAACAGACTGAAGGTGACAGGAAAATGATACCACATGCGAGTTTCGGCGAGTCTCTCTATAATGTTTAGTGCGGTTCACTGGCATATTGACCACAAAGGGATGTGCTCTTAATAAAGAACGTGCTGTAAGTGAAAAAATTACGAGTTTCGGGAACAAGTTCCCTGATTTCATTAGAACACATTCCGTTGTAGTAGCAATAGAACAGTGAAATACACCCTACATTGCGTCCATTTTCCAGTGAGTCAATAAAGTTGGCTACCCTACTGTCACCGATAACCTTTTTTTCCCCATGTTGTAGGCGATCGAGTAACATCAAAATCGAATTTTAAGCACCGGCCCATACATGAGAGTTGTATTCCATTTTCGGTCGGATAAAGGTGACATAAATATTAAGGAGATCAGATAGAGTGAAGTATGTGCTGCACCGTCTCAAAAAACCGAGACACTTAAATGATTCTTTTGAGACATAAAAAATGTGATTAATCCATCGAACATCATAATGAATTTTCATGCCAAGAACATCAAGAGCTTCTCATACCTTAATATTTATACACTCTATAATAATATATGGAGCAGAATTTCCGGTCATATATCTGGGCGTAAGCCTAGCACAATATGTCTATTCTTTACAAATTTTACATGTAGCACCGAAGATCCTACTTAATCTAAAAAGTAGACTAGGCTTAAATAAGTCGCCTTAGCCGGATGGTATTCCAGCAGTGGTCTAAAAGCAGTGATCTTTAACAGCAGCGTGTCCTTTGGCACGGCTCTTAAGCACTTTATACCATCATTCTGCTGAATTTTTACCGTGTTGGAAGGTTGCTAATGAAACGCGAATCACCAAAAAAAAGGTGACGGCAAGCAACTCTGAAAATTACCGCCCCATTGTAATTTCTTCTGCACTTTCCAACGTAATTAAAAGTATGATGAATTTCTATCTTTTGAAGTATTTGGAGACCAAGAGTTTACTCATGGACTGGGAGTAAGATAACCGTAGGGGACGATCTACTGGTGAATTACTGGTCTTCCCCTCGTAAAGTTGGTGATAATCCCTACACCACTTTGACTATAATAAACTGATATTTCTAAGGCACTTGAAGGACTATGGAGCACCATTTTTTCATATTTACATTTTAGAATTATACCAGAGTTTAATTTGCAATTTAAATTGTAAAAACATTATTTTTTTTTTTATAAAAATCCCCCGTCTAATTTAAGTGTATTATTTACTGTCGTACAGTGTCTCATTCCATTTTGGCTAATGGAAGGCGAGTGTTTTACTCTATAAGATATTGATTTAATTTTATAAATATGTAAATATATATTTTTTGTCATATAATTTAATTATATTTATGTGTATAAGAAACCCATTTTAACCTGTGATTTTATATAATTTTAATCTGTTGACTCACATACACTGACAAGATTGCATTGAAATGTTATCAATTACAAATTTTCAGAACTTATTTTACCACTAAATGTGCCTTTAATGGTTGGCTTCCATCAAATTCATTTCTTATTCAAAATTTATAATTGCTTTAACATCAAATTGGTAAAACTTATCTATTTCATAGATGACTCAGCACACTATATTGTCCTTGTTATAATTAATTTGTTTGTCATATTACAAGAACGTCTAAAATGTCTTAACCATACTAAGCTTTTTTAGTGTGTCTGATTAATATTTATATTTTTTCCAAAGTTTAAAATATTTAAACTGCAATTAAATTAACTTAATTTAATACATAAAGCACTTGTAGATTAAATACGAAACTAAATCGTTTGATGAATACAAAATTACACAATTTTATTAATGATTAATACAAATTGGGATTTATTCCAACATATGATTTTAATGTATAACAATTTTATGTTGATTTTTAATTAAATTTTATCAAATATCTTATGCTTTCTTGCGTTTGATAATTGTGTGTTGAAATGTTGTCTTTTTATTAGATGCAATTAAATAAAATTATTTAATATTATTTTGCAGACTAGAGAGTATGTTTATTGTTTATTAATACAATTAAATACACTAAAATAATTTGTGAAAAAAATATTATCTAATTCATGTCTAAAGCTACGTTCACATTTTTCAAATTTTAGTCCAAAAAGGTATAGAAAAGTAAACACATTCATAAGGGAAAATTATTGTTGTGTGTGTTTGAGAAATTTTTTAAAGGCTATTTTTATGCTTTGTAACTCACAAAAATATATATGTGAGTTTTTGTATAAATAGATGAGCTTTGGAATTTCTTAAACATAAAGGGTAAAACATCTACTGATGAGTTGGTATAGCTACCAACAAAATATATATCTAGATATTGCTAACCCGAAACAAATAAATAAAAGTTTTCTTCTAAAATTTATACTAAATATATATTGCTAAGGAAATTCAAAAGTTTTTTATTTAATTTGAAGTTCAATGAATACAATTAAGTTCTAAATAAAACGTCATTCAAATGGCCTCCACAACTTCTTCTGCAGGAAGGAATTCGATGAACCCAATTTTCGAGCACTTTTTCCACTAAATCAAGTCGTGAATGGCACGTTCAATATAGACTTTTAAAGCTTGAAGACTGTCTTGATTATTTTGAAAGAGCAATGACTTGAAATAACGCCACAAGAAATATTCTAATGGTGTTAAATCACAACTTCTTGGAGGCCATTCAATATCAAAATTTCTTGAAATAATCGAATCTCCAAACTTTTTTCGCAATAATTCAATTGTTGCATTTGCTGTGTTGCAAAATCAGCAAATGCACGACGTATACGGTGGTCCAATGGCTTCAGTTCTTGAGAGAGAACAATTTTATACGGATACAAACCCAAATCCTTTCTCAAAATCCGCCAGTATGTTTGAGACAGTCCCAATTGTTGATAACATCTTGGATCCACAAATTGCGGTCTTCAGCATCACTTGCCTGAACGGTAGCAATATTTGCATTACTTCGAGCGGTTGTTTGTCTCATTGGCACTTGAACATTATGTAAAGAAAATGTAAGCTCAAAACATTCAACAATTCGACGAATAGCGAGCACACTTAGACGATTATTATGACCATGAAATAGCAAAACCGCACGAAAAGTTGCCATTGGAGAACAATATTTTTGATAATAAAACTGAATAATTTGTAAATGTTGTTCTTGCGCTGTTGCGTATATATCTCCATGATTAAATTGTCAACACTACTGAATACAATGAAAAACAAATGACAGATCATGACATATTACAAATGGCCGAAACGTCACTTCAAAATCCTATCATCCCTATTGGAAAACCTTTTATTTACATATATATTTTAAAAATCCTACAAAACAATTATACTAGAAAGTTTTAACTAATTATAGTTATTAAATGCTCTTAATTTTATTAAAAGTTTAATAATATTTACAAACTGACATTTTTTGTTTTTTTTTTTTGATTGCAGCTAATTAATAAAGTTGTAATAAACTTTCCACCACAGAGAACTTTTAATGTAACTACCAATTATTGTAGTATTGCAATAATAACTATTTAGTTTTTTATAAAAATCCAATTTAAGTATAAATAAAACAGAAATATTTAACAATATAAACTGGGAAACAATCAAGTAGTTCAAGTATTATTTTGTGCTTTTAAACTAAGAAAAAAAAAGACGTGTAGCACTCGGAGACTGCCACGGTAAAGCTACTGCATAGCATTTTTATCAACTTATGCATTTTCAATTTCAGTTTTCTAGCTATACTGGAAGTGCCCCATACAAAGAAGGGCACCCCAGTCCCCCCAGGTAAAAAGTGCCTTACCGTATCCTATGTCCTTCTCCTGATTCTAAGGTACCTGCCTACCAATTTTCAGCCAAATCTGTTCAGCCGTTCTTGAGTTATAAATAGTGTAACTAAAACGACTTTCTTTTATATACATATATAAAATTCCCCTCAAAAACCCAGAAATCCCGGAAAATTTACCGGGAAAAGGTGACAAGACTAGACGGGAATTCCCAAAAACTTGCACAAAAATCCCCTGAAAATCCTGGAAAATTTTCCGGGAAAAGTAGCAACACTGTATAGTCATCATACATAGACTATGCAAAAAAGAAGTTTTCACTTCAAAAAACAAAAGACTTAAGAAACAAACTTAGTGACAGGTTTTTTCGTTTCAAAAAGAAATGACAGATTTTTCCAGGTTTTTTCGTTTCATAAACAAAAGACTTAAGAAACAAACTTTTCAAAATTCCTTGATTCGGTCGCCTCAAAGCCCGCGATAGAAGCAATGCAAAAGCTTAAAAATGCTTTTTATATTTGCTATTTTGTTAAAAGATATTTTGAGCCTTATTATGCTTCTCGAATCGACTTCGACTGCTGTGAATTTAAAATCACAATTTTTCTAAAACTGCTAGTTTAATTCTTTAAGATGAGGTTAACACTTTACCGAAATAAATAATATAGTGACAGACAAGAATTTTGTACACTAGCTAATTGTAAGACTTGTTTAATTTTATTTCTTTTTTCTACACAGGCATGGTGTAGCGTACAGCAGTGTATTTTATTGGCATACTTTTAAAAACATCAAGATGATTTAAAGAGCAATTAGAAATTATAATAACTTTACATATTTTTTTACCAACTTATTTTTAGCCACTTATTGAAGAAACTTTTGTGAAATGTAAACCATTAAAAACATTTGCTTACATATTACAACAACAACAACAACAAAAACAGTATTTAGCACCTAAAAGTATTGCATTACAAGAAACAACTTAGCATTTCCTTTTATTGTTGTTTGCTTTTTTTCTTTTTTTTGTTTTTTATTTTTTGTTACAAGTATTAGATATTTATTATGCTGGCTGTATTTTTTCTTCCAGCCATAAAAAGGCACAGCAGACACTGGTGGTAGTAATAAAAATTAAAATTTGTAAACATTTTGTTGTGCATAATGTTAAATACCACTTGAAATGTATGTACTACGTATGTTGTAAGTAGTATTAAAAGTATTTTTTCTCTGGTACTCTTTTTTTCAGTGAAATTTTTTATAATTTAAAACAGTTTCCACACAAAGTAGGTCAGTTTTCGTAATGAAGGTACTTATAATTTTAATTTAATCTTATTAAAAAAAAATTTGCATGATCCAGAAAAAGCTTAACAATTTCTTTTAATTAAAGAAATATTGAAACACAGAATATAAATATTTTTTTTTTATTACCTTTAACTTAGATATGAAAAAAGGATACGCCTAAGGAAAATAGCTTGAACAATCAAGGACATACTACATAAACAAAAAATACGATCATCAGTTTTCTATAACCGCTTAGAAAACTTATTCACGCTAATAAGTCCAACTGCTACTACCTTAGTTCTTCAATGCACAGTGGCATAAAATAAAAAATGTTTGGGAAAAAATTTAAAATCTGATCTGTTCAAAACAACACATTAAACCCTATTTTTCCCTCTTGTTTGACAAAATGAATTCCACCAATTTCAGAATTGTTTGGAACTTAATACAGTCTTGTAAACTACAAATAACTTTTTTAAAATTGAACAGTTGACAACGTGCATATTATATAAACTTATTAATAAAAATTCATGCTAAACTATCTTTGTATGGCTTAAGAATATTAACATTCCTCAATACGTATACTTAATAATATCAATTATACTTTACTTGCCTTTTGCATAGTCATAAAGGGTGTTTTTTATAGAGTGACACAAGTTTAAATCATATCAAAACAAGGAAATACATTTTTAATATCAATGAAACGGGCTTTATTGGAAAGAAGATTTTATGAAATTAACGTTTAAATATGATTTCTGTCATGTGGCCGCCACGGCTAGCGCGTAGAAGGCGCAATCTGGAACACCAAATTTAAAAAATTTTTCGCGGAATTTTCGGCCGTATTTCGCTGATAACTCTACCGGATGTTGATTTCCAGGTGTTCAATTTTTTGTGGTTTATAGAAGTAGACAAGTGACTTAACATAACCCCAAAGAAAATACTCTAATGGGGTTAAATCACACGATCTTGGTGGCCAATTAATTGGGCCATTACGTGAAATTATTGGTTAACTCAATTGTAGCATCCGCTGCACGATGACTTTGACGAATAAAACAACTATTTTGATTAAAAATTTTAACAATTTGCACGCTTTGCTCTGGTGTAAGTCGATTCAAAATGAAATTTCAAAGCAAACTAAACAAAAAGCAACTATCAGCTGTTAAATGGGTGCTCAAATTCAGTGATGCCAACTCAAAGTTGTGACACTCTAAAAAAACACCCTTTATTTAAAATAAATAAATAGAGCATTTTTTTTAATTTTGCTGTGATTTTATTTATTTTTTTTCTACTTGCAATTTTTATTTTATATATTTATTTTCAGATTTTAAATGCATTGTGGTAAGTTAATATGGAACGTTACATAAAGAAACCATGTGGTATTATTATTAAAACCATTTTATGAAAATGTTCCAACAAGTTGTGCAATGAAGCTGATGGTTGAGTTAATTTGAAGAAACTGCATCCTTTCATGATAACAGAAAGAGAATTTATCAACGTAGTGTTCATTCAACCTAGAATATAGCCGCTATGAGGAAAAGTGTTGAAAAAGATCCAAAAACATCCATCCATGATCGTTCGCAGCAATTAAATATCAAACTATCCAAATTATTCAAAATTTTGCATTGTGATCTCTAATTAAAGGCTTATAAAAGCTTCAGCTCACCCAAGAACTAAAACCAGACGACCACGCTATACGTCGTTAATTCGTTTCTTGAGCCGTCGAAAAACAAGGAGAAAATGTGGATTTTTTTTAACCGACGAAGCTCATTTCCAGCTCAATTGCTACGTCAACAAGCAGAATTGCCGCATATGGTGTAAACCGTACCTAAGAGTTATCTTCGAGCAACCATTACATCCAGAAAAAGTTACGGTTTCGTATGGCTTCTGGTCCAGAGGATTCATTGGACCACATCCTTTTTTGAAAAAAAAAAAATGGAAATGCGGTTAAGGTCAATGAAAATTCCTAGAGGGCGATGATCTGAAGTTTTTTGAAGCGGAAAATGGACGTAGAGAATATGTGGTTTCAATAGGATAGTGGCACTTGTCAAACAGCAAGAGAAAAAGTGGACCTTTTATAAGAAAAGTTCGAATATCGCAATATTTCTCGTAGAGGAGGAGTAAATTGGTCAACAAGATCGTTTGATTCGACACCTTAAAATTTCAGATATCAACCATTGACAACAGTTGATTAAAAAATGTGATTTATAGTTTTGGTAAAAGATTAGGAGCCTGCCAAGGCAGTAGGGGGGAGGTCACTTGACCAACATACATAATTTTTAACCCCAACCTAGTTGTAATAAACTGAAATTAAAAATATTTTTAATATGTATCTGAAAAAAAAAGTCTTTATTTTTCTTAAAATTAAAATGATACCCCAATTTTGGATACCTACATGCGTATACTTAATATTATTACGTATACTTTATTTGGTTCTGGGCTTTTGAAAGCAAAATTTGTGTACGTATCTAGGCCAAGTTCGGCCACACAGTGTATATATTTACACGAAACCATTCGAGCTGTTTTTACATCCTCATAACTTTGCTCCTCTTGATCATAATATAATGAAACTTGAAACATAAGGTCTCCCCGCAGAGGTTTTGAAAGTTCTACCGTAAATGCTTCCCGAGTTATTAAGGTGTGAAAAGTCCATATTTTAGTACATATTCACTGACTCACTCACTGACTCATCAATATTATTGGGAACTTCCAGAAAAGCTAGAGGGCTGAAACTTGGTACACATCCCAGCAAAAATTACTGCTTCGCCGTAAGCAGGTTTGTAAGGGAATATCAGGTGATATTAGCTTACAAACCTGCTTAGGTATGGCATGATATTTGTTCGCGATGTTCCACTTTGGAGCATTTCGTTTTAAGTGCTTATTTCAGAGCAGTGAGTATGAAGTAAATTCATGGAACGAAAACAATATCAACTGAATTATATATATTTTATTTTTCATTGCATCATCCAAACACTCGTACTGTCGTCTTATTATGTTCGTTACATTTCGTAAAATTTACAATTTTAATCATTGCCTTACAATGGTGCTTTCTAGTATGCACTAGTGTAAGGGAGCATGTATATAGATTATTTGTTTTAGTGTTTTTTGTTTTTGTTTCTACATTGATTAAATAAAGTTATCAAAAAATTTTACATTTTCTGCCATACATTTCTGCATTTGTTAAGATAATACATATGTGCTTAATACGAAGCACGTTCTTAAGGCAGAAAAAGTATGTACTGCTTCCAAAAACTTGATTATTTTTTGCTGGGATGTAGGTCTTGGTGAGAAATTACACAAAAACATCTGAAAGCGGGCTTTCCCCCCCCCCCACCCCCCACCGCTGGATTACACAGGTAGACCCAGATGAGCAATACATATAAATATTTATACAAAAACAACTTAGAAAAAAGAAGTGGGACCCGCATAAAAACATAAGTTTGAGATCACAAAAAGGACCAAGCTCTTCATAGGTACAATACTATCTCATTTCTAGGCAACCTATAAGCTTGGCAAAATTTTTCCAAGAATTCTTTCTCATATTAGAAAGGCCTAGAAATGAGATAAAATTGTACCTATTATTATCCTTATTTTGATCTCAATACTTTTTACGGCCGAAATATTTTGGATAGGAACTTGGCCTTATTTTCACATTTATGTTTTTGTGCGGATATTTAATATTAATATTAATATTAATATATAAAGGTAAGAAATATAAAAATCGTTAGATTTAACAAAAATTATTCATTTGCACTTTCGCAAAGCCATTTGCACCAAACACAAAATAACGTCATCGTGCTTTGTGTTACAAATAAAATGTTGATGTTAATTAGAAATTTTTTTACTAATTACCAAGCACCATAAAAAAACAAATGAAATTTAAAATTCTTAAGTTAAAAAGTTAAAAAAAAATCTTAAAAGTCCTGTAAAACCTGTAAAATTTCCATAATTTTTTGATTTAATTAAAGTTTTAATTGTTATTATTTAAATTGGGATTTCTGTTTTACTAAGAAAAAATAATTATGTACTTTAAAGTGAAGCACTTGCAATCAATAAGAAAGAAAAAAACCTCTGTAGCTTAGACCACTTTGCCAGCTAAATTAATTTTTTTATTGCTATTCCTTGGTAGCTTGCTACACCAGTATTAACATACAAACATACTTATGTATACGTAGAAGCTTATTGCCAATTATATGATAAAGTTTTCCACTATATTTTTATCTTTTTGTAGTTTTATATGACTTTTTCTTTTTTGCAAGTAACAGAATTCACATAAAAACTCCAACGTTTGCAACCCTCCCTTCCCCACATCATTTTCAACTTGTATTGTGTAAAATGCCAGCTAAAATGAGTGTTGAGTATACAAGAAAAAAAATAAAAAAACTATAACAACGACTGGCAGTAACAAAAATTATGAAAATAAAATAATAAAAAACAGTTATTTGTAAACAAGTAAATTATTAATAAAGTTTTACCCAAAATGTTTTCAATAGTTTAAGTTTATTTATTGATAAAGTCAGAAAAAATATATATATATGTATATACAAAATTAATATATAAATCTTTTTTATTTTATTTATGTTTGTTTTTTTAGTTTTGCTTCTTGTGTAAACACAACACTAAAGAACTTACGATTTAGTTATAAATTTTGTGAAAGAGAGAGAACAAATTATCAACAAAAAATTGAAGCAAGATTTCATTTAAAATGAAATTTATTTTTACAAAACTTTTAGCGAAAATAAAATGTTTGACAGAAGCAACAAAGTAAGATCATTTGATATGTATTTCAATGATAAGAATAACTGCATAACTATTGTATATCACATATAACGAAACAAAAAAAATGCGCATTTCCCTTGTTTTTTTTCTTAGCACTTTATTTAAAAAGCAGACACCGTTTAATATTATGCTTGCTTCGCACAATGGGACAACATCCGAACCCTGAAGTCTAATTTCCTTTCACAGCAATACCTGCTAACATTTCCCTTTACTATTGTTTTTAGAAAAAAAAAGCAGGCCATAAACAAAGGACCCAAAAGAGCCCCGTAAACCAATTGCTCTTTTTTCTGATACGCTCTTTGCGCATTTACGCTCTTTTTAAGGCACGTCTAAAGAGTGCACAATGAGCAATTAGCAAAGAGATTATGTTAAAGAAAACTCTGATATTTAACAATAAAATTATACAATTTAACCATGTGAGATTGTAGATATAATAAAAAGCAACATTATTCTTATAAAATTCAGTGACTTTAGTAAGAGATTTTAATGTTATTAGTGCGCCTGGAAATAAGATGCCAAATTAGTAGTGCTCCCACAACAAGTTAAATAATAAATTGCAGTAAAAAATTTCATTAATAATATTTAAAAAAGAAATAATGTATAAATTTAATAGCAACCAAAGAAATTAAATTTTTCAGGCTTAACTTAATTTTTTTATTTAATTTTTATACTAAACTAGCTGAACCCGGTGCGCTTCGCTACACCTCGTTATAAAATAAAATTAAAAGTATTTAGATATTTACAACAAATGGGGCTACCCCACTATTTTAATTAATATGCGCAAGATATGACGATTTTAAATTTTTGGTTATATGGGCGATGCCACGCCCCTTTGTCCACTCACAACCTTATATAGTCAAGAATTTATTATATCGTAAGAATATCCTATTATTTCCTAAATAATATCCTATTGTGAGAATTTAATCGATCTAGTAATTAAGACTATATTACGATTTTTAATTTTCATAAAAAGGGGCGTGGTCCCACCCACTTTTCTCCTGGTAAGTATTCCTTATTATGCCAATACCATATGTAACAAATATCATCGACGTAGGTCAAAATATGTCCAAAATATGGCGATTTATATTTTTGGGTTATATGGGCAGTGCCACGCCCTTTGTCCAATCAAAACTTTATATTATTCCTTCCAGAGTCACAGTAACATGCTGTGAAAATATCAGGAGGATCGTTCCAAGGGTTTGGCCTCCTATAAAGCACAAACAAACAGAGAGACAGACATTCATTTATATATATGTAGATTAGAAAGGAAAATTTAGAAGCTCGTAATAATTTAACAGACAGGGAAGGTTGAACCGGCATCAAAGAAATTAACAATGTGATCTGGAATGCAAGAGGAGCAAGGTGTTGTAGTGCGAAATACACCAGTTCGATTCGCAATAGATTTTGAGTGGTATTACAAAGTTTTCTAAAATCCCATTATTCAAGTTATCCTGCCTTTAAAGAAGCAGCAGCCATGTACATTGCAGAGCTCTCCTGCCATCAAAAGTTTTCTTGGACCACTCTATGGTTCAGGAAATGCCATCTACGGGGGAAAACACAGAAATGAAAAGCGCTTAGCAAGATCAGCAACAGCAAAGCATAAAAATTAACCACTATACAATTATATGTCGCCTCATTACGATATTTTCACACTATTTTTGGATAAACTCTGCACTGGTTTTAAGTAAAACTTTTATTATAGTTATGATAAAATTTCCTTTCAATGACTTTACTTATGTTTCTTAATATCCGATAAAATTTTACTGAATTTCTGTATAAAACGGTTTTTGGTGACAACCATTAAACAACAACTCTAAATAATAAAAAAAATTCCAAACATTTAATGTGTATGAAGTTCAATTTGAAAATCCTAGACATGAACCATGAATCTTAACAGGGTTCTGTTAACAGTTTAACATGACTCTGTTAGACATTTCAAAAATAGGTTTTTTTATTTAAAAATGAATGAATAATTGCCAAATTTTACAATAAAAATATTAAAAATATATATTTACATCTTAGTTACATCTTTTATGTATAATTGCAATAACAGTATTATATGGGATAGCCGACCTTATTGAGCAAATTTAATTCCAGTTTTAGTTTGGAATTTCCTGTTATCTGAAGTTGATCGCTTATGCAGCAGAAAAAATATATGATGCAATAGAATTATAACTCAAAATTTTAGTTAATATTTTAGCATTAATTGTCATATCCTTTTCTCATAATGTGTAAAATTTTCATTCAAACATCCTAAATAATAAACATTTATAAGATAAAATTAACATGGTGGTTTAACTAACGATTGCTCATATAAAAGTCAAGGTTTAACTATTGCTCATATAAATGTCATTGGTTATAAACCACCATCAATGGTTAACTAAAGACAGTGATTTAAACCCTAAATTATTAGTGAATTTAAATCTTCAAACTAGTTTGCTGCAAAATCATTTGTTTTGAGGTAAAACATTATAGCAGCCAAGGGCTCGTTATAGCAAGGCCCAAATTACGGCACTAGATATCGATCGAAATTTCAATACAATTTAAATGTACGGCCTGTTTCACACTGTCGACAAGTCTATGTCGTTCTCTTATTTATATTGAAAACAAAAACAAATTTAAATATTTTGTTTTTGTTTTTAATATAAATAAGAGAACGACATCGACTTGTCGACAGTGTGAAACAGGCCGGTAAATTTTGATCGATATCGAATGCCGTATTTGCCCCCTGTTCATTTAATGATTCAATTAATTTAGTGTAATGTAATGTAATGTAATGATAAGATTTTAATGTTTAACAACAATTATTATTATCACTATAAATTATAATTATTCTGTGCATACTTGAGTAAAAAATCATTATTGCACTTAACAGAAGTAAGTTTGTTCTATTCCCTTTATAACAATGATTACCCTGATGACGATAATGATAATGATGATGTTGCAGATGATTTTACACATGTGTTTGTGTTTCTTTGCACATATCTTTATTTAGTGTTAATATCTAAACACATGCTTAGAGTACAAAGCTTTGCTTTTGACGAGGGTGTTCCCTAAATATAACCGATAATTTTTAATAAAAATATAAAGGCATTCATTTATATAAAAATTTTACAAAATTTTATTTATCGAGACAGAAAAAAATAAACAATTTGCCATTTTTCTTTTGTAGTTGTTTTTTTCCTTGGCGACACCCTAATTGTACACACTTGTCCTTACAACACATTCACAAATCAATTATTTCTATTGCTTGCTTTAGATTCTTTTTTTTTTTTTTTTTTTTTGTTTTTTCTTTTATAAAAATTTTATACCCAAACTTATCAGGTATTTCTTGTTATCTTCCATCCATTTTGGTTTGTTTTGCTGTGTTTTCATTTATTCTTGTTACTAATAAGCCAATTTAAATTCTACACACAGAGTTTAAGCAGTATTGGTAGTAATTTTCTTTATAGAAAGATGAAAAAAAATTATGAAATCATTGTATGTATTATGAAGTTGTTTAATTGGTATTCGATAATTTTACGTTAGAGAGAACGCTTATAATTACTATTAGTGTTGAGATGTTAATTCAAATCAAAGTATTACATTTGTGTACAGATCAGTGAGCTGCAACAAATATAATCGAGCCATTACCTAACGTTGAATTTTAAGAACAACACAAACAAGTATTATTCAATTTTATACTCGTTCGCTTTTTATGCACAAGCAGAAAATTCATTAACAAGTGTAAATCATGATCTGATTGCATGATACAATGAATATAAGCCATATGAAGAAATGCAAAAAACACCAACTCTATTTATTTTGATGGTGGAAAATTTGATTTCGGAAGTCAAAAGTATAAATATGTATGTGTGCATGTTTCAAACTGTGACAAACATATAAATAAAAATTATTTATTCAAATAGGAGTACAAAATTACTTTAGCAACTGAATAAAACACTTGTTCCGCTAACAACACGTTGGCTTCGATTCAAAATTAGTTTCATTCTCTTAACGACACAGTCAGAACATTCATGTTAGCATAAAACAACAAGTGAAATGAATGTTTGAAACGAATGGTTGCGTAAACAAGTGTTTTTTGCTTTTGAACAAAAGCGATTAGATCATAAAAATCAATACCCGTAAATTAAGCACTTGCTGCAGCTCACTGGTACATATCTAATTCACTACAATAAAAATGCAATTAATAGGAAAAATTTATACAATTTTTTTTTTTTTTTTTGTTGCACATTGTAATTTCTTTCTAAGAGATAAAAAATTATAATTTTCATATTATTTCGTACCATGAACAGATTAACGAAAGAAAAAACTTCAAAAATTCATACAATTTCTCCCTATTTCTCATGAAAATATTTTTTTTATGAAAAATTTTTCTCCACTAAAGCATATCCACGCACATAAGCTTACAAACGCACCTTACCAGTTACACATGATGATGAACATAAAAACGTACATTGCGGATGTCTCTTATGCAACAAAATGTCAACATTGTTTTACATTTTAGCTTTTATATGGATGACACTTTATGTTTAATGTCAGTTTCAGACTTGAAAAAATATGAAATATAAAAAGTGTAATAAGGACGAGTAATATGATATTGTAATATACGTATATACATTTTTGGTGTTAAAATCTTTCAAGTGAGCAGCAGCAAATAAAAATGTGTAAAAGGAAAAAATTTTTGCTTGAAATAAATGTGGGCGATAGCAGTGACTTAAAATTGACTTTTTGTAAGCTTCCAAAATTGGTTAAATGGCTGATCCTTAGCTGGTGCCAATGGTAGATAATCATTCCTGAAGAAGTACAGAGTATTTTAGAGTCTGAGCGATTATAAGGCCAAAAATTAACTCATGAAAATCTGATCTACTGCACTAAAAAACAATAAAAAAATTAACTAAAATTATGGTTATTTTACTTAATTTGAGTTCAAAATTGGTTGTCGTATGGTGTTTAAAAAAAAACTTAGTAAAATTTTCCTTGATTTTAGAAAACTCCAATTTCTATTTACCCTCGTCAATACGGTATAAATTTACAGCGCTAAATAGGCGTATGGGTACAATTGTACCTTCATACACTTACTTTTGCAGGTATATGTTTTTGCAATAAATCACTAGTAATTTTATTCACTACAAGTTTTTTTTATTTTGAAGTGGTTAGCGCGTTGACTACTAAGCAAACAATGACTTGGGGCCTGGCTTCAAACCTTGGCCAGATCAAGTCAATCAACATCATAAATTTCTCTAATGTACATTAGTGACACATTGTATTAATTGTTTTCGGACTATTTAAGTGATGAAGGCATAGCATTGGTCGCTAAAAAACTGTTCCGACAGCGATTGATGCTATCCAAGCTAATGTACACAACATCGCCCTCCTTCGTCGGTTAGCAGAAACATCGGCGAAGTAAAACAATTAATAAAATGCCTGCTAATACAGCTTAACAATGTTAATGCGTCTACTTAACACCGGAGGTGCCTCAACACTGCCTTAAAATTAACATAACGCGCAAAGCAGAGTTGTGACAGAGTTAAGTCTTCTAAATTTTCAACATCTATCTTCTCTACCCTATCATACCTCTCCCTGAGGTCCGACACAGTGCACTGCATACGTAGGGGTTATCCCCTGAGTGCTGGTCCTAATTAAAAAAAAAAAAAAAACGCAAGCATTTCAAAAATTCAATGAACACATCACTTCTGTTTAGATTGTATTTATAATATTAAAAAAAAAGAAAAAAACGGGGAATAACAAATTATATTCATCACACAATTGAAGCGTTGATTCTGTAGCAATTGTACCATCAGTCGTTTACGATTTACGCAATATATACCATCCAAATGTCGGTGAAACGACAGCGTTGGAGCTATTAAAAATGTATAAAGGTTCTGGAATAAATATATTAACCGATAATTTCTTTAGAAGCTCCTGGAATATGACGTTGGTTGGTACAGTCCGAAAAAATAAAAAGTTTTTTTCGAGCAATATGCAACCTGCAAAGAAAAGGCCACAAACTTTATTTATAATAATGATGCTACAATATGTTCATATGTACCAAAGAAGAAGTAGAAGTCGGTCATACTGCAATCAACTATGCACATGACGGTAAAAGTTGAAAATACACAGTTAGCCAAGACAGAAATAATAAAATATTTTAATAAAACCAAAGGTTGGGTTGATTTGATGGGCAAAATGATAAGCGAATACACTGTAAAAAGTCAACCATTGCGGTGGCCCCTAGCACTTTTCTACAACATGGTTTACGTCCCTGCCTTAGCATCATACGTAATATATAGGAAGCACCATCAAAGCTTTAAAACAAAGGATTAGCGAATAAAATTTTTAAAAGAACTTTCTAGTCAGCTATGTTATGTAGTGGTAGAGGAACGAAGCAGAAATAAACTCATTATGAGAAAATATTTCCTTCGATGTGCTGTAGAAATGGTCTTGAACGACGTGTCATTACAGCACCAGTAGTTGAAGCTGGATCGAAAGCACCTTATGGCAGCCGTGGAGCTTCACCAAGGTGTTATGTAGAAGATCATGTTTGATACATATGTATGAATTAGTGATGTTACGAATAATCGTATTCGTATTCGAGTATTCGCATTTTTTAAGATATTCGTATTCGTATTCGCCAAATTCAAGCGAATATTTCTCGAATAATTTCCGCATACATTTTCCCAAAAAAAAAAAAAAATCATACAAAAAGTTTAAAAAAGTACATAAAATGTACAAAAATATATTAAATTATAATAATTTTCATTTAAAGAAAGAAAGCCCTTTATCTTTGACGCAAGATAATAATCTTCCTAAAAAACAAACGAAATTTATATATCGGTACTATCATTTAAAAGCTAAAGCCTTATAAGTAAATTCATATTGTGTTAATCCACTAATCATTTCTCAGTAGAGGAATGTTGGACTTCAAAAATGGAAGAAGTACAATTTAATATGTGAAATTCCACCGACACAGGTGGCTGTGCCATCTGCGAAAATATGTTCTCCCAAACAGCATGGAATTACTAATTAAAAGTGTAAACAGATTAAGAAAAACGAAATTTCAAAGTATGTATGTACGAGTAGGTAGAATAATTAACAAATATTCACTAGTGGTCTTCAAATTCGGCATTACAATGTCATATTAATGATATATGCCTAAAGTAGTGTGGCAGTTTTTTTCATATTATTGTTACTGACGCAAAGGGAGGGATTTTTTCCAATAAATTTGAAATATTAAGTTGCTCTAAACCTTAAAAGTAATATTCGTATTCGTACTCGGCAAATAGTGTTTCAAATATTCGTATGCGTATTCGTATTCGCGAATACTAAAAATTGATATGCTTCTTTTTCATACAAGATATATAAGGGTACATTTGTACCCATTGTAACTAAATTTTGATTTTTATCGGCACAATGTACCGATTTTCGTCGGCTCACTGCAATAAAGTCATAAGTACTAAACCAAAATTTCATTATTTCTCAATTAATTCTGGAATAAGTATATATGGCTTTATTACCAATGCAGTGTGGTGCAATTATGTCTTATATATAAATTAGTTGACAAATAATGCAAATTTAGGTTATTACATATAACTTTATTTCAGTGAGCCGACGAAAATCGGTACATTGTGCCGATGGTGGGATGTAAGCTTTAGGCATGAAGAAAGTTAAGAAAATTAGCCAACAAAATTGTTTGCTTAAGGAAATCACAATGGATCTAATTGGGTATGCGAGTGAATGTGTGCCTCATTGCTATCGTACTCCACCATTTACAATATAATACTTGGCACATAATCGCTCCAGTAGTCCACTTAAATCAAAACTGCTAACCGTATATTTATAGAATATATCAAGCGACTGATAATAATGCAGTGTTAAAGTGAAAAATATCATACACATACATAAAGTATGAGTGTAAGCTTAAATGCGCGTATGAGTGCTGGCGTACAAACGCTTTGTTTTATCTCACAAATACGTGTTCGGAAAATTAAAAAGAAAATGTGAGAAAAAAAAACACACATACACAACAATATATTAACTAAAGGACAAATTCTTTTGAACCATATTTTTTATCAGCAAACTAAAAATATCACGTTTTTCTTTTTCTAACTATAAAAAGCTACAATCTTTTCATCATGGATTTAAAAAAAAAAAGACAAAAAAAAGCCAGCAAACTCATACTCATAGATACATCTATACATACTGTGTACGTGCATGCGAAACATATACATACATATAAAAATCGTATACAACATTTTCTTAATCATTTAGCACTTGACATAATCGCAAAAGACAAAAGAAAAAACTGAAATAATGGAGAACACAAAAAAAATAAATAAGAAATAATAAAATCAAGAAAGATTTTATACCGTCAAGATCATAATAGATTTTTCTTAAGGCAATAAAAAGCCAAAATAAATTTTATAAAATTGTATTAAGCTTTTGCTGGTGCTAAACAAACGTATGAATTCTCAAAAAGAAAAACAAAAATGTCATCTATTTAAACACTTCATATTTTCTCATCATGTGTTATTGTGGCTTAACAACATGAATGACTTTTTGGTATGTTGTTTCCCCAAAAACTGTTTGTCATTTAACAAAAACGAATGGCCTCCAACCATTTTTCTATTACTCACACACACAATAACTGTTTCAACACAGACTGCTGAGTCGTTTTAGTGCCTGGTTTTCAAACACTGTTTTTTTTTCTTCCCCTTTTGCTGTATTTTAGGCAGTATTTGGTTGTTTGCTGTCCATGTACATGTGTGCGTGCGTGTTTTGTGCTAAGTCCTGTTTCCGTTTCATATATGCATGTTCGGGCCACTACATACATTCATACTTTTGCTGTTCATAATCTACTACTAAGATACTCCAACAACGAAAAATTTGTCAAAAACTTTACAAGAGCATAATTCATAATTTTAATTGTCGGCCACAATAAATTTTAATGCGGGAAGAGCTCACCAATACTAACACCACCACCACCACCAGCACCACAACCAAATTGAGAATTTTGTGCGTATTTTTTTCCTTCTTTTCATTTTGAACACTGAAATGTTAAATTTTTGTAGTAGAAAAAATTATAGAAATTTTTTTTGGAAAAATTTCTTTATGTCCCAAAGAAATGTTTGTATTTTTATTTTTTTGCTTACAAAATTTTAGCCTAAGGATGTATATTTGTGTGCAAACTGAGTTCGGACCGAACTGGATAAGAAATTGGGACAGCGTTACACCGAGAGATTCTAAGGTTCTCCTGCAGCCTTTTTTGAAACCCAAATGGTTTGCCAAATACATTTCTGCAGTAAGTGTCTGATAAACTAAATCTCCTGGCTATCTGACATCCAGTAGATACGAGAGCTCTATAAAAAATGATTCAAACTAATATATGAAAAATTGTCGCAAAAAAGTAAAATCATCCAAAAAATATGTGTATATTATATTTTTTATTGGAGTAATTTTTTCTATTTAACGATCATTTTTTATTTCTAATATTTCCCAATTTTTTGAAAATAAATAATAATTACAATAAATTAAAAATGACACTAAAAAATTAGTGAAAATGTCCCAAATATCGTCTTTACTGTTTTCTTTGGGGCCATTTTTTATTGTTTCCATTTTTCATTGGCGCCACTTTTTATGGATCCAAACACGAGTATCTTGAAATTTTCTTAAGAATTATTTTTAGACCAAACAAAAATTACTTATGGCCCGACCCACGATATCGACCGATGTCAATCGCTGGATTTTTTACGTAAAAATCTAGCTTGCGTTCCAATAATACCCGATTTTATTTCAATTTTTATTTGATAACTGGAACAAAAGAAGGTCGCAAATCAGTTTTTTTCATTGTTGATATTTGTTGTTATTTATACAGGCTAAAAATCGAAATTTACTGCCTTAATTTATTTTTGTTTCAAATGTAATTGCTCGAAAGAAAGACACTCTTCGATATCGGCGAACAGGCACTTAATAATCAGAGAATTTTTAGTCTAATAATTAGTCACACATTGTTGACACATTTCAAGTAACAGGAGAAAAATTTCATAACTATACGGCTGAATAGAACAAATGTTGTTTTCGGTTGTTTTTCGTTTACAATTTAAGGATTATCGATCGGTCGGTCTCGCGATGCATTTTGGGTCCGGCCGTTAGACTTCAGTTTTGTAATTTGAAGGGTATTTACCCAATGTCCCTTTAGAAGCAAGGGTCAATTATCCCTGGCCCAATATCTACTTTTCCGTATTTGGAGCCGTCATTGAATCAGATCTGGTCAGTACTTTCGTACCATGAACTATAGTTTAGTCTATGGCCCCACCCTTTTAAAACTTTCATCACTTATTTTAATATATAAATCTTTTGCAAAATTAATCCACAGATTTGTGGATTTTATAATAAAAATGACAGGCACCCTGAGTAAGATCCAGCAGAACACCCTGAACTACAATATGGAAAGGAGAAATCTTCAAGATGGCACCCAAGGCCAATCTATTATTGCTCCAGTAATCGTAAATACATTCTAGACAACTTATTTTAGTACCAATTTAATTATATTATTATTTGGTTGGTTGGTGTACCCTCGTTTCGCGAAATTGCCGTTGACAGACACAAAAATCCTTGACTGATTTATTGGCAGTATATGAAACAAAAATCAATCCAAGCCCTTTAACTACCAATGAGTGACCCAAAGTAGGTTGCCGGCGTCCAGTTGTAACAATTTGTGGGTGGTGTTGGCTGAAATGGTTAGCGAGTTGACTACTAAGCAAACAATGACTTGGGGCCTGGGTTTAAACCCTGAAAAGAGCAAGTCTATCAACATTATTAATTTCCCTAATGTACATTAGTGAGACATTGTATTAATTGTTGTCGGACTATTTAAATGTTGAAGGCATAGCACTGGTCACTGGAACCTGTTCCGAGAACGATTGATGCTGTTTCAGCTATTTTACACAACATCGCCCTACTTCGTCGGTTAGCAGAAACATCGGCGATATAGAACAATTAACAAAATGCCTGTTAATACGGCTTAACAAAGTTAATTCGTCTACTTAACACCGGAGGTGCCTTAAAAAAAAATAAACATAACGCGCAAAGCAGAGTTGTGAAAGAGTTAAGTCGTCTAAATTTTCAACATCTATCTTATCTACCCTATGCCTCTCCCTGAGTTGCGTCATCCCCTGAGTGCTGGTCCTAATTAAAAAAAAAAAACAACAAAATTATAAAAAAAACAATAATTCACTGCAAGCCTTTGTAATGCATGTAAAGAAAAAGTATAAATCTTAATAATAAATTGTATTGTAGGTAATTAAATAAGGCAATTAAATATCCTTACTTGGTTTAAATTATTCCATTTTATCCTGATTTATAGGTCTAATCTTCTTGGAAAAATATGGCTCTGTTTAAGACTTTTTTGTTAAATAATCATCAGCGTATCTTCTTAGATTTAGAATAAAAGAGAACTCATTATCCTTTATATAAATCAAGTTATATGTGTTTCATTCACTTTCTCTTTTGCAATGTCTCCCACATTTTTTTTTTGTGTTATAAAGTAATCTCACAAAAAAAACATGCTTTCTTTAATAAGAGTGAGAGTGTGGGTACTAATTAAAAAATTACAATTGACAAAGTTCTGACACTCGTATAATATATACTAAAATTAAAAATTTACTAAACAACAATTTAAATAAAAATAATATAAGTAACTTTATCTGTAATATAGTAAATATGTACTATTGATTTTTATTCTGTTCTATTCACAAGCCATCACTGTCAAATTGTGTCACTTTCTTGTTGAATGATTATTTGACTGACTGACGGGCTGGGCTGGGTGAGCGAGTGACTACTACAAATCAAAAGTGAATATTACATTGGCAAAAAAAAATCAATAATGTGTCATTTCACACACATAAACACCCTCGACCGATTACTTAAAATAATAAAAATTTATTAAAACTTGTTTGCAAAAATATCTAAAAAATCTGTTAAAATTTTATATAACTTTTTTCTCTCAATATTTTTTATTAATTTATTAGACTGTAACTGATGTTGATGGATGATTTAATGAAACTATCAACTATTTTGTCAGTAAAATTAATGAGTGCTTTTGAAGTAAATTTGATGAAATAAAAAGGGATGAACTTTTTAAGGGTAAAAAGAAATATTTTTAATTAACTGCAATTTTCACAAGTTTTAAGTATTGTTTCATATATAGCAGAATATGAGAAAAATTCAATAAGTAAAAGTTTTAGAAGAACATAGAAATATATTAAAGTTGGGCTATTATAATTAGTATTGGGTGTTTGGCACATCTTTAAAGTGGCAGTAACCTCGAGTCTTTGAATATTTATATTCACAAACCTTCTCAGACAATACTATTTTTTTCTTATTACGATAAAGAAAATGAATTTAAGAAACAATTCATTATACCCAATAAGGCTTAACATTGGTTGTAGTTCGATGCAACATACCCACACAGAGTAAACAAAGAAAACAGGCTGAAACGAACCCCGCTGCTGAAAAATTCATGTGGTTTGATACAACGTAACCACACAGAGTAAGAGACCATAGACTGAAACGAACCTCGTTGCAAATAATTGCTTGCTTTCTTTTGGTGTAATCCATACTATTTTTTATTTTTATTAGAACCAGCACTCAGGGGATGACCCCTAAGTATGCAATACATTGTGCCGGAACTAGGAAAATAGGTTTTGGGAAGGAGTATAAAGGGTGTTTTTGGACATTCGAATTGATCTCTAACACTGAAAGTGGCAGGAAAGACTTATGCGGGGAGTCTATACCACATACGAACAGTTTGGTTAAAGCACAAAATATATACTTTATGCGTAGTGCGGTTCACTGGCACATCGGCTACAAAGGGATGTACTCTTAATGAAGAGCGTTTTGTACGTGAAAAGTGACGGGTTTCGGAAACAAGTTCCCTGATTTCATTAGAAGATATTCTGTTGTAGTCGCGATAGAACATATAGAAATATACCGTGCATTGCGTCGATGCTCCAGTGAGTCAATAGAGCTTTCGTATCGGTGACAGCTTTCGCGATCGAGTAACTTCAAAATCGAATTTTAAGCACCGGCCCATACATGACAGTTTATTCCATTTTCGGTCGGATAAAGGTGGCATAAATATTAAGGAGATCAGATGGAGTGAAGTATATCCTACACCGTCTTAAAAAAATCGAGGCATGCTTCTTTTCAGACATGAAAAATGTGATCATTCCATCGAACATTACAATGAATTTTTATACCAAGAACATCAAGAGCTTCTGATTCCTCAATATCTATACCATCCATAAAATCCTATTAACATGAACCCAATTTGAAATTGTAGGGAGATCGCGATTTAGTGCATCAGTCATATTTTGCCGCATTGCCCGGATCTCCGACAGGTTTTGCCTGTTACTGCATGAATACGAATGAACTAAGCTGCTGTCATCTGCAAAAGAGTAGATAGGGTTGGAAGTTTGACATAGAAGGTCATTAAGAAAAATAAGAAAAAGGGTAGGAGAAAGAACGGAGCCTTGTGGTACCCCTGAATTTATCTTGAACTCGTTTGATGAGATGCCATCTACAACAACTCGTATAGTACGATCTCTGAGAAACCTCGATACAAATCGAGTGAAGGCATCACCGACACCAAAAGCAATTATTTTTGACATTGTCGTATTGCTGCCCGACTACCGATTGTCTTTTAAGACAAAAAGGTATTTTTTTTGTATGGGTTCGTATCAAACAAGTGTATTTGACTTAAAAAAACGAAAAACTTTTGTCTTTTGTTGGTGTGGGTTCAGCCTAAGACAAGTTTAGAAAATTTTTGGCGTTTAACTAATTATAATTTTAAAACAAATTTAAAATTAAAAATCTAAAGAAAATTTTAAAAGTAGTTTCTAGATACCTTTAAGTCCCTTCTTTCACCCTCACTAAAATATATTCGCTTTTTTATTTAAAACAAACACTTTCCAGTAAACTTAACAATCATATTTCGCATTAAGTTTTTGGTTGAAGGGTTTATAATACCTGACAGTGCCAATTACACCGTCACCCTTTTTACCTCAAATGATTATGACGAAGAGCCTTGTGAATATTTTTAAAACTAAATAAGTGACAACACTTCAGTTAAGCTTCATTCAGTCGTCATTTATGGTCATTTTCATAATTACGTGCTCTCTGGGTAAAATAAACATCAAGTGTTTAGTTAGTTGGCAATTTTAGTTTAAATCATGTCTCGTCGTCTACTTTTTATATGCAGACATTTTTACAACTTATTTAATTCTGCTTTCAGCCATTTTAATCTTAACACAGTAATAATCCACACTCAGTGTTGTCGCCACAATATTTAGTGAAGAGCATAACACATTTAATGGGATTTTATTCCACCATTTACAGTTTGCACTTTTCTCGCTGTCATTAACTGTATTTTTATCTAAAGCTTTCAATACTAAATAACTTAATAGTTAGTGGCGCGAAAAATCTGGACGGAATTAAGATAAGTAAATTAATTTAAGAACTCATATTTTTGTTTTGTTTTTTTTTCTGTATATAAGAAGATAATATGGCATATTTGCTTGTTTAGGATGATTTCTGTAAATAGTTTTTTAAAATTTTATGTTTTAAAGGGCTACGGAACAAATTGAATATGTTTGAATAAGTTTTAAAATAAAATCCAAAAGATCTTACAAATTTAACAAAGTATCAGATAAAATTTACTCCACTCGCAATTAGTTATAAAATTGATAAAACTGAAATCTAGGATTTGCTTGTTAAAATCAAATGTAGATTTTTATTAGTATTTTTCCCAACTTTCCTTATAAGTATTTTTAACAAATTTTTATTTTAATAAATATTAAATAAAAGACATTCAATATTAACTTCTTCATGAAAAAATATTGGCTGGATTTTATAAGGAAATAAAAGGTTTTCCAATAAGATTGATATGATAACTTAAAAAACACACACACTTATTGTTAAGGAAATTCTAAAGTTTTTTATTTAATGTGAAGTACAATCGATACAATTAAGTTCTAAATAAATCGTCATTCAAATGGCCTCCACGACTTCTTCTGCAGAAACGAATTCGGTGAACCCAATTTACGAGCACTTTTTCCACTAAACCAAGTCGTATGTCATGAATGGCACGTTCAATATTGACTTGAAAGAAATAGTCGAATGTTGTTAAATCACAACTTCTTGGAGGCCATTCAATATCACAATTTCTTGACATAATCGAATCTCCAAACTTTTCACGGAATAATTCAATTGTTGCATTTGCTGTGTGGCACTTGGCCCCGTCTTGTTGGAACTTAATGTTGTCAAGATCAACTTCTTCCAATTTCGGCCATAAAAAGTTGGTTATCTTCGATCTATACCGCTCTCCATTGACAGTTACGGCGTTACCAGCTTTATTTCGAAGGAGGTACGAACCGATCATTCCACCAGACCAAAAAACACACAAAACTGTAAATTTAGGTGAATGTAATGATTTTTCATGAATAATTTGTGAATTTTCTTCGCACCAGAATCGACAGTTTTGTTTATTTACCGCACAACTCAGATGAAAGTGAGCCTTATCGGAGAAGAAGATTTCTTAAAAAACTCGTTATCGTTTTCAAGTTGTTCCAAGGCAAAATCAGCAAATTCACGACGTTTACGGTGGTCCATGCTGAAATTATAAACACTACTGAATACAATGAAAAACAAATGACAGATCGTGTCATATTACAAATGGGCGAAACATCGCTTCAAAATCATATCATCCCTATTGGAAAACCTTATAGTTAGGTTTTAAAAGGCTTAACTATCCAGGTTCGATCGTCAGGCTGACAAGACTATCATCAGGGTTCCAGTTAACAGCTACTTTCCAGACAACAACAGTTCTGCGGAACTGGCTCTACGATGAACGTGTGCAACGATGAGTCATTATCAATGCCGAGTTAATTTGGTGGACAGATATCGTTGTCGAAAAATACCGAAAAAAAGCTCCCTATCATCAAAACTCCAAAGATGGTTTTCAAATCAATTTTCAAAATTCATTTATGTTTTTAAGCTTAAAAAACTGTGTCAAATGCTGTAAATTATATAGAAAACGCCTGCTTTTTTTAAAATAAAGGGTCAGATGCAGCAAGTTGTATATAAAAATTGCTCTTAGCGGGAAGTTTCAAATATGAGCGACAAGATCATGTTGCAATTGAAGGAGAATTTTTCGCCAGTTTTTTTTTTTTTTTAAAAACAATAAGAAATATCCATTTAGCGGTGAGATAGAGAACTAAAGTATTTTACGTAAATATTTTTGATGGTATTTAACATAAAAGTGCTGCAAACACTTAAAAATATTTTATCGTGAGACATGTGAAAAATTAAAAGAAATTTAGATTATAGTGTAATCTTCTAAAACATCTACACTCAGTCAACTTTTTGTCCCAAAATTATCGGTCGTTAAAAAACATATTAGGACAGGTATACAGCAGCCTTATTTGCCCGCTAATTTATGATACGAAAAATTACTTTTTCTTTTGAAATGAATATTCTGGCGTATACTTGTTGCATTGCAAATTAAAATACTCGTTCGTCATTATTATCATCGAAATAGAATTTTAAAATATTATAGTGTTTACACGTTTGACATGAACTTAACAAATTCTGAATTTAACGTTAGATCCAAATGTCAAATTCTTAAATTCTTTTTTAATAGGATTTAAGTGTGTCTTATGAAATGCAACTCTATTTTCGCATTATTAAATTCAGTGCTGCCAAGTTAAAAATGAGCCGGAACCAGCCGGATAACGTTTATGCCAGTAAATAAGAATATATTCAAACAAAAACATCTGTCAAACAGCTGTTATAATAAGTAGAAAAAAGTACAACAACAAATGTACTTGTTTGTACGGGAGATTTATTTTATTTAGAACAAATTTTTAGTACGAATTGTAATTTAAATTCTGAATTTAATAAAATTGTAGTGTGAATACAAAATCAGCTGTTATTGGTGATAATATTAAAATCTCAACAGTGTGAAAATACAATTATTATTTATCTTGGATGGCATTTCCCAAACTTTAGCCGAGATAGAATAGATTTCCACATGCTTCGATCTTCTGCGCTTCTTCTCTAATTTTGGATGTTTAGATCAGAGAAATGTTTTTGAACCTGATCTTTCCAACAGAGGTTTGGTCGTCCCCTATTACGCACGCCTTCTGGGTCATGTTCGAATACTGTTCTTTGTCGGCATACAGCTCATACAGTTCATGATTTATACTAATCCGATATTATCCGCTAACAGAAATCTGTCCATAAATTTTGTGAAATATTTTTCTCTCGAACACGTTTAGTACAACTTCATCTGTTTGTGCAATTACCCATGCATCTGTACCATATAATAGCACGTGTAGTATGAGCGTCTTGTATAATGTTATTTTTGTTTATAGAGATAGGGCTTTGCTCTTAAGCTGCTTGTTTAGCCCAAAGTGAAAGCACTATTATTTAACTCTTATTTAATTATTAAATATTTGTAAATAATTCTAATTTAAAGTTTTTCAAAATTTTTTATTTATACGAAATTTAAATTGTGGAGGACTATACCTTCACCAGTATAGCAATTTATTTAAAGCTTTCGATACATACATATATTTTTATGTTAAATAACCTTCACGGAATTTACTTTCTATTTACTGAAGCAGTCTTATAACAATTTAAGGCTCAAACGTTTTTCTTAAACTTTAATTTATTACTGACATTTAACTGCACGCACACTCACACAAATAAACGTTAATATGCGGTTTCTATAATACAAAGAAATGGTTTGAGTAGAAAATTTTTATGAATACCACACAGTTTTTTAAGTGATTCCCATATAATACACAAGTTATTTGTATGTATTGTGGCAACAGCACCTAAATGATTTTCTTGCACAAAGGCATGTGTATGTATGTATGTGTAACCAACAGTAAAGTAATTAAATAAAGATGTTTTTGTTCTGTTTGTTTTATTACAATTTATATACTTATTAGTATTTATAATGCAAATAAGCAACTCTTAAATTACCATATTTATTTAATCCATCAATGCCACTTTGTTGCAATCTAACCCACTAATCTAATATATTAATTTTAAATGATGTGCTAACAGCTCTGCACAGTGAACTGAGGGGAGGAGAAAAAAAAAATAATCTATACAATATATGATTTTTAACCTTTATGTAAAAACAGAGCAAATAAATTTAAGTAAATAACACATGGTTCAAATATTTCTATTTGAAAATTCTAAAAGGAATTAGGACATATTATGGGTAATAAGAAGGTGTAGCGACCTCAAAATCAGTAATGCTAGGCTCATGGAGTTTCCGATTTCCGCCTCTTCTGCAAATATTTTTAAGTAAAAGAAATTCTTTAAGAGTGCTTAAAAAATCCAGTTACAATTTTTTAAATTCTATCTCTCCTTGCCACTGTTTAAGCAAACTAAAAATAATGTTTTACATGAAAAAATAAAATCGCATTGTTGTGCCAAGGTTTGCAACTTCATTTCGAATGCATATCGATTTAGAAAAATCAGATTTAACTTTTGTTTTTTTTTTTTATTCAAACCGTATAACTATTTGTGTTTTTGTACTTGTGTGTTTCATTCAACTAGCAATTGTGTGCATTCCGTTCGTTCGTTCATTCGTTCATTGTTCAAGCCTTAATTTATAAATTATTTATTTTCATTTTCAAATAACAGCTGAGGTTTATTTTAGAGGCTTTACTTTCAACACATGTAAATGTAATGAATTTATCATTGGTTGTTTAAATAATAAGACAGAATATTTAGTGAACAGCTGTGTGAAATTTTAGACATCGATAACCGCCAAATAAAAATAAAAAAAAAAACAAACAAAATATGAATTAAATAAAAAAGAAATCAAAGTTTAATTGGCAAATGGCCGTTATGGAGTTACAAGTGCAGAAATAATATTTTTGATGTGAATAAGTTTTTGTGTGACAGAAAAATTACTATTATTTACTTTTTTATATATTCATTATAATATTCTGTTATTAATGAATTAGGAGCAGCACTCAGGTAAGGACCCCTACACAGAGAAAACACATTAGTTGTGGCAACCCAATTTCTTTCCAACCGAATTGTGGCGCTTGCACCATATCATAGAATTCAGTTGTTACAACTACTATTTTCGTGTAGTATCACTGAATTTTTAGTTACGGCCATTAAACTAATAGTTGCGACAACCGATAAAATTTGTTAACACCGTTAAATATTAAATGGAAGCTAATCTTATTTATTTATGATCATTTTTGTCCCTGGAACACAATTGAATTGATATTTTTAATATTTAACTAAATTAAATTGTTTTACTCATTTGAATTAAAAAAATTATTTTTCTCCATTACTGGCATTGAACATAGAACTCATATGTTTACAACACATCGCCTTAGACAATGCAGCCACAGCGAGTATTTCAAATTCGACAAATATTGAATAAGTAAATGGTATTTTTTATAGAGTGACACAAGTTTGAAATTAATGTTTAATATGATTTCTTCCATGTTACCGCCACGTCTGGCGCTTAGAAAGCGCAATATGGAACACCAATTTGCAACGTATTGCGCCGATAACTCTTCGAATTTTTATTTACAGCTGATCAATTGTTTGTGATTTATCGACGTAGCCAAGTGACTTAACATAACCCCAAAGAAAATATTAAAATGGGGTTAAATCACCTGATCTTGGTGGCCAATTAATTTGGCCATTACGTTAAATTATTTTTTCATTAAAAATTTCTTTGAGTAAATCAATTGTAGCGCCCGCTGCACGATGAGTTTGACGAATAGAACAATTACTTTGATTAAAACTTTAAACAATTTGCAAGAAAACTAAAGAAAAAGCAACTATCAGCTGTTAAATGGGTGCTGAAATAAAGCAGTGATGCTTTAAACCTGTGACACTCTATAAAAAATACCCTATACTTATTTTAATACAATTGGTTATGCCAACCGAATAATCGGTTAAGAGTATCAACCAAACCATATTCATTACCACCATCATTTAAGTTCGCCATATTGGTATTAAGTAGCAGCAAAATTATGCCTTCGGTTGACTCAATGAATTTAAGAATTGTCGCAATCATATGTTGGTTACAATTTTCGTATTATGGTTACGATCATGTTAGTTGGATCTTTAGAATTATTGGTAGTGGTATCCGATCTATAGTCTATGTAATTGAGATTCTATTTGCACAACCGTTTGCCAACCAATATTTTTTTTCTGGGCTTAGGTGAAGGGTGTAAGCGATTCGGCAAGAACTCTTCCTAGTATGTAATTGTTTTCATTGTTGCAGTTTTTTCATTATTGACGAACAAAATATAAACAAAGTTGTTTAAATAGCATTAACTTTTAATGAGTTTATAGAAAAATTTAAAACTATTTACTTATTTTATATAAATTATTTAAAACAATTTATTTTAATAGATTTCTAACGCAAACACAAATTTCTACGCAGGAAAAAAACAAATAAAATTCTACTTAGTCTGCTGATGACATTTTTTATTTCTCCAAATAATAACTAAATAGATTTTTGCTTTTGATTACCCTAGTTTTTATTTAGTTTAATAAAAAACTAAGTTAAATCATTTTCATATGCAATAAACTATTTTTACTGAAAATCTTAGATGATAAAAAATTTTTTTCTGTGTATTAAAAGTTTTTTTTTCCAAAAAAAAAAAATAAACGCAAACAATTTCCTTCTCATTTGAATTATTAGATTTGGAAAAAAAATGTTTCCCCTTTTTTCATTAGAAATAAAATATATTGAAAATTTGTAGTCATGTTTTTCGAATGCTTTTCAATATTATGAATGTACATCCTGTAATAAATATTTCAATTATTTTGGCTCTAAGCCAATATAACGGCAAAAATGTTTTAGTTTTTTATTGTAAAACATAATGTATTATTACATAGACGTTTGCTCCTACAAATACACACATACACATTTAAACTGGCATGAGACACATTGACAGAGTGTATGCAAATTGTATACATAGTATTATTATAACGTTTATATGTTATTTTTTTTTTATATTATGTTGCACAAATATACACAAGTAAAATGAAAAAGGATACAAGCAATAATTATTAGAATAATTTATTGTTAATTGTTTAAATATTGTTAATATAATTTGTATATTTATATGTAAATAGTTCAAAGCATTTTCACATTTATATTTGCATGCACGTTAAAAATATTTCAATATTTTAACGAAAAATTATAATATACATATGAAAAGTAAAAATTACGTTTATTCGTAATAATAATAATATAAAAATAAAAATTATAATAAATAAAATTATACCGGTTTATGTCAGACCTAAACACCTTCCAGGAAAACTGGTACACCATTTTTATGACTCCATAAACAAATTGCGCTAAACAAAAATATTTAAAAATGGCCGTTTCGAGATATATGATGGTGGAAAAAATCTCTAAGCCCGGCTAAGCAGTAAGAATTTAGTAAGAAGTGCCATTATTAATTTTTTTTTAGCTTTGAGCTTACATTTTCTTTACATAATGTTCAAGTGCCAATAAGACAAAGACCCGCTCGGATTAATGCAAATATTGCTGCCGCTCAGGCAAGTGTTGCTGAAGACCACAATTTGTTTTTAACAATTGGGACTGTCTCAAACCACAACATGGCGGATTTTGAGAATGGATTTGGGTTTGCATCCGCATAAAATTGTTCTCGCTCAAGAACTAAAGCTATTGGACCACCATAAACGTCGTAAATTTGCTGATTCAGCCTTGGAACAATTTAAAAAGTTTGAAGATTCGATTATTTCTAGAAATTGTGATATTGAGTGGCCTCAAAGAAGTTGTGATTTAAAACCATTAGACTATTTCTTGTGGGGTTATTTGAAGTCATTGGTTCTTCGAAATAAACCAGACTCTCTTCATCAAATTCGTTCCTGCAGAAGAAGTCGTGAAAGCCATTTGAATGACGTTTTATTTAGAACTTAATTGTATCGATTGTACTTCACATTAAATAAAAAACTTTTGATTTTCCTAAAAAATGAGTGTGTTTTTTTTAAGAAATCATATCACTCTTATTGGAAAACCTTATATTTAACCAAGTTTTCAACAGAAATAGACTACGAGAATTGTTATAACTCCTTTTTATTCCATTTTTATATATTGAAACAATTTTGGTTACTACGAATTTCCCCATTTCATTAATTCAATGAAACTGAACTTAAGCCTAATAATAATTATTTCTCATTTATACATTCAAATCAAATAATAATTACGTTTATTCGTAATAATAATATAAAAAATTTGAACATATACGAACTTTAGCTTGTATAAATATTAACAGAAATTATTTTATTTTAGTCTTAAAAATAATTTAGGAAATTACTTATTCCTTTATAGTTCATAAATAGTGGAATACTTTACGAAACGAAAAAAGATATGTCTACAATTTAAGCTTAAATTTTCTTTTCATAAGTTGGAAAACTTTTCAATAGGCCGACCAAGGAGCGCGATGTTGTGTTCATTAGCTGGGAACTATAGCAATCGCTGACGGAACAGCTCTGCTGTGACTTATTCATTTAAACATTCAAACATCAAGTATAACAATGCCACTAGAGATGAGCGATACCGTGATTTTTAAAGAACATCGTAAACTGTGAACGTGATTTCAAAATCACTGTGATTTTAAACTGTGATTGTGATCACGTTTTTCAGTTTTCCTTTTTATTTTTAATTCACAAGCCATTTTTTAAATTCACGGTTTTAATTTGTTTTATTTTGATGAAAAGTACAAAGCACAATGAGAAAGAAGTCCAATATGTACTAACACATGCATGTTTACAACTACAATTCTTTTAGCGAGGTATATTTTTTAGTAAACGCATCTCTATAACAAAAACATTATTATTTTCATACTGTCAATGAAACTCCATATACACAAAATTTTGTTTGCTTTTTTATATGGAGTTTGACAACAAGAGAAGGGTCATACTAATCACGACCTATTTACTTGCATATACTTGAATAAATATACTTTGGCTTTCAAAAAGAAATACTAATAAGAAGACAGAAGAAAAGAAATAGCAACATTATTTGTTCCGTTATTGTACATACGCAAAAAACGTTATTATGTGTAGCTAATGACAGTAACAGTGAAATATCATAAATTTGTGTATGTAACAAATAAAAAAGAACGACTTTGCAAGTAGCAGTTTCTTTACAAATTTGGTAGCAACTGTTACTCGTGATTTTGAAGTAACAGTGATTAAATCACAGGTACAGAAATATTGCTTATCTCTAATTGCCACACTAATATCCATCAGAGACATTTTTATGAAATTGATTTACTCTGCCCTAGCCAGGGATAGAACCCAGATCCTAAGTCATATTTTGCTTTATATCCCAAAAGTTCCTTATGGAAGGAAGAGCAAACACCAATACATTTAAAGAAAAACTAATTTTTATTCAATATTTTTGGTGTAAAAACCAATACATACAAAGAAAAAAACATTTCATTTTACGTACGCGGCAAAAAAAAATGATTTGAATTTTTGTAAAAATTATCTGAAATCCATTTTGTAGACAATAAAAAAAAATCACAAAAACGTTTTCAATAAAGTGAGAGTAGATTGTGAGTGATCACACAATAATTTTTCTGTGAATAATATAAGTTTGAAATTTAAAACTAACACCTGTTTTTTCCAATTGATTTTCAAAACACACGTTTTTAAACGGTATCATACGTTAAACAAAAACAAAATCTACATTGATGATTTAACAGCAAAGCATACGTAAGTGTTGTTGCTTTGCACTTGCGTGTATACAATGAAGAACGACAAAAAACATGTGTATTTGGTATTGCTAGTGCTGAGTGCTATATGTGTATATTAAAACACGCAGCCTACAGTTAAGTAAGGTTTTTTAGTTTATACAAACACAAATGAGCACCAAGCGCATTGGGATTGGGCACCCTTGCTTTATAGTCAACGCGCTAACCCTTACAGACAACACCATCCTTAAATTGACTTTTTGTGCGGAAGTCAGTGCTTTTGTGCCAGAATCATTTGACTTATTTCTTTGGGTGTTATTTCATGCAACTTCATTTGAAAAATCAATGATTGTATGCTAATGGGGACAAGTAAAAGCTTTTAGAAATTTACCTAAATATAATGCAGATTTTTTTTTTTTCTAATTAGGACCAGCACTCAGGGGATGACCCCTACGTATGCACTGGAATGTGCCGGAACTAAGGAAGAGGGATAGGTTAGATAAGATAGATGTTGCAAATTTAGAAGGCTTAACTCTTTTGCAACTCTGCTTTGCGCGTTATGTTAATTTTTATAGCAGTGTTGAGGCGCCTCCGGTGTTAAGTAGACGCATTAGCCTTGTTAAGCTAAATTAACAAACATTTTATAAATTATGTTACTTCGCCGATGTTTCTGCTTACCGACGAAGGAAGGCGATGTTGTGTACGTTCTATACTGTTCATTATTGCAATTTTTGTTAATATATTTAAATTTAAACTACCTGCTTTTATATTATAATTGGCATAAATATAAATCATTCAAATAAACTCAGAGATAAGAAATATTTGTATGAATTGCTTAATAAAACACCTTAAATGATGGCAGTTATCCTTGAATTTAATTTCATTCATTGTTTTTTTTTTTTTTTTTTATTTGGACAAAATAAAATTTATCGTTTCGCTTATGATTTCATTCCACCTCAATAAATTATCAGGCCAAGCAAAAGATAATTTGCCATTATTTAAATAGCAAATTGGCATTTGGGGAATTTTAATCAATACCTTCAAAAATAATGCCAAAAGGCCGGAAAAGAATATATTAAGACTACTTAGGCAGCCTACGGGATACAAGTTGACAATTTAAAATATAATATAGCAAATAAAAATATTGTGGCAATTAATTTGATTTAGTTTTTTTTTTCAGATTTTAGCTTTTAATTTGCCATTTTGGAAATTTATTTTTATTAAATCCTTTCTTTTTATTTACTAACTAACATCCTGTAGCTATATCTATAGTCTTCTCTGCCAACTGCTTGTTAATTTTCATACAAAGATTGTTTCATTGCATGTAATAAAGTCATTCTGTTTTAGTTGTGAACACAAGTAGATCATTTTGTCTATTATCGGTTGACTGATTTCGTGTTAAATTAATTAAGATGGGTGCGTGCTGTTTAACAATTTGAACACGACATAAACATTATTTTTTTTTTAATTTTATTTTTACTGCTACTATTGTCTTGTCCTCAATCAAAATGCGTTGATTATATTGTTTTTAACCTCTAACGTATAGTTGATTATAATTGGCATACCTTACGCCGCATAGAAAGAGAATTTATGGTTTTAGGGTTGTCAAATAAAATTTGTTGCTGATTACATTTATTTGTGTTTAAAATTAAATCAGTTTTACTTGAAATAGGACTATAAAAACAATTTTGCAATATAAAGTAAATAATCTTGAAGAGTATTAAAAGAAGATTTAATTTAGATGGTAAAGCACAGAACATAACTTATAAATAAAGTTATAAATATTTATTCGAACTGTGTAGTTTTTAATTCAAAGAAATTTTAATTATAAATTTTTTATTAGAAAGATTATTCTAGATTCTCGTTATAATTCAAACACACAAATAAAGAAAAATATTTACTGCACGTAAGGCTTAAGTGACCACACAGACTTCTTGTACACTTACATCTCTCTGCCAATCTCGGGTGCTGGAATATATTTTATCATTTAATTCACTTAATTCTGCAATGACAACATCAATATAGTGAATTTCCAAACCTTTCAATATGGGAACTTTTTACAGGATCAGCGCTCAGGGGATGACCCCAACGCATGCACTGCATTATGCCGGAACTCAGGGACAGCGATAGAATATAAAAGATAGATGTTGCAAATTTAAATGGCTAAAATCTTTTACAACTCTGCTTTACACGTTGTGTTAATGTTATAGCAGTGTTTAGGCGCCTCCGGTATTAAGTAGACGCATTAACTTTGTGGTTAAGCTGTATTAGCAGGCATTTAATTATTTATTTTAATTCGCCGATGTGACCAGTGTTTTGCCTTCATCACTTAAATAGTCCAACAACAATTAATACAATGTCTCACTAATGCACATTAGACAAATTAATGGTGTTGATTGACTTGCTCTGGCAAGGGTTTGAACCCACCCAGGCCCCATGTCATTGTTTGCATAGTAGTCAATGCGCTAACCACTTCAGCCAACATTACCCTCAAATAATAATTTTATTATCGTATAAATATTTTAAAATTTTGTTACTTTATTACATTAATCTTGCTACGCATCCGGGTTTAAAATTTAGAGCTTCTTTTGCCCAGTTTTGTCAGAATGTCCACGTTTTCACCCGTTGATGGCGCTTACCGTTAAGTGGTACATCGTTACTTTGGATGTCAGGAGAGTGCTGAAGCGACCAGAACTGCTTCCATAAAGGTTGGATTTATTGTATGAAATGAGGGTGGTTGTAAACCTTTTCATAAAACTCGAAAACAAATGCGACTCGAGCTGATGTACTTCGGTTAATAGGCTTTCCAGGCAATACCTGTCAGCTCACATAATTAATAATTTCGTAATTTCTAACTTAGCAAAGTTTAGTTTTTTAAACTATAAACTAAAACTATATAAAAAAAATTTTCTTAAAGAAAGTTAATGAGTCTACTTAACACTAGAGGCAATAAAATATTTCTCCAAAATTAACAAAATCGCAGACTTAAAATAATAAAGCCTTTGCACTATATCTACTCTATCCTTTTCATCCCTATTCTTGCACAGTACATTGTACAAGTAAGATCAACACCTGATTAAAATATTAAAGCGAAAGCTAAAAATCGGAAATATATAGTTAATTTCTAGTTTATATTTTAAACTCACGAAAGATTAACGGCCTGACCCACGATATCGAAACGATGTCGATCACTGGAATTCTAGACGTAAAAAAACTAACTTGCGTTCCACTAATAACGGATTTTATTTAACTTATTTTTTGTTAAGAGGCACATAATCTAAGCGTTCCATAAATATTGGGCTGTTAATCTATATTTCGAGCGGCAACATGCCCGTTCTTGCCATTTATTTTTCGATTTAACATACTAAAGTGGGTGGGCGATGAGTTACAAACAAGTGACTCTATGTTCAATATCAGAAATGAACGAAAATAAGTTTTAATTTTTGAAATTAATAATATTGTTTAGCATTGGCTAAACATATATTTAACATTTTTTGATTTAAGATTTGAACAACTTATTGATGTTTCAATTTAAAATTGAAGATTCAATAAATAATAAAATTATCAAAAAAAAAAATTAAAAATATTAATTCAATCGTGTTCCTGGATAAAAATCAGCATAAATATTCCCGATTAGAAATTTCAGAATTTTTTTTTAATTGTGTATAATTTTGCCAAAATCGGTATAGTGACCGTCACAAGAAAAAAAAACTTATTGCCTATTAATTATATAGATATAATAAGTCAGACATTTATTTCCCCTTTCTTTCTGAGTAAAACAATGAGTTTAAATTGTATTCTCACATCATTAGTTTTCTTAATTGACCTTAAAACATATTAGATCAGTGAAATATTTATTAAAGCAGCCACTAACACATTGAATATTTAAACCACTTCAAATAATTGTAATTCCATGAAAATGTTATACATAATAATTTCATTAACTGCTGCATGATTAGAAAAATATATAATAAAAATTTGCTATATTAAATACCCTACATGTAGGAACATAAGTATTCTCTCTTTTAGTCGACTATTAAATGATTAAATTTTTTATTAAAAAGATTCTGCTCAACGCAATTTTTACCTTTGCTATTAAAGCTATAGCTTGAAAAGCTTGACTAATTAGTACTAAATGTTTTGCTAGCTAGCCAAACACGATCTTCTCTAAACTTAATATTACCCAATTTTTTTTTTTTTTTTTTTTAATTAGGACCAGCACTCAGGGGATGACCCGACCCCTACATATGCAAAGTATTGTGCCGGAACTAGGAAAATAGGTTTTCGGAAGGAGGATAAAGGGTGTTTGTGGACATTCGATTTGAATCCTTACACACTGAAAGTAGGAAGGACCTCTGGGGGAAGTTTATTCCACATACTAACAGTTCGGCTAAAGTACGGATTCTCTATGTAATGCATATCGATGATAAGGGGCTGTGCTCTTAATGAAGAGCGTGTTGTACGTGAAAAATTACGCGTTTCGAGAACAATTTCGATGATTTTATTACAACACATTCCGTTGTAGTATCGATAGAACAATGAAACACACCCAACATTGCGTTGATGCTCCAGTGACTCAATAGAGTTGGCTACCCTACTTTCACCGATAAGCTTCTTTGCCCTATCTTTTACGCGGTCGAGAAACTTCAAAATAGATTTTGAAGCACCGGTGGTATAAATATTAAGGAGATCAGATGGAGTAAAGTATGTCCAACAACGTCTTAAAAACCGATTCACTTGAATGCTTCTTTTGAGACAGGAAAAATGTGATCGGACATTACAATGAATTTTCATACCAAGAACATCAAGAGATTCTGATTCCTCAATATCTATACCATCCATAAAATCCTATTAGCATGACCTCAATTTGAAATTGTCAGGAGATAGCGATTTAGTGTATCAGTCATATTTTGCCGCATTTCCCGGAGTTGCTACGGGTTTGGCCAGTAACTGAATGAGTACGAATGAATTAAGCTGTTATCATCTGCAAAATAGTAGAAAGGATAGGAAGTTTGACATAGAAGGTCATTAAGAAAAATAAAAAAAAGGGTAGGAGAAAGAACGGAAAGCTCGATACAAATCGAGTAAAGCCATCACCGATACCAAAAGCAATTAGTTTGAATTGAATTTCTTTCAAGTTTAAAGTAAAAAATACATCATAATAATTTTTAATTTGTTTGCTCTTTTTCTTGTGACGATTATTTCTAACAACAAAAATATATTTATTTAATTAAATTTAAACCAATATTTTAATATATTATATATTATTTTGCTAAATAAGTCTAACAATTGCTTTGTTCCTGTGCCATTTCTCCTTAGGGTAACTTTTAGTTCTCCCATTACTTCAGAAACTTGTAAATTATTATTTTATTTTATTATTAGTATTTAGTTTGTGTAAAATATTTGTCTATCTCACATTTCATTATGTGCGGTTATTTTTACAAATACTTTTGTTTGTTGCAAAAATTTATTATTACATTTTCATTTAGGTTTATTTGCAAAAATTGTTCCTAAATTCTGTGGAAACACAAATAAAATTATTATCATCAACATTCAATAGAATTTAAAGAGCGATTGGTTATTAAAGTACATACTTCTTATTTAAGTGCATCATTTAAATTTAAGCGCATTTAATTAAATGTAGTTGTAGCGAAAACCATAAACATTTCAATATTTGAAGTTGCATTAACTACTTTAAATAGGTTTTTATATTTAATTTCATTGGATTAAAGAATTTATTTATATATATAGATAAATTTAACTACTATGCAAAAGCCTAAAAATATATATGTATGTATATTATTAACTTACCATCGTCAATTTAGGTTTTCTGTAAAAACTCTGATAAAAAAATAGTGTTTTTTACTATTTTCTATGTCGATTTAAATTATACTGCACACGGAAAATTAAATTACTAGATTGTATGGACTTAGTGTTAATTACATACGTTTATATCTGAGATTCATTTAAAGGAACCAGCATTTTCTAATTTTTTAATCGACTTTGGAAATATCTGTTATAAATTCATGTATTGATAGAAAACAGTCCAATTGTTTCGACTGCTCGAGCTTTGATTATTGGAATTTCTGTGATAATACAACTACGTCCTCTATTGTTCTGATTCTTTCTTTTTAGATTCTTAGAAACATCAGGAGTTTATTTTAAAATATTGAAGAACAGATGAGTATTAGTGATCTGTTTTATTTACCCCTCTCAATATCTAAAAACACCAATGCTAAAAAATTTAACATTAAATTCTGTAGAAAGACTTTTTAATTATAACGTTTAAATTGTAGCCAAATAAAATCATTTGAATTAAAAATTTTAAACTAATTTTTATTGCAAATGCAAGCGAAAAACATACATGATGAGATACTGTTGAAAAATCCTTTTCAATGAGAATTCCCAAAGGACAATTGTATAAGAACCACTACAGTTCTTAACCAAATTTGGGGCGAATACTACTTACCACATTATATCACTTCAAATATGTTTTTCTCACTCTGTGTTAAATGCATGCAAGCTTACAAAATGTACGAAGAAGTGATCAAAAACTCTTCGACCTGCTCACTGCGAGTAGTATACGAGCTGATTACTTTCAGCTTATGCATTTAACACATTCACCACAGCAGGCTACACGAACACACGTCTACAAAATGCTGCTACCTACATTTGTAGCCGGTAGTCCTCTACTTAATTATTTTGAGAGTGACGGCGACATAATATTATTGTATAACAGTGATGTCACTTTAAATTTAGTTTAACTTTTTTTAAAAGAATCTGCATTTTTTTATTTCATTTGTAAGATTCTATTATAAGAGAAAAAACATATTTTGTTAGGAGTGTCATTAAAATTTAAAATATTTTGGAGTATATCTCGGGAACAGTAATGTGTGAAATGTAAATAAAATGTAGTTGCTTGGCCACTACAACAGCCAATACTAAAAACAGAAGGTGTTGAAAGATACACAGTTTTATGTCATATAACAGCAACATAAGTGTTTAAAATTACTTATAAACGTAAACAATTTTTATTGGGTTTATAGACACAACAACAACTTAGAAACTTAACTATATATATTTCTAGAGAATTTTTACGGTTCTTCTCATGTTTTTACCATCGCATTTGAAGAATTTTTATTTAAAAATAGTTAGAAATTCAAGCATTCAACAATAAAATGACTTTTATTAAATAACACTAAAATTTATTAAATTTTTACTGTTTTCGTTCTGCAGAATAAGACATTTTTTAATATTCATTTATTTTACTTGGATTATTGCATTGATAACACTTTATTGTTTATTGTCGCCACTAAAAATAGAAATTAGTTTAATTGGACAGCTACGAGAAATTCAGCATGGACAAGAACCTGTTGACCTGTTGCCTTGCTGTCATCAATATAATCATTCTCATATAAACACATGTGTTCTCATTTTGACAAATGGTAGTCGGTAGCCTGCTGTGGCGAATGGGTTTTAATGCATTACAATGTATTTTCGGAAATAGGCTGACTTCCAAAACGTCAATTGCTTTGTGTTTGAACAAAGCATCACATGTCATAACGCCGCAGTGCAATAGTTATACAATGTATACCATTTCAAAACGCCGCCGCAAAGTATTTTTAACGCAGTAAGAGAGCAAAAAAGGCATCGGTTTTAGAGTTGTTGCATTGTTTCCGAACTTTGCATATGTATGTGATTTAAATGCAGTAGCAATACTGTATACAAACATTGTATACGAACGTTTTGGAAGTCAGCCATACTGAACCTTCTTTTATGAAATGGTGTGCATTGGATCATCGCTTCTGTAATCGTAATTTTCTCAGCAGGGTACTTAAAATACTTGTGTCTTAGCTAATATGTATTAAACTAATATATGGCAGTAGCTACATTGTGTCTTGACTAATTGAAAAGTTTAAAGATCGTCACTTTAGCTCAGTGTGTCTTGGCTATTAGAAAAATTCAAGAAATTTTATCAGACCAATTAATTAAGAGAAAAAAGAGCTTAAGAGAATTCAGAACTTTTTCAGAGAACTTAAATGTAATTCTCTTAAGAAATGTTAAGATAAAAATAAAGTTTGAGTGAATAATAAAATATTTCTAAGCAGAAAAACTGTTAACATTTCTTACGCAACGGAAACGGAAATTGTAATTACAGAAGCGATGATTCGATATACCATCGATTGTCACAAAGAGAACATGTAGGAAATATCAATGTATGTATTGGTGTTTTTACACTTGTAGAAATTGATTGTTACATTTATTTTTTTACTGTAGACTAACATCATGATAAAAGTTCGTGTGCATACACACTGGATTGGCGTGTTTCTGGACAAAAGAATGAACGAATTAGTGAATTTACATAATTAAAAAAATTTTCCATTAAAAAATATATATACAAAAAAGCTTCTTCCCACTCAACATTCCACATCCTGAAAGATTAAAATATTCACAGTGTACTATGAATAACAAATAAAGAGACTAAAAAAAATATATATTTTCTTGCTCTCTTTTGCATGTGTTTTGTTGTTGCAAATTCTAAAATAAAGCGACAAAGTACCTCATTCATTGACTGCTATCATACAAATGAGTATGTTTCGTATTTTAGTTTGTCTCTTCTGTTTGGTTCGTGTTGTGAATGTGAAAATGACGATTGGTGTTCGGCCCCTAAGTTCTAGTTTGACTATCAACGCGATATACACAAGTAAGATAGTTATGCACTTCATCTCATATAAGAACCTAAAATACAACAGTTTTATTTATCCTCAGTTTTACTTAAAAATTTTGTGAGAAAAATTTTTATATGATTTTCCTTCACATTTTAAAATGTTCTTTTGGTTTTATTTTATTCATGCTCCTCTTGATCATTTAATATTTGTTATTACAAAAACATTTTTTCAATAATATTCCATTGACTTTTCCAACATCTTTATTTATTACAACATTATATGAAGCCATAAGCTACACAACTTAGTTTTAAAAGAAATTTTTTCTACTTGATTGATGTACCGAAAAACCTTTTAAAGTTTTGAAATAATTTTATGAGCAAACTGCAAAAAGAAAATTTTATTTATAATTTTAATATCTACTTTTAAGTATTTAGTTGATAATATTTACCAACCATTTGCAAAAATAAATTACACCTGTGTACAAATTTACTTTCGAGTTTAACAAGAAACACATTTGCATGGCTTCCCACTCATGTTTAAAAACATATTTATTGTTTTTCATTTTTAGTGCTTAATATTCATTTACTTTATGTGTATTTATACGTTTCATTACATTTATCCTTATTACCAAAATAATATTTTATTTCTATGAACATCTTATTTGCTTTATATGTATGATGTAGTTTGTTTTTCTATTTTTTCAATGTTCATTATAACATTTTATTCATATTGGCTTTTACTTGAAACATTCATTCGTATTTCTGTAGTTTATACAAATATATGAATATATTAATTCCAAACTGAAATCAGCATACAATATGAGGAGCAGCAAAATGTATGAAAAGGATGTTTCAGATTGGCTTTTGCATTGTTGCAAAACTTGGCACTCAGAAATATGTGTTTTGAGTTCACAAAATAATTTGAAAAATTGTTGTGTGTGTGAGTAATGCACAGATGCAGTGCAAAGGTTAGCAGTTTGTTTCCTTTTTTTTTTTTTTTTTGTTGTGTTCTATTCACTAAGCAAAAGCCAAACCAAAATGTTGTTGCAAACCTTAATATTTGATATCCGGTTTCTTTGAATTTTTACTATTTAGATTGTAATTGAGTGTGGCCAACATTTTGTTTGATAGTAAGACAGCTAAAGATATTTTAGTTTAAAGAAAAAACGAGCAATAGAAACAAATTATGGTTTGAACAAACAAATTTTTGGAAGAAAGGCAAAAAAAAATATAAGCGTATCGTCGCTATGAAATTAAATTTTCCCATATTTTTTTTTCTTTTTTGTAGAAAAGTATATAAAAATTTCGGTAAATTTAAGCTGCTAGAATGCAAGTAAATAGAAAAGTTTCCACTCTTGAAGATTTTTGCATTATTGCCCTAACGATGTTATGTTTGCCAATACAATTTATGTTTATTTAGAAAAACTTTTTTTCACTTTAGAAGAGGAATTAATATAATGTTTACTAAACAAACAAATATATTTTGACTATTAAACATATTATTGTAACTATTATGTGGTAGCAAATGGTTATATTTGACAAAAAATATAGTTGGAAAATATATGACATCAAACGCAGTTTATATTAAAATGCAAAGTTTGGCTCCACAAGAATGAAATATAAGAAGACCCATGCTATTTTCAAACAGAGTTATTTTATTGCCCACCATAGCCCGCCATTCTTGTGCTTGACTGCGCACATTCTGTAGAAAAAGTTTTGTTGGAGGGGTGGCCTTCTATTCGCTCCTTAACCAGCAGTTTTACGCCAAGTTACGTAGAATATTTTGGGAGTTCCCTACAGCAAATTTGAGGCCATTAACTATTGTGCGTCGGTGCCATTCTTGCCACTCCTATCCCGCTTCTTCTTTGCGCTTGAGTATTTTAACTATTGTTTTTTTCTGTAGGGCTAGCACTCAGGGGAAGAACACTACTTATGATAACATTTGGTCAAAACTAAGGCAATGGTATATAATAGAAAAGTTAGATGTTGAATATGAAAAAAGCTTATTTCTTTTACAACTTTGCTTTTGAGCATTTTGTTAATTTTTAGAGCAGTGTTGCAGCGCCTCAGGTGTTAAGTAGACTTATAAGTAGTCTTAAGCTGTGTGAGAGGGCCTTTTATTAATTGTTTCACTTCGCTTCTGCTAGCCGACAAAGGATGGCGCTGTAGAGTTCATTAGCTTGGAACAGTATTAATCACTGTCTGAACAGTTTTTAGTACCTTCATCACTTCATCAGTCTAATAACAATAAAAACAATGACACACTAAAGCACTTCAGAGAAATTTTAAGTTTGAAGCCAGGTCCTAAGTCATTGTTTGCTTAGTAGTCAACGCGTTAACCACTTCAACCCTCCTACACAAAATTTGAATAGTAGACGAGTTAATAAAATGAGAATGACTCTTAACAAAATTATGGGTTCAATTTATTTTGGGTTAAAATTACAAATAAGTTTATTAAACAAATATAATATAATATTTTAGTAAAATTGGGGAAAAAACCCACAAGTGACCTTTTAAACTTCCCTGTAGATAACCAAAAAAAAAAAAAAAAAAATACTCCTCAAAAGTATAAAATTTTTTAATGTTATAAAAATGCCATCAACATCAACAACACCCAAAGCTTATGGAAATTAAATAACGACAAACAAGAAGCAACTGCATACAACATTTTACAAAAAAAAGGACACCAACAAAAACAAGAAGACACTGAAATGAACTAAAAGTTAAAAAAAAAAAAATATATATATATATGTCAAAAACAAACTATGAATATGTAACGGATGTAAAACATGAAATGAGATGCTTGACCGAATCCAAAAGCCACCAACAAAAGGCTGAAGTACTCAACTACAGGTCGCATAGTACAACTTTGATTAATCTTGTGTCCAAGCTCATTGTGGGATCAACATCAGTATCAATAGAGAAATAAAAAAAGGGTGCTTGCCAGAAGGACAGCAGGAAGGAGAACAACAAACGAACACTTAAATTATTTTCCAACAAAAAAAAAAATAATAATAACAGAAGAATAAGAGAAGAATAGTGATAATGATGACAAAAACATGAAGAGACAACCAGCAACCAGTAACGACCCTTAACAATGTTGGCCACATGAAATATGCGATGGTGCGTTAGAAGATGAAAATAAATGGAGTTATTTGTAGTGTTTGTCTATGCAAGATTTGTCAGAAGAGAAGCTAGGCAAAAAAGTAGAAAGAACAAAAAACAAAAACAAAAAATAAACAGAATATGCTGTAAAAGGGTTTGTTATTTGAAAATTTCAAAGTTTGCAAAAATATCCTGAAAAGCAATATGTATGTCCTTTTTTCCGTGTTGACTTGTTACTTTGTTTGTTTTAAATTGGTTGTTGGTGTTATCTTTGCTTAGCAATTCTTGGTTCATGTGATGGCTAAGAATGGCACTCTATATTCAATTTAACATCGCGTGGTGCTGCAATTACATTCACGCAAAATTATATGTGTGTCTGTCTGTGAAGGCAAAAAGTCCTTTACATAAAAAAAAAAAAACATATACGAGTATGCAGAAAATAGTATGTATGATTGTATATTCTTGTGTGACTGACTAAAGTAATGTAAAGGACACTCTTGTACATATGAATACCGATTACATTGAACAGCATACATTCATACATACATACATACAATTGCTAACATTTCTACACTTTTCGGTTTAATTTTGTTTATTATTTCTTTTTTTCTTTGGTATTTTTCCAAGCTTGATTTTCATAAACTCTTGTTATATTGTTGTAAAACATACAATCAAGTTCATTTATCTCTAGTTGTGCAAATGTATGCATGTTAACAGTGCAACACAAAAAAAAGTTAAAGAGACCTTGTTAAGGAAAATTTATTGCACTGATTAATTTTGAGGAAAAAGAAGAAGAATTTAACTGTACTATTATATTTTTCCGAATTAAGAATTTAATTAGTTAAGCAATAAGTTGAATGTATGTGTGAGAAGTTGCAGTCAATTTAGAGCCTTTCCCAGTTAGCTTTAAGGTACTTTCTTATTTTTTTTTTAATTTAGGCAATTGAAAATTTTTAAATTAATCCTTTCAGACGTATTGAAAGGCAATAAAAAGTATCCGACTAAAATGTAATGTAATAAAGTTGCTGTTAAAGTGTCCTGGAGACGATAAAAAATATATGTTAACGCTCTTGTGCTTTTCGGCTACACGTAATCATAAAGTTTTAATATATTAATTTGACGAGTAATTATTTGATCGTCTGCGATTGTGATTGACAGAGAAAATGTCAGTTGTTTTGTATTCGTGGCAACACAAGGCCAGGTGCTTATTTTTTGCTGTGGTATTTTCTAGTGGACATCCGATGGCGACATATTTTTGGATGCCGCCGTGGCTAAATGGTAGCAATGCTAGTTTAGTGGTACGGCGGTTGACGGTTCGACTCCGACCAGAGATCCCTGGGTATTTTCTGCAGACAAAATAATCGTTTTGCGGTTTGTTTTTGTTGAAAAAAAAAGAAAAAAAAAAAACGAACGCTGTGAAATCAGCATACATACGATGATTGGCAAGTTTATTTGCTAGCGGGCGGCACTGTCACATATGTAATGATTTTCATTTTGTGCGTCTCCGGGGGACTTGAGACAGACACGTTTTCAGGGAACAGCTGAAAACAAAATAGCTGATTGCGGAAGTTCGAAATTCCCTTTCACCCAACAGTATACTCCCCATAGGTTTCGAACAAGGGAGTTTTATTCACAGGAAAAATAATTCCCCGGAGGAACTTATTTCCCCCCAATATTTTCATAATTTTGATGTTAATGTCTTTCGTAACAGCAGAACGCCAAATACTGGTTCACTGCGTTAAAGTATTTGATAGATATATTTGCGTATACAAGTACTAAAGTCTCCATTACTCATGAAGAAATGTCTGCCGTTAAGTTAACGTTACTTACAGCTTTACGTTTCTTAGTTATAAAATATATGTAAACGTTTCAAAACAGCCTTGTCACATGCTGTTTTTCAAATCTTAAAAATTATATATTAAAAATGATAAGCTTTCTCCAGTTATTTGCTGAAAGTATTTAGTAGTCATCACTTCGAGGCTTAAAACTTGAATAGGCTTGAAGGTGTAATTAAAGAAAAATCTGCAACGTAAGCGCGTACGTAAGAAATAAGGGATCGTTATGGAGAAAAAGTTCTCTCTTAGTAAAATCTTTTTGTCATTAGAGAGAAACAATGAAACGGCAATGCAAATTTTTTAAATACAAAACTTTTGAAAGATTTTTATCCGTTAATTAAAGATTCAATTAACGGATAATCATTTAATTAATTCAATTTTATTATTGGAAATTCAATCTCCTCCATGAAGGAAAACAGTAAACTACAGCCTGCGCTGAAAATTTTCATGTTGAAAGTTTGCCATCAATTTTGAGGCAATGCTATTTTAGCAACACTGTTATATGTATGCCTCTGGAGACAAGTTTTTGTGTTTCCTCTTAACTTTTGTTATGTGGTGACACTGTCGTTGTATGCATTAAATACAAAGCGTGTTTGAACATGAATTAAAAAACAACATGAATTACACACACTTATAACAAAACAACAACAACAACAACAATAAAAAAACTCACATATTTGCATCCTTCTCTTTGTTACTTGGTAAAACAATAGCGCAAAGTCATCACACTGCTGCGTAGGAATGTTATAAATTTTGTCAGTATGGCATCTACATGTTCCGGTTTGCAAAAAAAGGAAGTGTTTTATAGTTCACTTTTTTGACAATATGAGAAAAAAAAAATTATATAGTAGAAGAAAATGATTCGAACAAAAAACAAGATAGGAAACAGTGTTGCCAATCTAGAAAAAAATTCAACAAAAGTATGAAAGCTAATATTTACGTAAATAAATAAGTAAAGATTTAAAACGCATAAAGTTTTTAAACACAATTTACTTCTAATTATAGTAATTTTATATTGAAGCGAGAGATTGTTACGTTGCAAAGTTTCATAAGTTTCGGGTAGTCACTTTTCATGGGAGTGGTACTGCCGAATTTTTCAAATATTATAATGGTTACTTTAAAGTACGTGTCCTAAGTTGCATAAGAACCGTTTTAGTTAAAAATTTTAAAATATAATACGTACTTTTTTATAATGAGCGTGTCCGCTGTCCGTCTTACAACAAGTAAAAGTAGTTATTTTTGAATAAAAACATATATAAACAAAGTGGCAATATGACATCGGTATTAACAAGAAAGGCCCTAACAAAAACAATCAATTGTTTTAAAACTCTAACCACTCGAATAAATATATGAAACCCATGAAAGCATTGAAAACGCACTAAAATGGCAACATTGACGCTCATAGTGAGTATCATACAAAATCGTCACAAACACAACACATCTATTCAGTTATTAGTTGAAGAATAAAGTAATTTTCCCCACAATTAAATGGAAACATCATTGATTTCAGCATTTTTAAAAATGTACATATATGACAGCTCATAGAGAAAGGGACCTAAGGATAAAAAATCAATTTTCACTTTTTTTTTTTTGATGTGGACAACATCTGAGCATCGAATGAGACCGATCCCATGCCCCAACAGTGTTCCCTCCCAGAGATATGCGCGTTTTATGAAAGTGATGGTACATCAAAGATACACGTATTTAAATCTTTAAAATGGCTCTCCTGAACAAAACCGGTTTTTACCCTTAGGTCCCTTTCTATTTTGCGCGTTACATATGAAAAGTAATATTATCAGGCTCAAGTTCAGTTTTATTGAATTAATGAAAATTCAAAATTACTAAGAGCTTTTTTTTATGTTGAAAAATATTATTATTTATATCAAATCAGTTTTTAGCAGAACGTATCAGTACTGATTTCAAGGCTGCTACACCTCTCATCAGCGTTCAATTGTCCATCTTAACAATTTTCGTAAAGTGGATACTAATTGAGAAGAATATCAACTATTTAACCAGTTTTCAACAGAAATAGAATACGAGGATTAATTTTTACTGCCTGTTCGCCGATATCGAAGAAGTTCTTTCTTTCGAGCAATTACATTTGAAACAAAAACAAAATTTTTGAAAGAAAGAACTTCTTCGATATCGGCGAACAGGCACTTAATTAATTTTTTATTCTACATTGAAACAGTGCTGGTTAGTACAAAATTCCCTCATCACTGTTTGGAACTTACTTATAATCAACACAAACTCATAGTCCGTTATTATCAAAGTATTCTACTTTGTAATTTAACGTTTTTGTTGTTTTTACTTTTTATATTAGGGAAATTCACATATTACTGTGACCCTTGTTATTAGGGTATTTATAGCTCGTGCCCAAGCGGAATTAATATTTTTATATTATTATTATTACGAATAAACGTAATTATTATGAAAATGATATGTACATCAATATAAGTTTGAATAATAATTACGTTTATTCATAATAATAATAATATAGAAACATTTTTAAAAATTTTACTATCAAAGTGCGTTTTACACTACATTGAAAGTCTTTAGTATTTCGGGGATAATGAAAGACCCTACATAATCAGTTGTTTTTGTTTTTTAGGAAATTTTTAAAACTTCACTAATTCAGAAAAACATTTTCATTTTCATTTAAAATACTTAGCACTTAGATTACTTTGTGAAATGGTCTTATATGATATCCTGTTAAGTAAAGTCTCCATTTCTTTCTTCCCAGTGGATGTGTTAATATTGTGGAATTTTTCTAAAAAAAAAACTGTTATGTGTTATATAAGGTTTTCCAATAAGAGTGATTTGATTTCTTAAAAAAAACACAATCATTGTTAAGGAAAATCAAAAGTTTTTTATTTAATGTAAAGTAAAAACGATACAATTAAGTTCTAAATAAAACGTCATTCAAATGGGTTTCACGACTTCTTCTGCAGGAACGAATACGATGAACAAAATTTTCGAGCACCTTTTCCATATTGACTTGTAAAGCTTGAAGAGAGTCTGGTTTTTTTTTCGAAAGACCAACGACTTCACATAACCCCACAAGAAATAGTCTAATGGTGTTAAATCACAACTTCTTCGATGCCATTCAATATCACAATTTCTTGAAATAATAGAATCTCCAAACTATTCTCGCAATAATTCAATTGTTGCATTTGCTGTGTGGCAATTTACGACGTTTACGGTGTTCCAATGGCTTTAGTTCTTGAGTGAGAACAATTTTATACGTTTGCAAACCCAAATGCTTTCTCAAAATCCGCTAGGTTGTGGTTGGCGACAGTCCCGATTATAGAGAACGTCTTGGAATCGACAAATTGTGGTCTTCAGCAACACTTGCCGGAACGGCAGCAATATTTGCATTAATCCGAGCGGTTCTTTTTCTTATTGGCACTTGAACATTATGTAAAGAAAATGTAAGCTCAAAATTTTCAAAAATTCGACGAATAGCGAGCACACTTGGTCGATTATTACGGCCATAAAATGGCAAAGGCGCACGAAAAGTTGCAATTGGAGAACGATTATTTCGATAATAAAACTGAATAATTTGTAAACGTTGTTCTTGCTTATATCTCTCCATGATGAAGGTGTAAACACTACTTAATACAATGAAAAACAAATAAAAGATCATGACATATTACAAATTGCCAAAACGTCACTTCAAAATCATATCATTCCTATTTGAAAACCTTTTATTAATCCTTAAATAATTATTACTTAATTATAATTATTCAACAAAAAAAATATATTTATTATATAAAATCAGTGTGTCACGATGTTTGTTATCGATCTCCTAAAAAACGGCTTGACCGAATTTAATGAAATTTTTTACGCATATTTGGTAGGTATGAGATTAGGTAAAGTATAAAGTATATTTTAAACCGCTAAGGGCACGAAGAGGGAAGAGAGAGGGCAATTCCTGTATTTAACCCAATTCGTATTTCGAAAAAAAAGAACAAAATTATGAACGACAGATGGCACTATGTCTGCCTCATTTACGAGAAGCGTCGCATCATATTGACAGACAGGTGGCGCTATGTCCGCCTCAGTCACTAAAAACGTCATCGTTCGTATTTCAAGTCGAACTAAATTATTTATGTTGTTGAAGGACAGATGGTGCTACGTCCGCCTATCAAAATCGGAAAAATGGAAATAATGGTTCCCCCATATAAAAAAAAAAAAAAAAAACATTACGGGCGAAGCCGGTCCAATCATCTAGTAATATATAAATTCTTCCAAGTGTACAACCACAATGTATCCATCTATCCATCCTTACTCGTGCTACACAGACAATACGAAATAAATAAATCGAGTTGAGGTGAAATGAAATGAAAATACTTTATCCCCCAACTTTTTAAGCAAAAGCTTCTCTACACATATCATCTTAATACAGGCAGCATGAATATCACATAATTTACAAGTGAATTCATAAAATTCTACCGCTTTTTATATAAATAGTTCTTTGTGCTAAAATCCTTTGTTGTAACCAAAAAAAAAAGGAACAAATACAAAAACCATAACCAGTAAAATTTATTAGATTGTTATATTAATAAAAATGAAAAGATTTTGTCATTTATGTTTTGTACTGCATATTATGGATTTGTGTTTGTTTTTATTCTGTGCTTTACGATCTTTACGAGTATTAATAAAAAAAAAAAAATTTTTTTCTAATTTAATGTTTGTCGAATTTACAACATGATGTTATTTATAAATTAGTTAAATTATTAAAAATTACACATTTGTTCATTTTTAATAGTACAGTACAACCTCCCTAATCCGGACAGATATAGTTTCAGCTATTGTCCGTATTAGTTGGTCGTCCGGACTACAGTTGAATTAAATTTTTAAACGCATATAATTTGTTTTTATTACCAAATTGAAATATAAGTACACATAAGAATTCATTTGCTTTTATTTAATTTACATTAAAAATAAAGAAAAATACTAAAAGTGACCAAAAATATTAATTTTGATATATAAGAATTTATTCGTTTTCAAAAAATTGTCTGTGAATTTAAAAATTACTGATTTGTTGTTTTTATTACTTGATAAATTTTATTTGTGTCATTTTTAAATACTTTAAAAAACAAAATTAAAGACAATGTCTGGATAGCGAGTGTCCGGATTAGGAAGGTAGTACTGTACTCGCACAATTTTTTTATAAAAATATGTTGTTTAAATTTATTATATCGCACTCGTTCAACAATACTGTATTAACTCTAAATTTTTAAAATTTCGTTTTTTGCAAGAAATCGATGAACAGTGGTCATATCTATCCACTGTAAAAATTTTACACCATTTTCTCCACTCTTTCACCCAAAAAAATACAGTTGTATCTCTCTTTGTGATAGAAGAATAGTATAAAAAAAAAGTTTTTTGCCTCTACTGAAAATTTTAAAATTTTGAGTTAATACAGTATTGTGGAACGGGTGCGATATATATATGTATGTAACTGCATTTCGAAAACTCAATACTATGGCTCCTTTTTTATTTAAATTTAAATTTAATAAAATAAGTTCTTTTTGTATGAGCACCAGGTAAACAAAATAGCTGCAATCAATTATATATTGAAACTTTCCGCTTGAGGCCGTTATGCAACTTGTTATAGAAATTATTTTTATAAAATGCACTTAAATGATTTAAAAAATGAATACACTGGAGCCCCAATTTGCCTCGATCCTTTTTGCAACGTTTCGATTTGTGTCTCTTTTTAAAATTTGGTTCAACCCGCTTTGCGTCGTTTTAATTCCGATTTGCGTCGCTACATAACTACGTCCGATTGAACTTTTTAACTCATATAATAATAGTTAGTGAAGAATTTATGAATTAGCATGTAAAAATGCAGTTCAGCGCTAATTCTCTATGTACATTTTTATACCATATCACTTTTTTTTATCAATAATTATCAATTTCTGCACTTTCATTTATAAAAGATTTGCGCCGTTCCGATTTGCAACGCAAATCGTGGCTCTAGTGTATATAAAAGCTTATAATGTAGGGAATATCAATTAGAATTCATCTAAAATATATTTGCTGCAGTATAGATTATCCAAATTAACTACTTCACCTTACAGCACAACTATTTTTTTATATTTAGCACATGTTAAAACCATTCAAAAATTACACGAACGTACCGATAACCGTTTTATTAATAATATTTTATATGCTGGTAACTCTGTACGCGCTATCTGCTTTTTTTTAATCACAATAGAGACACTTGCTGATTTATATTTCCAAAACAAAAGAAATTTCAACAAGGCGAATTAACTCAATTCGCCCTGCAATTCACTTAACTTTACTCTGCTTATTTTCTCTTTCAATATATTTTTGATAACACAAACAAACACACTTGGAGATGAACATGCATAAATATGTGCAAGCATACACACAAACTTTTGTTTAACACTTCTTAGTAAAAACAATGACATTGAAAAATGCCGGTATAAAGAGCAACAACAACAATTCTTCTTTTGCTTTATAAATACATATATACATACATATATACGTATGCGATTTTTCTTGTTAATTTAAGATATGTATGATTTTAACATATTTGATTGACTTTTGATATAACTTTTTAATAAACTTAATATATTTAAAGAATATTTATTGAATATTACACTTATTTAACACTTTCACTAAACTTTATATGCACTTTAACCGGGACGACAGCATACTAACGGCTGATTTTATCGGCGAACGCGTGAGAACTGAATTTTATTTTGGAACTAAGGGCAGAGTTGCTGTATCTATTAATAGGTTTTGTTCTATGAAATTGGGATTTATATAAATTGAAGTTGGGATTTTTTACATTCTAGCTGTGTGCAGTGCCATGCGCCGCCCAAACGTGTCTTAAAACAAAAGCATCACTTCTGTATAATATGTATAAATATTTGATTCTATCCTTTTCTCAAATTTCATTACAACTTAAGAAAACACAAATAATTTACTGCCTGGACCACGATGTCGAACGAATTTTTCTTTCGTGCAAATTACATATAAAACAAAAACAAGTTTCAAAATATTGTTTTTGTTTTAAATGTAATTTGTACGAAAATTCGTTCTAAATCGTGATTCAGGCAGTTAAAGACATTTTGCTGGAAGTTGTGATTTGTTTTTAAAGCAACACACGCCGAATATTAATAGATTCCGTGCTTTAGTTGCGCAGATATATGTATTAATATTAATATTTTACTGTAGGGAGTGCTGTTTCACCTTCGAATTTACAAAAAAAAAAGAAAAATATCATCAGTAGTATGGTTCCGAAATTTCAAGTTCATCGGTCTTACCGCTTGGCTTCCTATAAAGTACATACAAACTAAATTCATTTAAGTATATATATTGCAATGAATATTTACGAAAAAGTAGCATTATTTTCGGATTTGTTTGTAAATATTCATTGCAATTCATTGCAATTGGTGAATAGTTGACCTGTAACGCTGGAAGAGGGCTTATTTTAAAGGAAATTTTCTCAGCTTTCTATATCCTCATTTATAGAAAATTATTTACCCAAATAATGGTTTTGGAGTTTTATGTTAAAATAACAATAGTCCTGAGCACCAAATTTTCTCTTAAAAAACCGGAAGCTCGATTTTGATTTTAGAACCATGGTTTCTTTGGGAAAAGTTCTTAGAATTTTCCGTAGATTACGATTTTGCTATACGCTTTGTCATGTTTTTCGGTCCCGAACAAATTGACCCACCCTAATATATATATAGCTATGTATATAGTCAACAGTGATCTGGTAGATTACGGAGTCTCATTCCATAGCAACACTTCTCCTTTATTTTTTTTTTATTAGGACCAGCACTCAGGGGATTACCCCTACTGCATTGGGAAAGTGTGAAGGAGATAGATTATGAAAATTTAGAAGGCTTAACAATTTTAAAACTCTGCTTTGCGCAATATGTTAATTTTTTTAGCAGTGTTGAGGCGCCTATGGTTTTGAGTAGATGTATTAACTTTGTTAAGCCGTATTAGCAGGCATTTTATTAGTTATTTTACTTCGCCGATCTTTCTGCTAATCGACGAAGGTATCTTCGATGCAATAACTTATTGAAATAAAAATTATGTCTATTACGTTCGTCGAATAGAAATGCATTAAAAAGCGTATATTTTATTAACCAACTTATCAATTTGGCTTTATGTTTTATGCTTGCACTCTCATAGCTCTATTACCTATTAACCGTTTTTAAAAAATTTGTAACGGTTGGCTTGCAGTTGGGTCATCATGGATTGGAGCCAAGTTTTACCCTCGAATAGTAGAACCGAGTTGAACCCCGATTTATTAACCAATTTTTAAAATCTTTGCTTTATTCAAGCAGCTTTGTTTGCAGTATATAGGAATTACATTTCTTTTTTTTAAATCGTAGGCAAGGTGTCGCTTTCGCACTTAAATTACTGCAATATTTATTGACCAATTTTCCAATTTCCATACGTATGTATGTGATTGATAATCTGTTGTGGTAACTTTGTCCCACTCTTTTTTTCTTAGTTCGGGAGGCGTCTATTTACTGCAAGCAAACCCTTTCAAACCAAAAAAATTTTGGAATTCAGTTTATAATTGATAGTGTTATGCCGCTTTTCTCTCTGAACAAAAATGTTGCCTTTTCAATGTATAACACTTTTAATAGTTTGCCAATACCTTTAAAAAGTGGTACATTTCTTATTGTCACGATGGTACAAAATATTTGAGGCTTAAAATTAATGCATACGTAGCGTTTCAATATTTTTACGGTTTTTAGCGCATTCTTTATCAATAAAAGACGTCAGCACCATTGTTTTTTCATCAGCTTCTTTTACCTATAATAAAATGCAAAAATTTAGCGGCAAAATTTTATTGTAAAAGTATTTATTAAAATTTTTTGTTCAAATCTTGTTCACTTTTCAACTTTTTAATTATAAATTTTTCGCTTAAGCAAATAAAATTAAAAAATAAAAGTTTTTACTTGTATAAAAACGTACTTAACAAAGATGTAGAAAAGGACAGTATATCACCCCGACTTCATAGTAGAGGTTCAAATATGTTGCATATTTTGCCATTTATTGGTGCAACATGATTAGAAAAGAACGAAATCGCCTTTAAAAATGTTATATATTTTTTAGAATGGACCAAGAAAATTAAATAATATAGCATAAATGCAACAGTTTTGTCAGAGAAGAAAACGCCATTATAAGTGTGTATTCATACTGATACACAAACGATTTGATAACCCCTCCTTTATCGAAGTTAGTGAATAAATAATCGTCGTATATGAAATATGCAGAAAGTTTTATTTAACATTCTAAACATCAAACATCATTCAACAAAACATCGGCAGCTAATAGAGTTTTTTGCATTGGTACGTTTGTTTTAACTCAGCCTTAAAAATATAAACAAAATATACCATTCAAATAATAATCCGATAAATCTGCCATACTGTTGCGGTTGTGTTGCAGGTGAATTCGACAATGATGCCACTTATTATGAAAGGCGACAATTACACGACGCTCTCAATACTGACTAAAGAACTTTTATACCAATCACACAACTTTAATGTAATAATTGATTAGTCCCGTGTGATGCTACCAACGTGGATCGAAAAGGAAACAGGTTGGTTGTTTGACAGCACCAATCTCTACAATGATTAGTATTTAAATTAATAACAAAAAACTAGATTAAAAAATTTTAAATAGAAATATTCTCTCACAAGCCAAAGTCTCCCAAATTCTGTATATGTGACAGCGCATAGAGAAAGGGACCTAAGGGTAAAAAATCAATTTTCACTTTCTCCTGAAAAAAAACCGTTTTTTACCCTTAGGTCCCTTTCTATTTTGCGCGTCACATATGTACTTATGTATATTTGTTTTATAGTTTAATCGATATTGTTTAGATTTGGAACAAAGCAGGGAAATTTATGACAGCAATTAATACTACACATGCATATGTATGTGTATCTAGTATCTACCAAGGAAAATTCACTTACCAGCTGGTGTTAACAACAATTCACATATCAGCACATAGGGGCTGTGCACATACTACGTAACGCTGTTTTCAGAGATTTTATAACCGCCCCCCGCCCTCTTCGTTACGCTTTTTACAAAATTTTTCAGTGCAAAATTTCCAATCCGTAAAAAATCTTTTACAACCCCACCCCCTGGAGCGTAACGTAATATGTGCACAGCCCCATAACTTGCATGTACAAAGTTAGACATATCGACCTCTGTAATACTACGTTCACGTACTTAAGGTGTTTAACTTCTCATTCGTGTTAAAAAGCTTAAACACATCGATTTTTATATGTTTTACCATAAATTAAAATTTTTTGTTACACACTTGATATGACAAGTTTAAGATTTAAACAAGGCGAATTTACCTATCGGTTGGTGTTACAAACGCAGCTGAGGTACGGAAAGTCGATACCACTTGGTAAGTGAATTCGCCTGGGATTTAAACATCTCAATAAACACGTAAAATGCAGGGTTGCGTGAAGTATATGCAGTGCGTTTTTTTGACAAGATTGCTGATATGTGCTGTTCTTAAATGGCATCACGTCAAAAAAAAAATTCATCAATAATTTACAAAGAATATTATAAAATTCTATATTACTTTATTTCACTTTTAAATAAGCTATCAATATTACTAATTCGATGAGAAAGAAAATGATAATATAAATAATAATTTTTCACTGATAAATTCCAGTTTTATTAATATTTTAGTTTCTTAAACTCGCAATATTACAGAAATTTAACAAGCAGCTGTCGAAACGTCAATCGTAAACACCTTAAAAGTAATATGAACGGTTGTTTTTAGAATCTAAAACATTTATCTTAAACACATTTAAAAAAAATTGTGAAAATAGTATGTATTATGAAAGAAAAATATTATCTCATATGGTAAGTAAGTTCGCCTTGAAATCCACAAATTTTGGAAAGTAATTTTTAAAAAATTTAAATATTGTAAGTGTTTTGAAAACAAATGCGCCTAGCTGTAAACTTTGTTTTGAAATGGTAAGATAAAACTTTGAAAGCTCCTAAGGACTATGCTTTTACTACGAATATACTGAAATTTTTAAACGTTTCTGTTTGCCTATACATACATAATAAATTAAGAAATTTTTTATTCATTAACAAACTTTTATACATACCTACATATATAAAAAAGCTATTTACTGGACTTATAAGCATATAATAGATAATATGATGTAAAATCCCAACTTCAATTTATATAAATCCCAATTTCATAGAACAAAACCTATTAATAGATACATCAACTCTGCCCTTAGTTCCAAAATAAAATTCAGTTCTCACGCGTTCGCCGATAAAATCTGCCGTTAGTATGCTGTCGTCCCGGTTAAAGTACATTTAAAGTTTAGTTAAAGTGTTAAATAAGTGTAAAATTCAATAAATATTCTTAAAATATATTAAGTTTATTAAAAAGTTATATCAAAAGACAATCAAATGTGTTAAAATCATGCATTTATTAAATTAACAAGAGAAATTGCAGGCGTATATACATATGTATATATGTATTTATAAAGCAAAAGAAGAATAAATGTAATCATTGTTGTTGATGCTTTGTAAGCGGCATTTTTCAATGTCATTGTTTTTACTAAGAAGTGTTATAGAAAAGTTTGTGTATATGCTTGCATATTTATGCATGTTCATCTCCAAGTGTGTTTGTTTGTTGTTATCAAAATAATATTTAAAGAGAAAATAAGCAGAGTTAAGTTAAGTGAAATGCAGGGCGTATTGTGGTAATTCGCTTTGTTGAAATATCTTTTGTATTTGGAAATATTATCAGCAAGTGGTTTTATTGTGATTAAAAAAAATCAAATAGTGCGTCGCAGAGTTGCCAGCATATAAAATATTATTAATAAAACGGGTTTCGGTACGGTCGTTTAATTCATGAATTGTTTTAATATCTGCTAAATATTAAAAAATAGTGTTGCTGAATGTTAGAGAAGGTGAGTATTCTTTTTGGATAGTCTATGCTACACCAAATATTTTTTATATACATATATTAATTTTTATACATATGCATACGGTGACCATATTTTCGACAAAAAAAAAGGACACTAAAAATTAAATAAAAGTTATTGGTATTAACTTAATTATATAGATATATTTTATATAATTTTTTTTTACATTTATTTGAGCATGTACTCAAGTATTTATGTTTTATATTTTATTTATTTGTTGCGGGTTAGCAATATCTAGATATATATTTCGTTGGTAGCTATACCAATTCATCAGTAGATGTTTTACCCTTTATGTTTAAAAAAATTCCAAAGCTCATCTATTTATACAAAAACTCACAAATATATTCTTTGTGAATTACAAAGCATAAAAATAGCCTTTAAAAAAATTTTTTCAAACACAAACAACAATAATTTTCCATTATGAATATGTTTGCTTTTCTACACCTATACAATTTTTGGAATTTTTTAAACATAAAGGGTAAAACATCTACTGATGAATTGGTATAGCTACCAACGAAATAGATATCTAGATATTGCTAACCCGCAACAAATAAATAGAATTTAAAACATAAATACTTGAGTACATGGTCAAATAAATGTAAAAATTTTGTAACGGGGAGATTTGCTTTTCATTTTTGCCTTATAAAATACTTTTAATGGCAACCAGCGGTTGTCTAATTGTATAGGTGTAGAAAAGTAAACACATTCATAATGGAAAATTATTGTTGTGTGTGTTTGAGAAATTTTTTAAAGGCTATTTTTATGCTTTGTAATTCACAACAATATATTTGTGAGTTTTTGTATAAATAGATGAGTTTTGGAATTTTTTTAAACATAAAGGGTAAAACATCTACTGATGAATTGGTATAGCTACCAACGAAATATATATCTAGATATTGCTAACCCGCAACAAATAAATAAAATATAAAATATATTTTATATCAATAAAACAAAAATATAATTCAAACATTGTAATATTAGTGACTAGTACACGTAGTTACATATGTATGTATGTACTTATTTTAATGTTTAAAACAGAAATTAAATTTTCCTAGAAGTAATTAATTAATTAATCAAAATTAACAAAGAAAGTAAATTTAGCCAATAACACAAAAATAACAAAATTCAATAAATAAAAATATTTAAAAACAATAGAGTAAGGATTATCTATTATTGATATATTTCTGAAGAATGTATTTTTTTTTTTATTATATCAATGTTATTTGATAAAAACAAATTTAAATTCTGCACAGTCCATTTGAGAGCCGACAGAAAATATGACACATTGAAAATACACTTTTCAGTGTTGCCAGGAAATTCCTGGTTATAAATTTATATATATTGAGTTTAAAATTTCGGTGTTTTGAGAAAATAAAACTTTTAATTTTGAAAGCTAAAGAAGAACATTAGCCATCAAAAAGATAGGACGAAAATGTACAATTCAATTAAAAAAAGGACAATTTATTTTCTTTAAATTTAAAAGGAAGTTGTGTCAAAAAAAAAAAAAAAGGACAGTCCTTTTAAAAAAGGACGGATGGTCACCGTATATATGCATGTGTTCAATTATACATATACTTATCCATACATACTTATATACTCCCTAAATTATGATAAGTCATCATATTGTGGTAGTTTTGAAATTCACAAATACTTTGTACATATGAACATTTCAATCCTTAAAGAATATTTTATAAAACTATTTCAAACCAATTTGGATAAGGTACCACACAAAAACTTCCATAATTTAATTGATTAGCGCTATTTCGTTTACCTGCTGCTGGTACAAGAAGAAAGAAATGTATAAGATTTTTATTAAAAAAATAACTGCATTTTGCATAAAAATATGTAGTTTGAAAAAGTATGTCTAGTACTTTGAAGGATTTAAATATTGTATGTATATTTGTTATAGGTTTAAAAACATGTTGATAAAATTTTATTAAAGCTGCTATTGGTTTCATGTTTCAAAGTTTATATGGGTAAACCGCTTTTTACTCTGTACTTTATCTTTACCAATTGCTTATAAATATTGGGGTTAGTGTGTTGCTTTATTGTGAATGAATAAATTCAAAGATAATGCAAGACAGTGAGGCAATTTTCAGTGGTTTCACTGTGGTATGACATGTTATGACATAAGAGCAATTTATTTATGTATATATTGATAAGTGTATTTAATGTAATATGATTTGCGGTTTATATTATGATGATGCTCCCCAACACGCAGCACACAAAAACAAAAATAATATCCACTTAAAAAAACTTCAAAACAGCAATTTATTATAATTTTCTTTTTATATTCTTTAAAATTAGATGAGAACTAACAAAGATTAAAATGAATGAACAAAACGTGTTTAACATTTTCGGTTTTTTAATTTAATTTTAAGTACTTTTTTATTACTGTACAGAAAAAAAAGAGATAAAATGTTCACAAAGAAATGAAAAAAAAAGTCGTTATAATTTTTCTTATAACACGTTTTTAGTGAAAACAGTACACGCTAAGTTATAAGATTTATCTGAAATTAAATCTTGTATGTTGCTTACGAGATATATGGCAAACAAAAAAGGGCTAAAAGCTTATATGAAACCAAAAACGAGCAATATTTAAAAAAATCACATTCACGGCATGTACACATAAGTCATAAAAAATATATAAAAGTGTGTGGGAAATTAAGATTTTTATGAAAGAACAAACCAAAGTTAAGGAAGAGTTTGTTCGTACTTTTTTAATGCGTTATAGAATTATATATTTTGCTACTAAACTTTTGACTAATACCGTATATTTATGTACATATATACTACGCAATATTGTTATATGTTCAGTGAAAAGGACAGTGGCATGGTAGTTTTGCATACATGGTAGTTTTGCATATTATATTGACAAAATCGTTTTATTTGATATTCGAGTTAAATAAATAATTTTAATCATGATGAAGGACTTCTGGAAAATAATTTTCTTTGAATTATATTAATTTCATTTGTGTTTTAATACAAGGACGCATTTTTGCGTTTATTTAAGAATTAATATTTTAGAACAAACGCAAGAATTGACTTTTTGCATTGACTTTTTACAACTGTGACCATCACCACATTACTGCAATTAAATTTAATGATATACCGAATATTCCAGGTATCAGAATGATGCATTCGATTTTCTGTGATGAGGACTTTAAACTAAGCACAGGTCTAACGGGCTACTCAACAAAAACAAAAATATCATATATATTGTTAAAATTTCATTATTTAATCTTAAATAAAATAGTCTAATTCTTGTTATAAGTGTTACTGCACACTATAAATTGAATATTACGTTTTTTGAAGATATTTATGGTAAAATGTATGGTGATAATAAGAAAAAAAAAAACATATGGAAAAATCGTACGTTCGCGACCGGTACTTAAGCCAATTAAAAAAAAATCACAAGAGATATTTTATTGTGTAAATACTGGATAGAGACCTACATTAATACACTTTTAAAATAAGTCAATCGCTTTTGAATATTCCGTTCCATTTCGCAGATTTTTACATTTCACTACTGTCTATTTTGCGTACGTTCGTGACCACTATAACTATCATTATAAAAACTTAAAATCGATGAAATCCATCTTTGGCACCAAACATAGATCTACAAAAATGCTATCGAATCGCTAGAAAAAGTTTTGTTTTAAATTTTTTTTGTAATGCCCATATGAAAGTTTTCTACTTCTTCTTCTGATCACAAACTGTTCGTGATGTAGCGAACCACGCCGAGTCTAAAGTAGTAAAATTATAAAAAAAAAACATTTATAATTATAATTTATTTATGGGCTGTAATTTTTGTTTTAATTTTTGAAAAGGTCCATTCACCTAAAAAGATTTGTACGTTGGTGTCTTTGTTATTTTTGTAAACTTAAGAAAATACTTTCGTATTTAGAACTTCCAGAACAAAATTTTCTATTGGAATTGAAATTAGTGCATATTTAAAATATATTCTAACGACTTTTTTTTAAGCTATTGCATAGCTTCTATCGCGGGATTTGAGGCGACGGAATCAAAAAATTTTTAAACGTTTGCTTCTTAAGTCTTTTGTTTTTGAAACAAAAAAACCTGGAAAAATCTGTCTTTTGTTTTTGAAACAAAAAAACCTGGAAAAATCTGTCATTTGTTTTTGAAAAGAAAAAACCTGGCACTAAGTTTGTTTCTTAAGTCTTTTGTGTTGTTAAGTATTTAAATCGCCCAATGTATGTTAACCCCTAAAGTATGCTATTGATTTTGATTTCATTAACATACAGTATTGCCAGAATAACAACGGAGTTATTAAACAAAACGTAATAATATAATTGGATAAGTTGATAAAAAATGCTGTGCAATAGCTTTACCGCGGCAGTCCCCGAGCGCCAGAAGTCTTTTTATGATAATTTTGTAAGATGTCATTACTGTGTGCGACGGTTTTTTTTGTTTTTGATAAATTTGGTAGAAGAAAATCGTTTTGCAAAGAAACATTTTCAGTATTTCAAAAACGTTGGTATATTTACCTTTGCTTTATTTAATATTTTTTCCGCTTGAGGCTACATTTTAAGGTTTCTATAATTTATTTCCGCAACCACGTGGATATTTAGAAAGTGTGTTTAAGCATGATTAAAAATAGATATGCCTTCCAAACTAAATTTTGCGCATATAATCGTGTATTAAATACCAAATAATTTATATTAAATTCGATTATAAAGGAAATATTTTTTTATCGATTTAATACAACAAAGTAAAACCGGGTGCAGATATGATTTTTTTTTTTTTTTTTGAATCCAGCGCATATAAAATATAAATTCACGATAATCATACCCTTTAATTATACCCATTTATAAAATTTTCCACGCTTAAAATTTCCTCTTTGAATAATTTATCTATGAATTTTACCTTTAACAGAATAACCAAGCAGAATGAAAAATTCTTAACCCCTTGTGGTTGGTTGCCGGCTGGTATTATTTACTTTTTTTCTTTTGCTGATGTTTGTAAAAGATAATGGTTTTTGTTTTGTATTTATTTAGTTCACTCACATAAATTTTTATGCCTGCGGGCATAATATTTTGCGTTTTTATTCTACATTTCAATATTGTGTTTGTGAGTTGTTTGTTTAAATAAACATACATTTTTGTCCTAAAATCTACAAAACACATGAACACACACAAACACAGACACAGACACGCACCCACACACTCTCTTTGCAAAAAAAGAAAAACAAATTTTAATTTCGGATTTAAACACGTTATATTTTTCTATCGCTCGAAGTTTTGTAATAAATTTGCTCTAAGGTAAATAAATTTATACTTCATATTCTTATAAATACAAGCATTTTTTATACTTTCTTAAATTTCCTTTACTATGAAGGACTATTTTGTATTAATTTTTTTTTATTTATTTTTTTTAAAGATTAAAAAAAGTTATCGATTTTTCTATTTTATTCTTATTCACAAAGAAACTGATTAATTTTAGTCTTAACGTAAAGTGATCAGGTATAGTAATTTTCTGAAGGTGACTTAAGTCATATTTTACGCGCCAAAGAGTTGCTCATAATTTATTTATTTAATGAAGAAAAATTTCTCAAACTGTAGTTAATTCTTTTAGTGTATATTTTGCAGTGCTGCCAGTAGCTTCACTATCTGAGAAATGTAAAGAGGCATCAAACAAATATTTTAGGCTTTTTAGTGACATTATGATACTTTAAAAAGACGGATAGAAAGATGCAAGATAAATCGAATCAATGAGCTAAATTTTAAAATAAATTAATGTTACTATAATTAGTAGTTATTTTCATGTTTTCATGTTAATGGCTCGGAAATTTACTATTTTGTTTATTGTTTAGTTGATCCTTTTACAGGAGTTTTTACAGCATTGAATAATATCGTTAATGAATGAAAACCAAAGTAATTTTCCAGCTTAATTAATAGCACATCATCAAAATCTTTTCAAATATCATTAAGCACTACAATAGTAAGTATTCAGCATTGTTAAAGGATGGCAGTACCACAGATTGATATTTAGTTAAAATCGGTATTATTATTTAGTTAGAAGATAAATTTTCAAAAGCCTTCGAAAGAGATGGGAGGATGTTATCTAATAACTCGATAGTCTGAATAGTTTAAAGCAATTGGTATTCTATTTTCACTTTCCCCATAATTATGGGGATATTTCAATGTTCTGATTATGTGGTTAAGGATGTGACCACTTAGAGGAATTATAATTGGTCAAATAAGCCTTAAAGAAATTGTATCTTTAGTCCATAACAACCAACTATATTGGACTTGAATGCCTTGATTGATGTAATAACCTCCTCAGTGTTAAATGTGATTAGGGAAGGAAACGAAAGGAAAATGAATCTAGAGGGTTCCAGCAGATCAAATATATTTATGTATACTGAAGGTGTTGGTCCAACTTAGAATAGCAAATTTCATGAAGAATTTATTCAAACTTTCAGGGTTCAGGTTGGCTGAAGTATAAGGTTTTCCAATAGGGATGATATGGTTTTCAAGTGATGTTTCGGTCATTCATAATATGTCATGATCTGTCATTTGTTTTCACAGTATTCAGTATTTACAATTTCATCATGGAGAGATATACGCAGGAACAATGTTTAGAAATTATTCAGTTTTATTACAACTTTTCGCGCTTTTGCCATTTTATGGTAGTAATAATCGTCCAAGTGTGTTCGCTATTCGTCGAATTGTTGAAAATTTTGATCTTACATTTTCTATACATAATGTGCAAGTGCCAATAAGACAAAGAACTGCTTCATTACATTCACCTAAGTTGACAGTTTGGAGTGGTTTTTGGTCTGGTGGAATCATCGGTCCGTACTTCTTTCGAAATGAAGCTGGTATCACCGTTACTGTCAATGGAGAGCGGTATAGATAGATGATAACCAACTTTTTATTGCCGAAATTGGAAGAAGTTGATCTTGATAACATTTGGTTCCAACAAGACTGGGCGACGTGCCACACAGCAAATTCAACAATTGAACAATTAGTAGAAAAAGTGCTCAAAAATTGGGTTCTATACCGCTCTTACGTCTTGAAATCGACAAATTGCGGCCTTCAGCACACTTGGACGATTATTACGACCATAAAATGGTAAAAGCCTACGAAAAGTTGCAATTGTCGATTATTTTGATAACAAACCTGAATAATTTGTAAACGTTGTTCTTGTGTAAATTTCTCCATGATGAAATTGTAAACACTACTAAATACAATGAAAAACAAATGATAGATCATGACATATTACAAATGGCCGAAACATCACTTCAAAATCATATCATACCTATTGGAAAACCTTTCATATGAAAACACAATTTTAAATAAAATTTCTGAAAACAAAAACCATTTTAGGACAATTTATTTTTGTGTTTGAAATTGTCTCTTCATATACATATGTACAACAATAATCGATACGAATAGGCTTGTGAATTTAGCAATTATATTTATATATTATAATTAAAAAAATTGTGTTTGGAATATATTTTTCAAAAGAATATATTCAAAAGAATATATAAACGTTTAAAACAAGTAGCTTTTGTAACTGACTTTTAAACCAATCCTGAAATTTCGCTTGATTATTTTTACCTGGCAACACACTTTTGGTTATAATAATTTTTTTTTCTGAAAGTATATTGAAAGTGACAAAAAATCACTTTCTTGTAATTTTTGTTGAAAGCAGGGCTTAAAGTTAAAATATATGAATGTGTTAGTGAAGCATTGTGAGTGTACGAGGGCGGTTCGGAAACTTCTTAGCCTATCAATGAAAGAGAATAGTTAGTTTTTCAAAAATATTTTTATTTTTCAATATAATCTCCTGAAACTTCAATACACTTAGTCCAACGCTTTTCTAGCAATTCTATTCCTTGATTAAAATAGTTTTCTTCAAGGTCTTCAAAATAGTGGTTTACAACTGTAATTGCATCTTCATTTGAGGTAAAACGCATGCCAGCAAGGAATTTTTTTAGATTTGGGTACAGGTAAAAGTCACTGGGAGCTAAATCAGGAGAATAAGGTGGGGTGGTCAAGCAACTCGTACTTTAATTCGTTGACTTTAGCCATTGTTAAATCACCATGTGCGCTGGTACGTTGTCTTGGTGAAAAATAATTTTTTTGTGTTGTAAGCCAGGACGTTTTTCTCGAATTTGTACATTTAATTGATCCAATAGGTTGCAATAGTACTCTGAATTTATTGTTTTACCCTTTTGCAGATAGTCAATCAATAAAATACCTTTGAAGTCCCAAAAAACCGTTGCCATAACCTTACCAGCCGATTGAATTGTTTTTGCCTTCTTTGGGGCACTTCCTCCAGCTTCAGTCCATTGTTTGGATTGTTCTTTTGTCTCTGGAGTATAGTGGTTGATCCATGTTTCATCAACAGTTATGAAACGACGCTTAAAATCCATTTTATTTCGCTTAAAACGATCCAAACAAGCTTGAGAAATGTTCATTCTTATGCGTTTTTGGTCGACTGTTAACAAATGAGGCACCCATCTTGCAGAAAGCTTTTTCATCTGTAGTTCTTCATGCAAAATTAAATGGAGTCGATCATTTGAGATGCCCATGATATTAGCTATTTCACGCACTTTTATTCGTCGATCATTTAATACCATATCATGCACTTTGGCTACAATTTCTGTTGTTGTTGGTGTTTTTGGACGTCCACTACGTAGTTCATCTTCAATGATTGTACGACCACGTTTAAATTCAGCAACCCAATTTTTTACTGTTGCATATGAAGAAGCACTTTCACCTAACACATTCACCATATCATTATGAATTTCTTGTCCCGATAAACCTTTTTTATTTAAATATTTAATGACACCACGCATTTCTAACTTTTTCATTGTAAAAAAATCGCGGATGCGTCTTTTGTGAACACCTGTTTCTATATGAAGGATTGCAAGATTGAAACAAAATTTAACATGTGTTCATAGCAGAGATGGAAGTTTCCAAAACACTAACTTTTTTCTGTTTATACCGCGCATTTTGTGCTAGGCTAAGAAGTTTCCGAACCGCCCTCGTATTGCGACTATCATAAAATTACTTTCATGTGTAAACGCATGATACATATCGCTCCTTTATTGCAACATAGTCATATCTCAAAAAACAAAATTTTTCAGTAACTGACGAAAAAGAGTTTCTCAATACCTTCTTTATTTGTAAAAAAATTTCCATAAACATAGAGATAAACCCAAGTTATAACCGCTTACATGCTTAAATGCATTTTGCCACGTTTGAGTTTTTTTGAGATATGACTACGATGCAATAAAGGAGCGATATGTTTTGACGTAAACCATTTAAAAAACAAACATATTTATATTTTTAATTTTCTGCACTGAAAAAACTAAGAAATCATATTAATAAAATTTAAATATGTATACACTTGTAATATGTTTAAAATTTTTTGTTAATGAGATTATTTCAATTAGTTACTCTCGAGCTTTAAAGAGTAGTTTTCACAGTGCAGAAATTTCTCAAAAAAAAAAAAAAAAATTTTGTACTCTCTATATGAAAAATTTCTATAAAACTCGAGTAAAGAGCAAAACACTTTAATGTTGTGCTAAGAAATAAGTGAATATTAGTATGTCTTGGATAATAGATGAAGCACCACGTAACTTTTCAGCAAACGCATGTCTGATTAAGTTAATAAGTTTATCCAGTTAAAAATACCAGTCATCTCTCCCTTGCAGTTTTTGCTAATTCTCTAAACTAAGGATAGCATTTAATAATTCTTTTTTTTTTTTTATATAAATACTCTTTCAATGTTACAAAATTAAACCGCTCATTTTATTCATTTATGGTAATGGGCATATGTTGCATGACTGCAACAAACTTGCACTATTAACCACAACTGCTACAAGTTATACTTATGCATATTACTTTTTGCCACAAAGACAGTCTACATAAAAAAAAAAGATTGAAAATATGTATGGTAATGCAGCTTTTCATAAATAACACACATGTATACTCGTTCAAGTATGCTACATTTTTATATCAACTTTTCACAACGTTTTGACTATTTATTATGAGTAATTTTTTTTTTAATATGTTTAATAATTAATTTTTATAATAAACACAATAATCGGCAGCATGGGCTTAAAGTTTTGCAAAAGCTATAAAATCTTTTTTCAATAACTTTAAAATAAAAATGGTGCATCAAGATACAAAAAAACAGTTTTGGCGTTTTGGTGCTTTTTGCCTCTTCACCTTTGAGTCTTCCAAGAGATACCACTACTGCATAAAAAGAATGAATAATCTGGTACTTTTTTTTTACACTATTTTGAAAATCTCACTTTTTATAACTTCACAAAGGTAGAGTGTACTTTAGTCGCCTTTTTTATATTAATTTAATATTTCTTTTCATAATTTTATTACCATCCTATGTTTTTTTTTCATATTCCGAAAATGTTAAGCTTCAATTTAAGTATGTTCGCTTGTTTGTATATGTAAAGAACTCTTTTGGATGAATGAGCCGTCTGTCTGCCAGAGTATTAAAAATATTAAATATGGACGGTGTTTTTAATATCCTTAATTACGCCGAAAAAAACAAAAATAAAGAGCAACACATACACATAACTGTAACAAAGTAACGAAACTTTATAAGCTCTTCTGAAATTTAATTTATGATAAACGGCGAATATTTCCATACATACGTATCTTTGTTATATTTTTTTCTTTAATTAACGCATCAGCTCGTTATGAAATTAAAATTTCTATGTATGTATGTACAATATTAAAAAAAACTCTGATAAATTTACATGAAGAAAGTGCGAATTAAAATATGGAAAAATTTCACATTTTTAATCGATATAAATAGCAGCTTTAAGAAAATAACACAACATGTCTTAAATGACTACACCTGTATAATAAAAATCTTTGGTTATAAAAATATGAAGAAATAAATAGGAAATTAGTCGAAGAATTATTGTAAGTTTATTATATTTCCTTTTGTTGGACCAACAATTAGGGTATAAACCCTACTTGTACTAAGCATTGTGCCAGAACATTGGGAAAGCGATAGGGTAGAGAAGATCGATAGTAAAAATGTAGAAGAAGTCCTCATTATTTTATAACTCTGCAATTGCGCGTTTTTTTATATTAAGCGTAGTGTTGCCTCGGGTGTTAAGTAGTCGTATTAAATTTCTAAAGCTGTTTGAGCAGTAATTTTGTTAAATGCTTTTAATACAGAAAAATATACAGAAACATTTTTTAATATTCGATTTTTGTACAGATTTATAAAAATTTACAGTTGTGACCTTTCTAACGCAGTACATTGCATATAACTGGCTTTAAATTTTACATATTTCTCAAAAGACATTTTAAAGAATTTTTAATGATAAAATATTATGTTCTACTTGCTGTGTCCAGTATTTGACTTGTATGGGAGTGCCCGTTCCCCTTGTCCTATCGCTCCAAAATTTCTGGAAGTTCTTAAAGTAATACACGCCGAATTTTAAATTATTCCGTGCTTTATATGAACAGATATATGTAGGTAATATTCTACTTCTAGGGGGAGGTGCACGCTCCCTTCATCCTACCCCTCCAACGCTCTTCTGGAAATTGTGTTTTGTTCTAAAAGTAATAAAAGCCGAGTTTTATATTATTCTATGCTTTATGAATATTAATATTTTATATAAAGGAATGTGGGGGGCGTGACTCACCACACACGAATTTAAAAAAATAGACTATTTTAATTTCCGGGTCATCAGTAATATGGATGCAAAATTTTAAGACGATCGGTCTTACCGTTTGGCTTCCTATAAGGAACATACAAACAGACAAATTAATGCACGAAGTTTAATGTTTTGATTTTCACACTCAATTTAATGTATTTGCAATAAAAGAAAGTGAATTTTATTTTTTCGCAAAAAATATTTATGTATTCGCATTTAATTATTTCGCCCAACTTATTAATCTGTGTTGATTTTTGTTGGCTAAGGTTCGTAATATACTGATCCGAATTGAATTGAAACACAAAAGCATTCCTCATGAACTAAAAATTCTTGCATGCATTGACATCACTTAAACATGAAACAAAAATTTTAAATTCATTAATTTTATTCACAAAAAAGAATTGAATTAAAATTTGTAGGCATTATCGATGATTTAAGGGAAAGGAATTGTAATTCATTTTTTCATTCACTTCTTCCAATTTTAATTAAATTTTTTTATTTTTATGTAGTTAATAGATTCAAGATATTTAATTTAAGATGAATTCTTTAAAATTTTAACTCAATTCATTTGTAAAATGATTTAAATTAAAAGTTTTTTTTCATGATTTTGTTTTGCAAGATATGAGCCTGAGAAAATGATCAGTTTTTTGCAAAAATGACATCGAGGCCCAACGAAAAAAAGTGCATTACTTTGGGCAAAAAAGGAGACATGGGTCTTTTTTTAGGCTTTTATCACGTAGTGGTGTCCGTATATGATTATATTTTTTCGTGTTCCACTGTGTAATAGCATATGATTCTGATTAAAATGTAGGGAACTTTTTTAAGGGATAAAAATGGAACAAATTGGTACTGTTGGAACTTTTAAATTTTTTTTTTTATGATAAATGCCGTAAAAAACATCTCCAAAAAAAATAATTCAATTTCTTTCTCTTGACTAACAAAAGTGAGTGCCTTAAATCATATACTTGTTCTTTTTAAGCCATTTTTTTTAATCAAAATACATTTTTAACACTTTCGTCTGTAATCTAAAAATTAAGCACAACTTTTGTGTACTCAAAGAAAAATTTGCCTAATGAATGTTAAATAGACTAATGAAAAAAAATCTTTAAACAATTTAGGCACTTAAATATGTTTAATTAAAAAAAAAATACTAAAAATATCACACACAAATGCACACACAGACACACACACAACACACATAGTCGTATATATACTTATGAGCATATATCTGCTCATAAAGTTGCTACACATGACTAATAACCAAATAAAATTCTATTGAACTGCAACGAATTAAGTGCACCCATCACCATCAAAATAAAGGTACTTTACTAAATGATATAATTGTAGTTGGAGATTTTTTTTTAGCAACCAATGAAATACAGCACAGATATGAGCAAAATTAATTATTTGTTTAAAGTTTTTTTTTTCTCATTCAATTTCAATTCGTGCGTATTTTCTTTACATATGAAATTTATAAATTAATTTTAGATTTTTTAGATTTTCTTGAACATCAGTTAAACACTTTAGTTAAACTTTGCTATACTCGTATATGTGGCAAGTAGCGAGTGTTCTTCTGTTTGCTAAATTATTTTTGTAAATTATGACAGACTGCAATTGTTACAAAATATCCGCAAAATTAGACTAAAATGTTCTCTAAAAAATATCATAAAGGGGACAAATTGTTTCCCTATAATATTGGTTAACAAAAAAAGCTCCTCTATTTAAGAAGCGATTTTGAAAATTATTATATTATTTAATCTAAAGGAATTTAAATTATTCTGGTAAACTTTCAGAATGCTCAAGAACTTGTGTTTTCAAAAATTATTATTTGTTACGGGTTAGCTAATCTATATGCATTTCGTTGGCAGCTAAATACCAACAAATCAGAATATCTTTGCCATTAGCTAACCCATAACAAATAATAATTTTTGAAAACTGGTAAAGTTTTTATAATTTATTGGAAAATTAAATTATATTTTATTAGAAAGAAAACTCTAGAAAACTTTTCTTTCATAAAGAATCAAGAACGAATCGATATCTTTTTCTTTATATAATCAAGCCTTAAGCCAAACAATTAAATAATTAATTAGTAAAATAGAGGTCTACTTCACACACAAAAATTAAAGTAATTTTAATATTTTTTGATATTTATACAGGCTAAAGTTCGTCAATTTAATAATCAGAAAAATATTAAATAGACATTGAGCGCGGTCAGCAGAAAAACCTGCTACTAAACAGTTTAGATGTAGCAGCTTTTGATTTGAATAATTTTTCTGAACGATCTGCCCATTTTTTGTCAAAAATATCAAAAAAAATTTGACTTTTCAATTTTATTTTGCAAACAGATTTTATAATATTTATTTGTGAATTTAATTGAATTAAAATTTTAAAATATGTTATGAAATTTGATTCAAAAATCAAACTGAACTGAAATATCGTAATTTGATGAAATGCATCGTACTTTTTCTTTGCTACCTAAAATAGTGAGCGCTCACTCAACATGTTCGCCCATCGCGCAGTAATCAAAGCGTTCAGTATATTGTTGAGCAAACTATGTCTGCTGAACGCACCCATTGTTAACATATTTCAAGCAACAAAGGAAAATTTTAATATCCAACATCACTTTAGATTTCAGCATACACGGCTGAATAGAATTAACGTTGTTTTCGGTAGAAGCCACTAAACCTCATCAGTAGTCATGTGTCTTCACTACTTAGCTTTGTTGCACGTCATTACATATCCTATTTATACACATTTTGAATGCAAATGAGGGTGGTGTTGGCTGAAGTGGTTAGCGCGTTGACTACTAAGCAAACAATGACGTGGGGCCTGGGTTCAAACCCTGGCCAGAGCAAGTCAATCAACATCATTAATTTCTGTAATGAACATTAGAGACATTGTATTAATTGTTGTCGGACTATTTAAGTGATGAAGGCATAGCACTGGTCACTAAAAAACTGTTCCGACAGCGATTAATGATGTTCGAAGCTAATGTACACAACATCGCCCTCCTTCGCCGGTTAGCAGAAACATCGGCGAAGTAAAACAATTAATAAAATGCCTGCAAACACCGGAGGCGCCTCAACCCTGCTATAAAAATTAACATAACGCGCAAAGCAGAGTTGTAAAAGAGTTAAGCCTTCTACATTTTCAACATCTATCTTCTGTACTCTATCCCTCTCTCTGAGTCCCGGCACAATGCACTGCATACGTAGGGGTCATCGCCTGAGTGTTGGTCCTAATTAAAAAAAAAAAAAAAAAAAAAATTGAATGCAAGAAGGAATCATCTTCGGCGATGAGGGCCATTTCTGAATGACAACAAAAGTGTCGAATTCGCGACGATATTAATCCACATGAGTTCCAAGAGCATCCAATCTATCGCGAAGAAGTCACTGTTTGGTGTGGGTTTTGGGCTGGTGGCATCGTCGGTCTATATTTCTTTGAGATCGACTATGGCTACCCCCATCAATTTCAACAGCAACAGCGTGTAATATAGGTTGCTGATTACCAACTTCTTTTGGCCTGAATTAGCTGATGTGGACACCATAGAAATGCGTTTTCAACAGGACGATGCTCGTACCACACAGCTCATGTCACATTGAGTATTCCGCACGAACGATTTGAGGGCATGGTCAACTTACGTGGATGTGATGTGAACTAGCCGCCGAAATCGTGCGATTTTTCTTGTGTGATTTTCTTAAGTGGCATGTGTATGCGAATAAGAAACAATGCCAACATAACCCCATCCCATCGGTCGAATCGGGCTTGATTTATGCACCAGAGCCATAGAAAATTAAACAATTCGGATGTGCTCCATCCAAAAAGCCGTAGCAGACTATTGAAATAAAAGAAATTCCAATGAAGGTGGACGTGGTTTGCATGCCTCCAAGCTAAGGCTGTCCGATCAGACTATTTTTTTTTTAGTATTGATTTTGGAGATGAATAATCCGTACTTAAATCAATGTTTTTGTACTTGATAAAATTACTTTATTTAAATTTAAAGATATGAAGCGCTTAATTAAAAACCCTTTAAAAGAGTTCATTGAAAGTATTCGTTTAAAAACAAATAAAGTCCAATCTAATAAACAAATTGATGAAACGATCTTGGGAAGTTCTGAATTTGGTTGCAGTATAAATGCAATGCTGTATTCTTTAAGAACTCAGAATGGATTGCGTTGTGGAAAAGTTAGCAGATCTCAGAACAATATAATATTTATTAATTATCTGGATACGGTTAAAATAATTTCTGCCAAATCGAGAACTACTATGACGACGACTACTTTCATACCTTTTCATATATAAAACTTCTAATATTTTTCACATTTTAATTAAAAATGTTTATGATATTTTTTAGAGAACATTTTAGTCTAACTTTGCAGATATTTTGTAACAATTGCAGTCTGCCATAAACTATAAAAATAGTTTAACAAACAAAGGAACACTTGCTACTTGCCACATATACGAGTATAGCAAAGTTTAACTAAAGTGTTTAAATGAGTTAAAACTAAAATTTAGATGGATATATGTGCACATACATATATATGCAATTGTATATACAAATGTACATATGAACATATATATATATATATATGCATCTATATGTATGTATGTCAGTAGAAATTTATTACATTTTAAAATTTCTCTTTTTATTTAGGCAAATAAACCTCTTTCATTTTAATTTCTTTTTTTTTCTGCAACTCTTTACATTTTGTTATAAAAATATGAAATTCTAACATAAGCTTCTTGTTTATGTGTGAGTATGTGTTGCTGCTCATATCTGTGTTGTTTGTATGAGCACATTCAGTTTCCCAGCTAGCATTTACATAATTGTTTGACTAGCGCGATCATTTTGCGACTCGTTTTATAAACGTCCACACGATTGTTGGAGTGCATTTATATTTTTCTCTTCAGAAAGACAGTTTTGCGAGCAATTTTTACGATTGTTGGATAAGTAAATCGTCGTTTACGCATTTTAGAGGGCATTGGTGGGCCAGGTATAATTAACTACCGTGTTTCACTCTTCGAAGATATACTTTTGCAAGTTAGTTAAACGACTGTTGGCGGATGTTTTGTTAAAGGGTCTTAAACGATCCGTAGGCAACTAATTATGATGCATCGTAGACAATTCGTTTGGAAGACTCGCCATCAGGACACAGTTTCTCCCGTTGTCTTTAACTTCTGCGATCGGTATACGATCGGTTTAATCGTCTTCTCTAATCGCGGAAGAGTGTTTTACGATTAAAAATGCTAGCTGGGTGTTAGTTCACGACTGCAAGAATAGTGATAGTGTCTGTGATGGATATGTGTTCGTTTTAAAAAATATTAAAATTTTTTCTGTTTTGTACAGCATGCGAGCGGTTTTGAAGGATTACATATACACACATACTTTGAAATTCATTTCTATGATATAAAAATTCATTTTTAGTTTTAAGTTAACCTTTTTTTTATTGCGCTGTCTTTTGTTGCTTCTGTCTGTCTACAATAACAAAATTAAGTAAAAATTTATTTTCATAACTGTTTCATAACTTCCGTTGTTAGTTTTGGCAAAATGTTGCTGCGTTGTTTTTTTCATTTATTTTATAGCAATTTTTATTTTGAAGAATTTTATTCTTTATCATAGTTGCAGCAACTGACTACCGGTATTGGAAGCTTTTGTTCGTATTGTTGAGGAAATGACAGCCGGAGAAAGTTACCATCTGACATTCATATTATTATAGAGTGACGAGTGAATGACAAGGGTGTATGAATGGCATCAAATAAAAAATAAACAAATTGTTCCGAAGTGATTTGGCAATATTTTCTAAATCTTTTTGTTAGTTTTTCAATTTACGCATTTGTTGTAATTGAACTGATTTTTTATTTAATTTTACGTGTTTTTTCCATGAATCTTTCAAATGATAAGAACAAAACTGGTATTCATATGGGTTAAAATTTTTAAAACCGACGAACGGATTTTCCCGACCACCTTTGAATCTTTTGAAAGTTAGTTAACTTTTTGCACCTTACTTAACTAAGCCAAATGCAAAATTTTGGACTTCCAGCTTCTGTTGTTCCTGAGATATGGCGCGTCAAAAAATGAAAAAATCATTAAAAACACTTATAAGTGGTCTGCCAATATTGCTCATATCTTCAAAAGTTTTCAACGTACATGGTCGAAATTGGTCTCATTTAATAGTTATTGAAAATAGCTTTAAAACTACATTTAGAAATTTTTTTTTTGCGAAAGGTCAAAGGTCACTGTCACATGATTTAGAGTTTGGGAAGCTATATCTCAAAAAATGAAATTTTTAAAATTCTGAAAAAAATATATGTTGATCCCGATAGTATCTTCTGCATTTTGTGCCAAAAAATTTGAGTGAGCTCTTATTAGTTCCTGAGATATAGACATTAATGTGAAATTGTTTGAAAAAATTTTTTACTTTTTTTATATTATTTTTTTTTTTTAAATTTATTTGGTTGGTAATAAATGCAAATATTAATTTAGACAAAAGTAGTTTAAAGTAAGAAATATTTATTTTACATATTTATATTACAAACACATGCGATTAATTAATTGTAAATTTTTTCAATTAGAAATTCCCGGTCTTCGGAGAACAGTTTTACTTTAAGTTTTGAATTTCCTTCTGGAAGAAAATAGTGAAATTTTCGTGTTCCTGGTATAGTTCTCACGCCAATAAACCTGTTTTTAAGAATCTCTTCTTCTGCTTTATAATCTTCCTTTGTTAAAAATACAAAAAGTTTTTTTTTTATAGAAGTACTTAAGCTCTCAAATTTTTCGATTCTGTAACTTTTTTTATTTAGTTTTTTCTTCTTGATAGGTGAGTGTTCCATATACGGTAGGGCTTCGTTTAATTTGTCTAACAAAACCGCCTCTGTACCGGATGCTTCTTCATCAGATTGCGAACGCTCTTGAAATGTAAACGGTTCGGAAATTTCTTGAATGTTACAAGCATCGCTATGGTTTTTCAATTTCGACAGGCGAAGTCTGCAGGTACAACATACTTTATGGGACGTTGAAATGTTGGGAACATCTATAAATTCTAACATCCACTCCTGGACTCTTGTTAGTCTTTTTACACATTTAGAATGTCCCGATTTACTGAAAGGATTACAGCACTTCAATATAAACGTTGTCATGGTAAACACAAAAAAAACACGCAATTTTTTCCGATCGATTTTCTACTGCTTTCGATTTAATAGAAAACTTTATGAGAAAAAACATTAAACAAATGTTCAATAGTTTTCCTACGTGCACTAGGTTTTTTATTTAAATTTGAAATTTATAATAAAAAATAATAATAAATAAATAGTACTAAAATTTTTCAAACAATTTCACATTATTGTCTATATCTCAGGAACTAATAAGAGCTCACTCAAATTTTTTGGCACAAAATGCAGAAGATACTATCTATCGGGATCAACATATATTTTTTTCAGAATTTTAAAAATTTCATTTTTTGAGATATAGCTTCCCAAACTCTAAATCATGTGACAGTGACCTTTGACCTTTCGCAAAAAAAAAATTTCTAAATGTAGTTTTAAAGCTATTTCCAATAACTATTAAATGAGACCAATTTCGACCATGTACGTTAAAAACTTTTGAAGATATGAGCAATATTGGCAGACCACTTATGTGTGTTTTCAATGAATTCTCTACTTTTCGAAGCGCCATATTTCCGGAACCACAAAAGCTAGATACCTAAAATCTTTGAATTTATATTTGTATAGCACTGTAGAACATTCATGAAAATTATTGTACAATTCTAAGAGGGTAAGGTCAAAAATTGCGTTTTTTTTCGTTGATTTAAAATGGAATTACCCATATGCAAAATACCACTTAATTATTTTTAAGTCAAAGTAATCGAATTTGAAGCCCTATAGCTGCTAATTATGTATTCTGAAAAGTTACTAAAAGATATTTTGTGATTCAGGTAAAACAGATTCGTGTCTATTTTGTTAGCGATCGTAGCAGTTATGCTCTTGTGATTAAAGCAGATTTTGGTTAAATGTAATAATGTATGTATAGTTTTTATAGTATATATATGTACGAGTATGTTTGTATAAGTCGCTAAGAGTATTTATTTTAAACATAAAGTTTAGTTTAGAATTTACTTTTACATATACTTTTATATATTAATATATATACACAAGCATAGACATATAGTATATATGTATTTATGTATGTGTATGTTTAAATTTGTATTATGACTTACAGGATTTGCATTTCCTTTTTGTCCAAAAGTTTCCAAAAGTTTTTTGCTTTGATGATGCTTTTTTTTCCTTTTTTTTCCTCTGGTATTCCGTTCTATTCGCTGTTAAACTCTTTTTAACATCAACATGCCACTGATGGCTTATTTGTGATTTCTATTTTTTTTTTTTATGACACTTTTACATGTAAATAAAGAAACAGGAAAAACATTCCAAATAGTCGTAAACACCGCCACCCCCACCACTACTACACACAATTTACAGCACACATTCACTAAAAAACAAACACAATGGAAATAGTTTGGAAAGAGACCATGGAATAGACATTTTTCAGTTAAGTTATAAATTCTTGTTGTGAGAATTAACAATTCAAAAAAAAAATTAAATATATACACACAGATATATACACACGTATAGTATTGTATGCATACAAGCAAACAATGCACAGTAAAACTTAATGATAAAGAAATTGCAATAAATGATCAGAATTTTAGTTGAGTGAGTGCATTACTTACCCAGCAAAAACTACTGCTTCGGCCGAAGCAGGTTTGTAAGGCAGAGATGCTTGTTGTTGTTCTGCCTCCTGCTGCGAAAAGCGCTTCGAACATGCATGACTTTTGTTCGCTATGTCCCACTTTAGAGCTCTTGTTTTTTACATTAAAGACCGCTTTTTTCTAACCATCCAAAATGCGCTAAAATCATGTTTGAATTATCTGAATTATGCATACAATATAACATACATAATTCATCTGTAGGCAAATACACAAGTTTATATAAATAAGAGAGAGAGAGAGAGAGAGAGAGAGAGAGAGAGAGAGATGTAGAGAGCATCAAAATGAAATTTTACACTATTATTCGTGTCAATTAGATGTGAATAGCCGACCAACTTCAACGTGCTTAAAATTAAGTTGAGCGATCTCTCTGGCCTTGTTTTTGTGCATCCTCGGAAGCGTTTCAAAACTGCGCATCTCGAAAGCATGAAATTTTGTTACTGCTTCCAGAAACATAATAAATTTTTGCTGGGTAGACGTCTAGCGGCAAATTTTAATAACGTTATCCCAAAAATATGCACCAGATTTTTTTTTGCAATATTTATACAGTGTAATCTCGATAATTCCGACAATTAAAAACTATACATTGACCAAAATCTGAAATGTCCGGATTTCCGAGAGAAAAGAAAATGTAAGAATATGGTGACTGAAATCAAAATTGTTTTTATTTTCACAAGTTTTTTATAAACAGTTTTATTTTATATACATACATATGTAAAATAATGATTCCTTTCGGAATGAAACTGAATATCATTCAAGCATTGAATTATAACTTTCTTAATGCATTAATTGTGCCCAAAAAATGAATTGACTGAAAGTATAAATGCATTCATCATGAAAAACAAACTTTTAATTTAATTCATTTTAGAAAATAATGAATTGAGTTAAAATTTTAGAGATTACCTCTTGAATTATATATTTTAAATCCATTTACTTTATATAAATAAAAAGAATTTAATTAAAATTTGAATGCATTATTGATGATTCCGTACTTCTTTCAAAATGAAGCTGGTAACTCCGTTACTGTCAATGGAGAGTGGTATAGATCGATGATAACCAACTTTTTATGGTCGAAATTGGAAGAAGTTAATATTGACAACATTTTTTCCAACAAGACAGGGCTACGTGCCACACAGCAAATGAAACAATTGAATTATTTCGAGAAAAGTTTGGAGATTCGATTATGTCAAGAAATTGTGATATTGAATGGCCTCCAAGAAATTGTGATTTAACACCATTAGACTATTTCTTGTGGGGTTATTTGAACTCATTGGTCTTGCGAAATTAACCAGACTCTCTTCAAGCTTTACAAGTCAATATTGAACGTGCCGTTCATAACATACTACTTGATTTAATAGAAAAAGTGCTCAATAATCGGGTTCATCGAGTTCGTTCCTGCAGAAGAAGTCGTGAAAGCCATTTGAATGACGTTGTATTTAGAACTTAATTGTATCGATTGTACTTCACATAAAAAAAAAAAAAAACTTGGCAATAAGTGTGTTTTTTTTTAAAGAAATCATATCACTCTTATTGGAAATTCCTTTATTAGGAAAAGTGATGGGCAAATCCCTTCAGATGGCAGATCGATCACTTCAGATGCCGTGGCTAATCGCAGGTCAAAAAAGGCAATCTTTTCGTTTATGCTTTTCAAATTATTAAGCCTATAAAATTCCACACATTCGGTGGTAAAATTATTTCACCATTTTAGTGTAGTTAATGAATGGCAAGGCATCACTCTTCAATAGAAATTAAATAAGAAAACAACTAAAAAAAAGATTAGTGAAAGATCTACAGTGAGATCAAGCATTATTATATGACAAAAAACACAATTATTATATTCATTTATTCTTACCATATTTTATAGTTTTCTACAATTAATAGCTCCACTGTATACATAAGAGGCTCTATTGTATTGTGTTGTTAAAATAAAAACAAACAAAAAATAAACAAAAAAAAAAAATGAAAATAAAAAGGAAGTTTATTTAGGGTTTGCTGTTTGTAATTCAAGCATTAACACTTTAAATCATTCTTACTTACTTTTTATATTTTTCCTATATTTTATGGTCTTTTACAAGAATAAATTTATGACATATGTATGCAGGAAAGGATATATAGAGCCTTTTTTTATCATTTGGTTTGTAAATAAAATTCACACATAAATTGTACTGTTTATTATGAGAAAAAAGAAAGATTGACCCGCATAAAATGTTGTTGTCCAACATTTCTAAAAAAATAATCGTAGTTATTTTTAAATTGTATACTTTGTGTTTAGCAGAATTTTTTTTTTTTATTTTTTATTGGGGTTATTTGATGTTTTACGAGTATGTATTGTTTTTATATAAAAATAAACAAAAGCAATACTTTAGAATTGTTCAAAAAATAAAACTTTTAGGCTCAATACAATAATATTTTTGCAAATATTACTTGACGATGGTATTCGAGAACAATGAATTACTTTTAGTTAAGCTCCCAACAAAGGCGGAGGACTCCACGTGTTACTCTAGAATGATCTTTTGTTCTATTTTTATTTTAAGATATTAATATTTTTAAATTATAAATCCAATTCTGGGTTATTTCAGCGATCGCTTCACCAGAACACAAACATTATTAAAGAGAAAAATGAAATTTGTAAAGGAAACGAACATGGTGTTTTCTCTTCTAAAAAAAATGGTACATCTCCATGCACAAAATGTACTTTGGTATTCGTTTCTTAAAAATGTTTTGCTCTCTAAAAGGGCAGTTTGTTTGATTCTAAAAAAAAAACCCTCACTAGTAGTGGAATGCATTGCAATTTAGACCCCGTAAAAAATCGATAGTGTTGAAAGTGCCCTGTAAGATTTAGTTTGTCAGCTGTTAAAAACAGGGCGTTCCACTTTAAGCTGTGTTTTGTTTTACTGAAATAACAAGCTGCATTATTACAGGGTTGGCAAGAGATTTTGTACATGTACCTTTCAACAAGGTGCCCTTTTTGTGTGTAGAAAATAAAACACCATTATGATGTCGATTAAAACATTTTTTTTTAAAGTACTTGATTTTTTATCACATCTGAAATTTTAATACAATAATAATTTTTGTAGCTAAAGATTAGCTATATTCACTGTTTGGTGTAAATTGTTTTGCACAAGTGCACTAAAAAAAAAAATTAACTAAAATATTTGAAATTTTTCGTTGATTTGTCTTTCTTTCTAATTTAAATAATAATTTTATTTATAATAAAATTAAATTTAGAGAAAACGAACTTAAGCCTGAAAAATTAAAAATTTCTTTGATTAAACATCACTCAGTTCGAATAAAAACTTCACAAATTAATTACAAAACTAAAGGCACGTAGCTAGGAATGTGTTTATACAGTTGTTTGTACAATTTCAAAAAACAGCTGTATATATAAGCGCATTCCAATAAAATCCCCTAGAGTATTGGTAGCCGAAGGCTGCCACCTGGGAATGAAATAAGAGACACTAGAATAAAGCTCAACTTGAACAAGATAGACTTTGAAAAAAGTATAGTAAAGTTCCAACCCATTAAAATTATAAAAAGCTGTAGTGTAAAACTTACATGTAATTCAGCAGATTTAATTAATGTAGAGGATCTTTAACTGGTCTGATTTGCAGCTGCCGTGGTGGCAGTGAGGTCTAAGCGGTAGACAACTCTGATGATGAGACTGTGGTTAGTCTCGAAACATCGATGTCAGTTCAACCCTCCGCGCAGTCAAAAAACTTTTTCTTTGTCTGTTTCAAGTATTAAGAGCCACTAGATTTGTCTTTCTTTCTAATTTAAATAATAATTTAATTTATAATAAAAATTAAATTTAGAGAAAACGAACTTAAGTCTGAAAAATTAAAAATTTCTTTGATCAAATTTACTTTGGTTATACCAAAATTTTAAAACGATTATATTCAAAATAAAAATAAATTTTTAAAGGAATTTAATTGAATTCACTCAGTATAAGTTTTCTTTAAACAATTCCAAATATTTGTATAAATTATAGTGTTTATTATCATTGCCATTTAGTATATTTATTACTTCGTTAATGTCCAAAAACGGTTTTACTAAAATATTTAACCCGGAACTCATTAAAAATTGTAAAAAAAAAGGTATTTGTATTCTTATAATTTTCTTGTGTATCATCTATTGGTATATTGTACAACCAAAACATACTGTAAATATAACAAAGACCCTGAATACGTGTGACCGTGGCTGCTGTTAGAAAATCACACTCCATAACGAGGAACTTTCATCCTGTTAATTTCTTTCTAACAACTTGTAAATATTCTCTGGTAAATTTTGTATTCTCTACTTTTTCATAATCCAAAAAAAAAAAAGGAAATGATTATAAAAAAGAAAAGGATTATATTTTCTTATTCGAAAGTTATTCTAACACTATTCACAATATCATATGAGTAATGAACATCACACACTATATCATAAAAAGTCACAACTCAAAAATCAGAAATGTTCTGAAGCAACATAATACCGTTGATGATGTCCAAATAATGCAAGCAATATAGTAACAGGAACAGAGGTATTTTGCAGTTCAGGGAGGCGGAAATAGAAAACAAACTTTCAAGATCGTTAGAGATTTAAGCTATGAACAGTTTTATGAAATTAAAAGCATTTGAAAAAATTTTGAGTTGTGTCTGTGAATAATGATTATGTGGGTGATATATTTTTATAAACTATGTGACTTGATTAGTTTGTGGTTTTTCGATGATTGATAAAAATCTAAAGGATAATAAATTTACATGGTGTTCTTTAGGTGAGAAATATTTTTGATCTTCATGCTTGTCCACCTTAAATAGATTTTACAAAAAAAAAAAATCCTTTTTTGGGATCAGTTCCTGTACAATATTCATTCGAACTTTTAAAGAAGTTTTAAATCTTGGGTCTTTATTAAGGACAAGGACTGCAAACATAAAAAAGCAAATATATGCAGTGGAAACTTCGATATAACAAACTTCGTTATAACGAAAAACTCAATATAACGTATGTTTTATTGAGTCCCTTGAGAAAACCTCTTTATTGCAAAGTTTTTCATACAAAATTGCACTACAGCAATAACGAATAAATTCTGAGCAAAGAAGCCTCTATATAGCGAAATATTATTCAAATGCCTCAATATAACGAAATCAGAATAAATCCTAATTGTAAAGTCCCGTTATAAAAACAACGAAGTCTAAATGTATTTATAAGCGCATTTGTAAGGCCTCTATACGACGAAGTACTCGTACAAAAGCCTCTATATAACGAAGTAAGAATAAAATTTAAAGGAAAATGTAAAGTGCCATTATCAAAAGAAAGAATTCTTAATGTGTGTGCAAATGTAATGCATTATAAACGTTTGTAATCAGTATTGACTTGATTCTTGTCAAAATGAGTAAAGTAAAGCGTAATCAATATCTATTCGAGAACAAAATTCTATAATTGAGGCCGTAGTTCGTTCGATTGCTTAGCTTTTGACGAAAAAATTATTGATGACTGTATTTAGAACTTGCGAAAACAAACAAAATTAACACAATATCTTATAAGCTTTTATTAGCAATCTGATGTTAAATAGATTTGAATAAAGAAACGAATTTTTTCGTATTTCTTCAAATTTCGTTATATCAAGGCATTGCTGATTGTATTTATAGCGAAGCAATAGCTAACGAAGTATTTTCGGATCCCCTTGGAATTCGTTATATCGAAGTTTCACTGTACTAAAATTAAATAAATATGCACTTATTTTTAAAATTTTTAAAGCGAATGTAAACATTTCTGCCAGATCAAATTTTTCGCCAACTTCTTTAGAAAAAATCATTAATATTAAATGACATTTTTTTCTAAAGGGCTGTCCCACGATCGATAATACTGGAATTGTAAACGAAAATCAACTTAGTAGCGCCCTTCTAACCATTCATTTTATTTATTTGTTTGGCATTTGTGCAAGTAAAGATATAATCAGGCATGTTCTGAAAATCACTTTTTCGTAAAGTGATTTCAAATCACTGAAAAGGTGTTCTGGGCGCACAAAAGTTGGAAATTTCGTGATTTAAAACCGGTCAGCTAACAGCATGACGATTTCAAATGACATCTGCAATAAAATTATCACGCACACTTAAAATGATTTGTTCTTTATATGTTTTTGCAATAAAGTTAATGCCTGTTCGCCGATATCGAAGAAGTTGTTTCTTTCGAGCAATTACATTTGAAACAAAAACAAAATTATTGAAATTGTTCCAAAGAAAGAACTTCTTCGATATCGGCGAACAGTACAGTTAATTATTTTACTTAGAAGAACCTACAAAATTTACAAATTTAGGGACGCTGTATTTTTTGCAGTTTCTTTTTAAATTCTGCTTTTAGATCAATTATTGCTAACGAACATGCTCCAGGCATTTTTACGATATATTGACAAAAACTTCAACTTTAATTCGTAAATTTATTATATTTTTGTGATAAATTTCTTAAAGATATAAAAAACTGTTTGCAAACAGAAAAAATCAGCTGTTTGCTCGTGATTTAGAATAAAGAAATCACCACTAAGGGGCTGTGCACGTATTACGTGACGCTGTTTTCAGAGATTTTTTCACCCCCTCCCCACCCCAGTACCGCTTTTTACTAATTTTTCAGTGCAAAATTTCCGATCCGTACCAAATCTTTAACCCCCCCCCCCCTTCAGCCTGGGGCGTTACGTAATATGTGCACAGCCCCTGAAGATGACAAATCTCGTGCTTTTCAGAACACCTAAATATTACTTCCGTGATTTTAAAAAAACGTTTGTGATTTGATATCATCGTGATTTCAGAACATGCCTGAATAAGTTAAATAAAATCGGTTATTAGTGAAAGGCAAGTTAGTTTTTTCACATCTAGAAATCCAGCGGACATTTACAGGCCGTAAATGTGGCACCTTTGCACTTTTAAAATCATTATAACTTATTCTAAAACGATGTTAGAAAATAGTAAGATAATTGCGAAAAACTATTACAATTCGACGAATCGCGAGCACACTTGCACGATTATAACGACCATAAAACGCCAAAATCGCACGAAAAGTTGCAATAAATTAAATAATTTTTAAACATTGTTCTTGCGTCAATCTCTCCATGATGAAATTGTAAACACTACTGAATACAATGAAAAACAAATGACAGATCATGAAGTATTACAAATGTCCGAAATGTCACTTCAAAATCATATCATCTCTATTGGAAAACCTTTTATAACATTTTAAAAATTGTTTTTCTCTTCCTTATAGGTTTCATAGCTACCAATTACAAATGTATCCATAATATTTTCATTGAGATGAATAATTAAAATACTTAAAAGTTTATAAGCACCAGCATGTATAAAAATATAATAATTATAACATTATTACATGCTATCATACAATAACTACAAACAACGATATAATGGTGGATTGACTATCAAATCCTTAAAATTTAATGAGCGTAAAACAAATAAGAAAACAAAAAGAAAAGTTTTTCTTTTAATTTTTGAAATCTTTCTTTTTAATCTCATTTCATCATTGCGTTCTTCTTGCAAGTGTGAGTCTTATTCGCCATTTTCTATCCTTGAAATCCAAATATAGTTTTCGGCGTGGGGCGGTACAAATGAGTTTTACGCTATTTTGCCAATTAATGACACGTGCATTTATTGGAATTACTTAACTACATACAAAAATAAAAACACTAACACACTAACACTAGCACTAACAGTGAAATTAAGTAGAACATAAGAAAACCAATGAATTAAACCAAGCGCAAGTACAATTCGAAAAGATGAAGGTAATTAGAGAATAAAGTACATGAAAAACTTATTGTCTGATTCGGATGTGATAATAAAAGTCAAGGGAAAGAAGAAAGAAGAACAGAGCAATTAAAATGGATTTAACCATTTATATTGTCTTAATGCGAGTTTATTTATGTACAAAAGTGTGTGTGCCCTGAATGTTTGTCATTTAAGAGTATCCAAATAAATGTTTAAATCAAGTTTGAAAATAGTTTCTATTTATTAGGATTTCATAAAACAAATGTTTGCTTATTTATTAAATCTGTATATGTTCGTGTATGTGTTTCTTTTAATTTTTCTTGAATGTTTCAAATTTATTTTGATGCAGCAGGAGGTTCAATTGAAAGTAAAATTTATCTTTTTAATGAGTTTATAAGATCAGAAAACTTTAAGCAAATTTAGCTCAAGGATATTATTTAAATTGCTTCTTGGTATGATTAAAGAAACTTTAATTATATTTCCAAGAAATTAAGAACTTAAAAATATCCTTCAATTTGTGCGGCATATAATATAAAATATATGCAACATGAAATAAATTATACAATTAAAATAAATTTTATAAGATTATAAAATTTAGGCTTTTATTTTTGGAATTTTCATTATATCATCTAAATGCTTTAAGTGCTTCGTAAATTAAATGTTGCAAATAATTCATTTTATAATTTCATTTTAAAAATAGAAAAATCCATCTTACCTTTTAAAATTTGTTTCAAATTTACGGGCGCAAGTCACGCATTCCGAGAGGAATAGTTTTAATTCCGTAATTGTATTCCATTCGCTTTTAATTTACAGTCTTCAGATTCTGTTTCTTTTGTATTTCGATTTTCCATTGATCATGCTTTTTATTGTTCAAATTTCGTTTTACTTGTAAAGCTCACAATAAGTTTTTTTTTTAATATCATGGAAATCTTATTTTACAGATGCTTTTAAAAGTATGCAAGTTTTTTCTTTATTACAAAAAAAAATTTTTCGTTTTATGTTTTCTAAAGTATCAACTTTCCGAATTCAAACCACTTTCGGTCGGCGTTGAGTTCTATGAAATAGTTTTGCAGAAACCCAATTTAAAGTTTTAAATTCGCCAAAAACTTAATGGTAAAAAGAAATATAATTTTTTACCACAGTTTAGTTCAAAAAATATTTTACAAAAAACAACGATATGACAATTAATGCTGTAACATGTACTTATTTTTTGAGTTATTACTCTATTTCAGCTAAGGTTCGATATGGGGCTTTGAGAGAACTACTAAAAATTTCTTTGTTTGCTATTGAGTCCCAAACCAGTTCACCAATCTTGGTGAAATTTTTACAGAATATACGTAATGGAATAGGATTGGAATACTATAGAATTCTTAAGGAGGTGTGGCACTTTCCATACATAGGCACTTTTTATATGATGAATTTCATGTAAAAATCGAGATGCATTGAACCCGACCCCCTCAGATATCGATGAAATTTTGTTCATAGCTAAATTTGATCAATACAAACAAACTCTCATTTTTAGAAATGACTGTTTTGCGATTTTTTGGGCGTGGCACAGTGGGAAAGTTTTCGAAAAAATGCGAAATTAGTCGAAAAGACCTCCATTTAAACTACAATAACTCAGAATCGGCTGAACCGATTAACATGATCTTGGTATCATTAAAAAGATATTTTAACAGGCTTTATGCCTAACGCTAAATTCGTCCTTAAGCAAGTTGAGATATCGCCTACACTTGCTGACCAGCTTCGATTTGGCACTATGCCCCTTCAAAGCTTTCAGCGCCGCCTGACTGTCAACGTAGAATGTTAGCTCCACGCCCTGAGGATCGCTAGGATCTCAGCCTGAAATACACTACATTCCTTCGGAAGCCTAAAAGACCTACGAATGTCTGTTCCTAAAAAAAAGACGCCAGCACCCGTGCCTATTTCCATTTTTGTTGGAATAACGTAAAGGACACCGCAAATATGACAGTTCACAAAATGAATTGTCAAAAGCTTTTTGAAACATTATAGCAATATGATGCCAGTTTGTAAAGTTGACGTTCTACAACGTCCACATTAAGAACAAATGAGACATGAGAAAAATACGTCAGAAGTCTCAAAAGTAAACTAAAAAGATATTAGATGCAGGCAAGGAATATTTTAAAAGTCAACATTCTAAAACGTACCCAGTTGAACAAACAGTTTTCGAGCAGTGATAATATTTGTCGTACAACTTTTACAGATCCTGTGTGACAATCATAAATTTGTAGTTGTATATTATTTGATTATTAGCATTTTGCGAGAAAGTAATAATTGATATGCACGCGATTATTCTTGAGTCTACGACCATACGAGTCTTTTTTTTTCCCATTGAAGATGCATTCGTGTTTATGTCGGGACATGCTCAGCATATATACCAGTGTTCTGCAACAAGTATCATCGAGCCTACTTATTCCCTAATGTTGAATTTTAAGAACAACACAAACAAGTATTCAATTTTGTACTCGTTCGCTTTTTATGCACAAACATTAAATTCATCAACAAGTGAAATCACTTCGATAATTTGATGAGAATGTGCCATATCTAATTGCATGATACAATGAATATAAGGCATATTCAGAAACACAAAAAACACCAAATCTATGTATTTTATTGGTGGAAAATATGATTTCGGAAGTCAAAAGAATTAATATTTATGTATGCATGTTTCAAACTGTGACAAAAATATAAATAAAAATTATTTATTCAAATACGAGTACAAAATTACTTTAACAACTGAATAAAACACTTAATCCGCTAACAACACGTTGGCTTCGATTCAAAATGAGTTTCGTACGCTTAGCGACACAGTCAGAACAATGATGTTAGCATACTCGTAAAACAGCAAGTGAATAAACAATTGTTTTTTTGCTTTCGAACAAAAACGATTAGATTATAAAGAAAGTTTACCTCTTGTTGCTGATGTCTGATGTAAACTTCTAACGCCTAATTATTTGGTTTTCTTTTAATTTTTGTTACGTGTACATAAATCATTCAACACTTTTTCATTTCCCTCTACTCTTTAATTACCCTACACGAACAATGACAGTCATTTGATGCATCATATGATGGGCATTGCTGATGGGTACGTGTGATTTTGTTTCTCTTTCATACTTGTGGATTTCGTGACCTATAGTAAAACATATATTTGAACTCTGCTCACTCCACAGTATTTTACTAATCAGATCTGATGTAAACATATTCATAGATGCAAGAGTGTTAGTAAATAAGTTTTGTGTGTGTTAGTTTCCATCAGCAATTTCTTGTAGGGTAAGAAACTCAAAAGTTGCGCTGGAAAAGCTCACAGGTATGAACAGGCGCTGAATAGCTTTAAATAAAATTAAAACAAATTTTTGTATAATTTTCTTAACACAGCTTTATTATTGTTTGTTTTCTTTTCTTTACTTACTTCATTTTATCTTTGAATTTATAACTAGATATTAAATATTTATATTAAATACATTATATTTTATTTTTTTATAATAATTTTTTTCATTCTAAAATTTTATTATTTAATAATTATTTCTTCAAAGTTAAACTACTTTTAATTAAGAAGTTTACTTCCTCTTGCGGAACTCTTTTTTTTTATCATTTATTACAGTTTCCTTTACTTCTCTGTTTTTTCTTTTTTGATATAAAACAATTTTTCTTTTATTTGAGTGAAAATATTCACTTAAATATTTAATTTATTGTATTTTAGGTTTTAGTTAGTCTACAAGTATTTGTTATAATTTTTGTGATGCTATTCTAAATAAATATATATTTACTTTTTAAAATTAATTTATTTTATATACAATTAACAATTATTTAAATGTTTATTTAGATCAAATATGTATAATTCTATTTTATAAATTCTTTGGTTTTTAATAAACTGTTTTTATCAATTAGCATATCATGTACTTTTTTTTTATATATAAATAGATTTTAATTTAAAAATTAGTGGCATTTTAGCTTAAAGTTTTAGTTTAAATTTTAACTATTTTAAGAGAGTCTTTCTTTTCTGTTGTAGAATTACTTAAGTGGAAAGTAATTTCTAAATTTAAAAGATTTATTTGTATTTATAATTATTACAAGTTTTAATATTTACACAGTTTAATATTGAATTAAAATAGGATATGAATTATTATTATATTTTTCAGGAAATTTGTTTTAGACTTTTTTTAAATTTTTGTTTAAAATTAACTACTTATTTACACTTTAATTAAAAATTAATTATTTACAAAATATATTTTGATAAATAGTTTACTGTATAAGTTAATATAAAAAAGAGGGGTTCTTTAAATGGCAGTTAAATCTTGTTTAAAAAAAAATTAGTTTTAATTGTCAAAAAGAGCGGATAATAAAATTATTGACATTGGACGTTCTATTAAAGATTGTCGATATGTTTTGTGGTAAATAAAAAAATATTCATTTAATTGATATGGTGATTGGTATTTTTAAAGCAGTAGGATTGATTTTTGCTTCATTTTAATTGAAGTCGTATAGAAAAGAATTTGCTGTCTGTCACTATTTCTTTAAGTCACATTTTCTAGATGAGGGTAAGTTGTTTATTGTGGGAGAAATGTAAGAATAAGTATACGAATCGTGAGCGGTGAAATGAAAACTAATTATTTTGGGCAGAATATTAACAAAGTAGCCCCACTGTGCATACTGATATAGTTGACTTTTGATTTTCTTTAAATTGCTTGTCCTATTCCTTTTTTTAATTTTTCTTTAGTGTCTCAGTCAAAGTTCCTTCCTATATTATCTACTTCCTTGCAGCCGACGAGCAGAATTTGCTATTCACTTTCATCCATCAAAGGAAAGGACAAACTCAACTCAACTCGACTCATTATCAATATTTAAGTGGAGTCATATTGGTATTTTTTTAAAGAGGTATAAAACTTTAAGTTGCTACTGTAGAGCGTAGCGTAGAGGAAGACGCGAATCGATGCTGGTCAGAACGTTACAGTCAATGGTGACTGCTATAGAGCCATGATTACTGAATTTTTTGTTCAACAATTTAAGAATTATGATTTTCTGGCGCTGTGGTTTCACCAAGGCGGCGCAACATATCACACAGTTCATGTCACAAGTGATTTATTAAAGGAAACTTTTGGTAACCGCATAGTTTCAAGTTTTGGCCCCATGAAGTAGTCTCCAAGAACATGCGATTTAACGCTGATAGACCATTTTCTGTGGGAATATTTAAAGTCGATACTCTACGCCGATAAGCCCGAAACGATTAAGCACTTTGAGAAAAACATTCGCTTCATTATTGCCGATATGCGGCCAAAAATGTTGGAAAAAGTCATCTTCTACTTCCGAGCCAGCCGTGGCAGTCATATGCCACAAGTCATATTTAAATTATAATGCCAGAATATTATCTTTCGAATAATGTAAAATTTATGTTAATTAAAAAAAAATCATCTTTGTTTGTTTTCCATTCACAAAGAACTATAATTTTATAAAAACACCCTTTGAGAGAGTGATCTTCGATGTCATGATCACATTTTTCAAGTCTCAAAATATATTCCAAGTCCTCGGTTTTTGAAGACGTTGCTAGAGCAACTACACTTTATATGATCTTTCTAATATTTATGCAACCTATATCCAACTAAAAGTGGCTCCTAGCTCCTATAGGAGAGAGTGAAGATCCTTATCGATGCATTGTGATGTGTGTTTTATACTATTCTAAAGTTATTTCAACAGAATGTGTTCTAAGGAAATCTAAATATTTGTTCCTCAAGCCAACCTTTTCTGACAAACGTACTTATTTTTTTCTTTGCAGGACCAGCACTAAGGGGCTCACTCATACTTCTGCACTGCTCACTGCTCGGTCGCACTACAAATTACAACAAGAACTCTTTTGTGCGTGAAAAAAAGAACTTTTCTGTTGTTTCGTAAAAATTCCTTTTTGTACAAAATTTTAAACATTCAGACGTTGCAAAAATATGTTTTGTGTATTTTGCCCTTTTTTGTCCTTTACAAAAATTTTACTTTGGTAAGATTTGTATATTTATACAATCAGGATCTTGATGTGTCAAACTGGTTAAGGCCGTGCTAAACTATCCTACACAATCGTACGATTAATTCACAAGAAAATCTTACACAAATTTGACCGAATTTAAAAAATCGTTTCAAAATTATATTGTAGGCGCCACAATACATACAAAACTGATGCAAAAATATCTGTTTATTTTGTGCAATCATTTATTTATATTCCAAAAAAAAAAAAATACATCTCCTTCGCTGTATAAAACGAAAAGAATAAAGTGTGACGAATAAAGACAAATTTAATATTCTGAGCTGGTTGACACTAAATTTTCCCCTGATCGCATGAAGACTTTGATTTTAAGACAATTTTCATTAGTTTTTAAAAATTACACGACTTGGCACACGGTTGAATTTTTAGTCCACAATACTATATTTTTCAGCACATATCTCATATTTGGCAGATCGGAAGATTCTGTAGGATACTGAATCACGGTCTTTACAGTTAATATTCATGGTGAAACAACATCACAGACCAGAAAAATGTTGTAAAAAATGTATGATCTAAATGTGTAATTAACTTTTAAAATAGATTCATTACAAAAATTATGTTATGCTTCTCATCACGGAAATTGTTTCTCAAACATGCGTTAGTTTCTTTTTTTTTACTTTTATTGTCTATTACTGAAACAATTAAACAAATTTATATTATTTGGTCAAGATTCTTGAACAACCGTTGAAATAAATAATATTGTGTTTCTTATGAAAAGAAATTATAAATAAAATGTTTTTAAGCCCGTTAGAACTTACGAAAAGCATAACGGTGAAGCAAACTGTTATCCTGCTGTTATTTGTTGACACATATGATCCGTAGACTGTAGAAAATCATCACAAATTGATTGACACTTAAGCAATGCTATATTGTTCGTATTCTTCTTAATATACGACCAGAAATGCTTGAAAAAGTTGTCCAAAATCAGAGTCCAGAGTGACAAAGATTGTCAATGGACAGCAAAAAGTAGCCATGAGCTTGAAGTAATATTCAAATGTGTATCATTTCAATACTCACCGGTCTTATTTAAAAATACACTGTATTTATTTCATTTTATCATTCTTCATTCATTCATTCAATAAAATTTTTCATTAAAAATATGAAATGTATTTATTTTTATTCAGCTTTAAATATTGAGAATTTATCGGGCAAGTTACACATTCCAATTGGAAAAAAAGGCTCAATTCTGATCGTTTTCGTTTACAGTCTTCAGATTCCGTTTATTTCATATTTAATTTTCTAGTGACAAAGATTTGTATACACGTATCTGTTGTTTTAAGTTGTTTTTACAAAGCTCAGGTTAAGCTTTTTTTTTATTAATATGTAAAGCTTATTTTAATGACGCTTTTAAAATTATGCATGTTTTTTTTATGAAGTTAGAAGAAAAATTCATTGTCATTTTTATTTTGAATTTTTAAAGTGGTTTGATTATAATTAAAAGGTTCGGTTTTCGTTTCCTAAAGACTCAACTTTCGGAATGGAACCCAATTTCAATCCGAAGTAAGTTGTCTGACAAATGTTTTTAATAAGTGCGTCCAAAAGTTTAGTGAACGCTTTACACAGAGCGAAAAAACCGGCCGAAAAACATCGAAATTGACACCATCCTTTGTCATAAGTGAGCTGAGCATGTTTGTTCTCAGTTTGACAACGGATGGTGTAAATTTTTTAAGCACACCTTGTTCTTCATTTGTCAACAGTCGTTCTCGTTTTGAGAACCATTCGTTCTTGATTTAAGAACGTATAGTTCTCAATTAGACAACGTCTGGTATTTTTTACATTTTTGTTCTTTATTTGACAACACAGCGTTCTTTACTTGAGAACAGACCGTTCTTGATTTGAGAACAGGTTGTTCTCTATTTGCCAAAGTATGGTATTTTTTACATTTTCGTTATTGATTTGACAACATTTCGTTCTCGATTTGCGAACATCTGGTAATTTTTATGAATTCGTTCTTGCTTTGACAACGAATTGTATTTTTTGTTGTTTCGTTCTTGATTTGATAACATTTCGATCTAGATTTAAGAACGCTTCGTTCATAATTTGACACCAACCGTGCACAGTTTTAGAACGTCTTTGTTCCCTCTGTGAAAGGATTTTCAATAAAATTCTGTTGTCATAAAGACAATCAAAAATGTTAACGAAATTTTTAAGGCTTATTAAGCCATTCCAATTCTTGTGCATATTTTTTCAAGACAAAAATCTAACGAAATCAGTTCATTGGATTTAAAAATCAAAATTCTTGCATTGTGTATAAAAGAGCTTTAAACAAATTCTACAAATGAGACTAATGCAAATTAGGGATACACATCTAATATTTAATCTATAATAATGTACATAATAATAGCTTTAAAATAATCTGATTTAAATAAAACTTAACAAAAAAAAAAAAATTACTTTAACAATCACAGTTAATTATCCCTTTTAATTTTATTACTCCAATAAATTTCTAAAAATATGTCCGCCAAAGAAAAGAAAATATAACCACTTAAGTACTAGATTACATATTTACTCAACAGTTGACAATAAAAATAAATTAAAAAATACATTTTGTAAAAACAAAATCAAATATCAGAATATAATTTTTTTCTAATATTAAAACTTTAATGATCAGTTTTTGCTTTCAAGAAAAATCTTGTCAATGTCAGCAACATGCACTCGCAAAAAAAAAAAAAAAAAACATTTTCATTCAAACAAGTAATTTACAATACACTGCCATACAAACATAATTACATACACACACATACCTCAAAAAATACATAGATAAAGATATAAAACACACTAAACCAAATACAATCACTCTCACACACTTTCAATAACATAAAGGCAGATACTTTGACAAAAGATGTTCTTTTTACAAGATTTGTTGCTGCTGTTTTTGCAGGAAAAATGGAGAAAGTGAGAGAGAGAGAACATTTCTCCCTTCCACAGTTTTAGTTTTTTCTGCTTTTGCTTTTCTTTTGTTAATGTTTTGCAAACAATATTTCACTTAAGCGCCTAAAAATGAAATTACAATCGCTGCTGCTGCTGCTACTGATGCCGGGCATGTTGCAGCAATGTCATTTTTGCTACAGCTGTTGGTAAAAATAAATTTAAAATTACAATGTGGAACAACTCAGACACAGCTTTCGGGCACACGCTGTGTCATTAAACAATCTTTAATGGCCATAATGTTAATATTATCGTCCAGGTCAGTGGATGAGTTACATGATGTTGTTGTTGTCGATGGTGCTGCCGATGCCAGTGCTTGTGAACCCATAAGTAGGCCAACACCAGTTGTAGAGCCCGGTGTACTGCCACTGCCACTACCACTCAAAGCAGAAGTTGTTTGTGATGTTAACATCATGGTTGAGGGCGAAGAATGACCTGTATAGTGGCCGTGATTGCTGCGACCACCCAGCGTATTGTGATGATGAAGTGTACTATGATGAAAATTAACACGACCTATGCTACCACCTACCGTACCACCCACAACATTGCTAGCATTTGCAGACGTTGTGGCAGGCGGTGAGCAGGTGGCTGAGGTGTGATGCAAACTTGACATGGCTGTGCCACTGCAGCTGTTAATAAGACTATTTAATATGTAGCCACCCCCCGTCCCAAGACCGGGTGGTAAGGTGCCAACACCGCTAGAATGCAGTTGTTGCTGCAAGTGACTGGTGGCTGCTATAGTTGATGTGGAGGCTAAAGATGTAGGTGAACCAATTAGGTTGCTAACATCGTGCGTTGTAACACCATTGCCACCACCCCCACCTGTGACTCCAGTTCTAGTTTTTGTTGTTGATATTGTTGTTGCATGTAACAATGCTGTACCGGATGTTGTAGCAGCCGTTGCTGAAGTAGTCGCTGCGGGTGATAGCATTGAGGCGGATGCCATAAGATGTGTGCGTGTGTTGAATTGATTAAATTGTATGGGTATACTAACGGCAGGCTCATTAACACTACTGCCACCACCACCAGTTGGATTCTGCTGCATCATGTTTGTTTCGTAACTTTTGGTATGTTGCTGTTTAAAAAAGATTCCCAACGAAGGCAATGCATGGGACATCACAAAATTGTTTTAAGCAGTAATTATACATTCAGTGTTGTTGTTGTCACAAAATATTGTACCGACGACGACGATGATGTTGATCGTAACCATGTTGTATGCCAAATGATGTTCAGTGTATTCGATTTATAGACAACGGAATATTTGTAGATACAATCCAACAATAAATTAACGTTGTTTAATTCACAATACATGAAAGATGGAAGGAAGCATGCAAAAAAGAAATAAGAGAAAAACAAGAAGAAAATAGTTAAGGTTTTTTATTATTTGTTCAAAACTTTTACGAAGAAATAAAGTTACTAATTTCTGTCTTTCGACATTTCGCCTTCTCTGGTGGTCATTTCCTGTTAAATGTGAGTGTAATTAAAAGGAAACATAATGTGTGCATATAAATTTCTATAAGAATGCAAAAGTCGCTTCAACAATGCGATTGTTAAGTTTCATTTATTCATGGAATGCAATTAAAGATAAAATCAAATTTACGGAATCAACGAAATTGACGTCGAAAGAGTTTTGCTAGAAAAAAAAAATTAAGGAGAAATTTTTTTAATTTACTTAAAAAAAGTCTTAATAAAATCTACTTGTGTTTAAAAGGCTTAAGATGAGTTATAAGAATATTTTTATTTTAATCAAACATTCAAGATTCAAGTGTTAAGCTACACATATTTTATATTTATTTCACAAACGCTCTCTCTCTCTCTAGTAAAACGGGGTCCGGATAAGTCAGTTTTGAAAAAATGCGAGTTAGGACCTCTACAGTATAATTTACAGTTTTGATCAGACGATAAGAAACACAGAATTTTTTTTTTCGAAAACTAATTTGTTACCGACATTAAGAAAGTCAGATTACTGAAGACAAACAATAGAAAAAAATTCCTGGGAAAAACTTGATAATGTGTTGCAATTACGCAACAATATTCTTTTCAACCACAAACCACATACCGTCCTCATTACTTTACACCAAAATTACTTGTTTCTTAACAAAGGAATCAATTTATTCCCTCACTAGAGTTTTAATAGTAGTTTCTGTGCTTATCCTTCCGATGTTCAGGAGTTCAACTTCTTAAAAATGAAAAAGTATGCGAGTTTGTAAAAACTCTAAATGTGGCAAATCCTTGCTTTCAATACTGTTCCTTTTACTTTGTACCATATACTGGTAAGCAGAAAAGTCATCTGTTCTTCCATTAGTACAGTAAAAGTGTATTGTATTCACAAGTTCAACTCCTGGCGTAGCAAATTGTATTTTGTTATGAATGTGTGAGTTTGTCAAAGGAAGTTTTAAGCCGTTAACAAAGTCATGGTAGATTAAACAAGTGAGTGAAATACTTGACATAAGAAACACTTGCCTCGTGTTCAATGCTCAGCATAGACTTTAAGCTGAGTATTATGAATAACTTTAGATTTTAGGTTGGGATCAAATTAACTGATCGAATGATATTTTTTTTTTTCGTTTTATGTCAAAAATTCGATCAAAAAGCTCCATTGTAAATTTCACTCAATTGAATTGTTCACAATAGCACACCAGTACTACCAACAAAGACAATTTCTTCGTAGAATAAGTTAAAAATCAAAGAAAAATCAGCCATAATTAAGTGGTTAGGATTTTTTATATCTAATCTAGTAAACAATTATCTCACGCCAGTTTTGGTACTTCGCAGAATTTAACGAAGAAATTTCGCTTTAAAATATCCTTGTGAATAAATTTCTTACACAGTTTTCCCTATTACTCATTAAAAAGTTATATTTATATTGTTACTTATAAAGGGTGTTTTTTATAGATGTATAAAACTTTCAAATGAAATAATACAAAGATAATTTTTCGATGAGTTTTTTCAACATTTGTGGCTGTTTATCAGTAACAACGCGGGAAATGTTGTCCACCAAGTGGTCAATCGTTTCTCGCTTATCAGTGTAGACTACCGAATTAACATATCGCCACAGAAAATAGTCTAGCGGCGTTAAATCGCACGATCTTGAAGGCCAATTAACGGGTGCGAAACTTGAAAGTATGCGATTCGCAAAGGTTTCCTTCAATAAATCCATTGTGGCACGAGATGTGTGACATGTTAAGCCGTCTTGTTGAAACCACAGCTCCTACATATGATGGTTTTTCAATTGGTGAACGAAAAGGTCAATAATCATGGCTCTATAGCGGTCACCATCGTGTGCACGATGGCGGATAAACTGATTCGATTCTTCCTTACCGATACGCTCTACACCAGCAATGAGTTATTCTGCATGCATTGTGCGACAGCTCTATAGATGCTAAATTGTTCCATAGTTGATCGAATTAATTTCTCTGACAGACGATTATATTGACCCTAAAATGGAATTAGTGCTGATAAGTATTTCGAAAAGAATATTTGCAAAAAAAATTCACACAATTTGGGAGCCTTGTTCAGGTTTCAGTCTATTCATGTTAAAATGCCAAACCAAACTAAACGTAAATCAGTTGACAGCTGGCAAAATGCCTGCCAGATAAAAAAGTGTTGCCAAATTAAAGTTTTATACCTCTATAAAAAACACCTATTATTACAGCCCGTTTTTGTAAAACAAAAGTCTTCTCACACGAAATTTCGTTTTGTAACGATATCGTTTTAAATTTGGATCTTATAAAATGTTAGAAAGCTTTCGTTTATTTACTTTTGACATGTATAAAGCTTTTTGCTTTCGTAAAGGAACATTATTGCCAATGCGTTCGTTTTCATAAACTTAATTTTTTTTTCTCATATAAACGTACTGTGTTTGATGTTAACTCTATAAATCAAATGTTTTTTATTTACAAAAATAATCTTGAGTTCAAAAAAGGCTCCATGAAAAATGGCCCGAATTGCAAAATTTTCACAAGCTGAAAAATTATGAATAGCACCGAACAAAAAATTAAAAATGGTCCAATAATTTATTTTGTTGTTTTAAATGGAAAAATTGCTGAACGAGCTATAACCCAAAAAAATTAACTCCCTCAAGTGCACTGAGACCGCCAAAAAATGAAACAAATTCTCACACTGTTCTATTATGTACTATTTTGTGGCCGAATGACAGGAATGCTGTCTTTGGAAAGCATCTTCGTTTCAGGAAATTCAATAGTGGAGAAAATCTGTAATACGACGGAATACCAACTATTCGGGGAGTCTTTAGTTATCAGTGCAAAATATATCATTTGGTTTATAACCAATGAAAAATGCACCCAAAAGGTTTTGTTCAAAAAAAAAAAATAAAAACTTTTGGTGCAATTTACAAGTTTTGCTATTTTATTTGGGGCCATTTTTAATTTTGGTATTATTTGTCACTTTAATAAAAATTTAACAAAAAATTAGGAAAAATTTTTTCAATATTTAAAAATTAAAAAAATTCACGCAGATATAAGAAAAATTGGGTCATAAAAGTTGTTTTTTTTTTTTTTTTTTTTGTCAATCCGAAACTTTGGGGCGATTTTTGAAGTTCTTCTTCTTATCATAAATCTTTTCAAAAAGTATGTATTCCTCGACTACTTTAATAACATACCCCAAAAGACTTGTGGCTATAAAGTGAATTGATTTTTAATATATAGCTCAGGGCCATTTTTCATGGAGCCTAGAAAATAAAACTTTCCATATATTTAAATAAATAAAACAATTATAATATATGTACATATTTTTCAAACTTTTTTTAAATACATTCATACATAAACACTAATGTACGTATTATTATTGTGTGAATTTTTCAAACGATAGCATTTTACTTATCGTTTTGTTTTTGACATTTGCTATCGTTATTACAGATATTTTCATTTTATAAGAACCAAAAATACAATGAAAAATAAATAAAGCTTTTTCGTCACTCACATGAAAATGAATGTTTTATAAAAACGTAAAAGTGGTTTCGTTCGTTTTTTATGAGAACGTATAAAAAAATTCATTTTCGAAAAACAGGCTGTTATTAGTGTTTAGCAAAGTGGTTGTCATCATATATTTTAGTTCTACTATTTTTTTTTTGTGTTGCATTATGCTTCTTAAAGTTATGGGCCATTAGAAACAGAAATTTAAGTGTTTCTACTTATCTGATCAATAGTGTATGTGAATACAAGAAGAATTTTCAATAAAATTTCATTTTAAGAAGCTTTCAAATAAATAATGTTTCAAATTTGAAAAATATACACTGATGCTGTATCGCAACGATAATAAAGTTTTCCAATAAAAGTGCATCTGTATAAAAACAGACTAATATAAAACAAAAAATAGATTTTCACGTTAAAAAAAACTTTATAAATTGACACAGAAAAACTTGAATATATTTCGTATTTATTTTGCATCAAATATCTATGAATGATAAGTGAAATTTTATTGGCATTTTTTTAATTGCTCGCAATAACAAAATCAAATTGAATAAAGTGTAAGAAAGCGTATAAAAAGTTATTGACATCCATACAAACTGTCATACATACATATGCATGTATGCAGTATGTATGTATGTATTTGTTATTTTCCAATTATACTTACATTCGTTGTCGGTGACCATTTCGATGTGGATGTAAAGTGAGCGTTAACACTACCATTTGTAGTTGTATTAGAGATGCCATTTCCAACACCACTACCACCACTTCCGCTAACGCCACCGATACTTGCATTAGCTGAACTAGTCGAGCTGCCGCTTCCTACACTGCCAACTGTTCGTGTTATTGATGTGAGTGTGTATGCATGTGTGTTTTTGGTAAGGACATATGCAGTTGTATGTGTATATGTGTGTTTTTTTTTTTTTTTTTTTGTAGGATAAAAAAATTGAATGCCGTGAATGTGAATGAATTTTCGATTGAAACGAGAATGTGTGATGGGGTTTGAGTTATTGGTTAGTGATGGAAATTTATAAAATATTTTGTTTTATTTTTTTATTGCATTCGAATGCAACAAATAGTCAGGCATATATCGTGCAATCGTGTTTTGAAGAATTTTAGAAAATTTGGTTTTTGGTATTTCCAAATAAGAAATAAAATAGAGAAGGCCAACATATATCGTATATTTATATATAAATATATTTGTGTATGAATGTATGTGTGTATGTATGCATGAGATTTAAATTTTTTTTATTGAGTGTGGTTACATGGATTTAATATTGTTGTTTTCCACCGTATTTGAATTTTCATTTTCATTTCATTTAAATTTTTTTTTTTTTTTTTTTTGGATACAAAACAGTGAGTAAATGTATGTATGAAATTGCCGACCGACCGACCGACCATTCATACAGAGCAACCAAACGACCAACCCAAACAGTAGCAATGGTTTGAAATTTATCAGAATTGGTTAAAATTATTTAAATTGGTTACAGCCAAAAATTGAATTTGGAATTTTTTTGTTGTTGTTGTTTAGTTTTAATAGCAACAAACATTGATATACATATTATATAAATATAAGTACATACATACACACATATATATTTTTAATCAAACACAAACAATTCGCAGCAACATAGAAATTTATTTTAGAATAGTGTTTATTGAAAATATTTTTTTTTATTTATTTATTTTTTTTGTATTGTGTTTTTATTTTTTTTTCGTAAAATTTGTTTGATTAAATTTTTTTTTTGTTTGTTGTGTGGCCATATGCAATCATGAATTTTTGTTTGTTAAATTAAAAGAAGAAGAATAAAAGAAATTAATTAGTAAATATTTTAAAATTTTTTGTTTGGCTGTTAAAGTATTTTTATATATTTGTTTGACACGTACCGTATTGTGATGGTATAACATCTGGGTCACGTTCATCTTCTACAAGATCTTCGGAAGATTTCGATTTAATATCAGTATGTTGCCATCGTGGCTTCTCAATGCCAACCTTTAACAAAATAAAAAAATAAATAAAAAGATAAGAAATACAAATAGAAAATATAATTGAAATAGGATTTTTATAAGTAACTCACAATTTTTGTTACAATGCATATCGTTACCTTAAGATTAAAAGACCATAACTCATTATTTTTTTCAAATCGCGTATTTTTCATATGTCGGTATAAGCAAATAGATGCGATGTTAAGAAACAACTCATACAGGATCTTTCTATATTAAGGTAACGAAAACCACATGACTACATACGAATTTTTGTTTTTATTAAAATATTTATTTTTACAAATATAGAAAAATCTGAAATAATGTAATTAGTAAGTGCTAAAGCAACGATTTTCTTAAAAAAAATTACAATAATATAACATATGACCGATTCACTACTGACCTAGGAACTGTATGAATTGTTCAAAACGGGGAAAATCTCAAAAGTATTGAAAACTTTTTAAATATTACTCAAATCAAAATTACATATGTAGATTTAGGATTTGAGTGGTTGGTTGGTTGGTTGGTTGGTTGGTTTACGTGACTGCCTGTTACGCACAAGCATTCAAGTAGAATCAAAAGATTCTGGTTTTGAGAGACCACTCCACTCGTCAGTGTCAACTTAGATTATTAGATTAGATACTAGATCCAACCCGTCACATTGTGATACCTAATAAGGTCACCCAGACCTATCCCTGATAGCTCCAAAAGTTCCTCTAGTATGCTATTGCCCAATAATTTGTGTCTCGAAAGGTGCAAGGTCGGGCATTCGCAAGGAAAGTGGAAGTATGTTTATTTTTTGCTTTGATCCCGGCAACTACGGCAGAACGCATTGTAGGAAAGGCCTATCCTGCTATCATGTCTCATTACTGCGACGAGCCTCGAGATGTCCCTGCGGTTTCTGTTAATTAGTTGTGTTGTGCGCTTAGGGGCTGTGCACATATTACGTAACGCACCATGGGGAGGGGGGAGGGTTAAAGATTTGTTACGGATTGGAAATTTTGCACTGAAAAATTAGTAAAAAGCGTTAGGAGGGGGGGGGGGGGGGTATAAAATCTCTGAAAACAGCGTTACGTAATATGTGCACAGCCCCTTATCGTTGTAGCAAGGGCCACATTTTCGTAGATACCTTACACGTGCTCAACTTGCGCCAACTATCTTCAGCTTTCGACCGCTAATATTTGAGAATGCAATTTCTAATAGTGCCAAACAGCATGGCTACCGATTCAGCAGTGGAGACGTCCAAAGCAGATCCAGCCCTGGCCAGCTCATTGCTAGTCACTATAGGAGTCAGCTTGCTCATATACAGGTTTACAAAAAATTTCGACATATTGGACAATAAACTAATAGGCCGATAGGATTAAACCTTTGTATGATCCTTGCCGGGCTTTGGTATCATAGTAATAAGCGAAAGCTTCCATTCAGTTGGATAGTATTGCAGCCGTAAAATACCATTAATAATGAATAATATTATTCTTTTTGTAACATAAGGTAGTTCTTGAAGCATTTCGTTGCTTATTTTATCGATACCTGGGGCTTTTCTTTGGTGTTTAGACAAGTAATGTCCTTTTCAATCTTTATAATATTAAATCTTAGTGGTATTTCTGATAATGAGACGACTGGTGGCAGTTCAACCATATCAGCAGAAATTATTGGAGTAAATAATTTTTCTAAGTGTTTTGCGAAAAGAGCACATTTTTCAGCATCAGTTGTTGCCCAGCCACCATTAGAGGCCCGTAATGGAGGTTTGCATATCACCGGCCTTTTAAGACTTCAAGCTGCACGCCATAGCGAATAATCTGTTTGTGCTGTTGCATCTCCTTCTTGAAGAAATTTTTGATGGGAAGCTGTTTTTTGTGTTTATAAAACTTTTCTAAGCTGCTTGGTACACTTGAAAAATAAATGAAGAAAATCTTTTCATTCTCTAATCGGCACTGCACTAGAGCCTTCGCTTATCATAGAAATAGCGAGCAGTTCAAGCTCTAAGGAAGAAAAATGGATTTTCAGTTTGTACAAATAAGCAAAATTGGAAAAATATTTTAAAAAGCCATGCTACTCAGCAGAGAGGGCTCTGCAGAGAGTTTTAGTTATGGTTGTCTTTATGTTTTTAATGTCTTTGTAATAATGAATTATTTTTAAATGTTATTTGTGAGACCAGGCAATGAAAAATCTTTGCAGTTGCATTTTAGCTCATTACTTTGCCAGCCACAGTTTTGAATTAATATGTTCATATGTATGTATGTCTTATTATAGCATTAATTTTTTCCATATTGTCAGATTTAACATATTAAAGTTTTAAATTTTTTTTTTATTTCCTTTTTGTTCTTTATAAAATATAAATTTATAAATTAGAAATTTAATAATAATAAAATTATATGTAAATAATAATAATAAATAAATTATAAATTTTATTAGTGCAAAATAAATTAACAACAAAACAGGCGACAGACAATTCCAGCAAACGTTGCATAAAAATACAGATATTTTCATATTTTCATATATTATTAAAGTCATTTGATTTTTATTTTTTTTTTTTTTTGTTATTTCATTCAGCTGCCAATCATTCATAATTTAAAAATAAAATATTTATACGTGAACTCCTTGTGACCATAACTTCATTAAAAAAATTAATGAAAATAAAAAAAAAATATTTATTAATTTTATACATTCGCATTTCTAAATCAACAAGTCAACATTGCGATCTGTAAAACATGTGTATTTATTTTAATATGCATAACTTTTCTTTTTTTTTTTGTTTTAACCCACATACGCGTACATACAGATTGTACAGATATAAATAAATAAATATATAAATAAAAATTTAATACATACCTTGTATACATCACCCGTTTGTGCTACAACAGCTGTGGCAGTTGCTTTTGTACCATGTTGACGATTGCGACGTAAATTGTGTAAAAATGTCATCATGAATACTTTTAAAGCTATAGCTAAACTAATAATAACAATTGTAAGGACACTCCCCACGATAACGGGTGACAGCGTCAAGGATACATCATCATCTATGGTTTTAATGTGAAAACAAATACATGTACATTCATATGTAGACGTATGTTTGTATGTAGTTTGTTGTGGTGAGAGCAGCAGAGAAGAAGAGAAGAAAAAAAAAGTCATAAAATAAAATTGAATTGGATGTGAGTATATTTGAATATGAATGGAAAAAAAATTAAGCTTTTTATATATTTGTGTACGTGTGTATGTACATATTTATGTGTGTATATATGCCATTGTTGCTGCTGTTATTTTTGTAGTTATTATTGCTTTTATTGTTGTTGCTGTTGCTGTCACTGTATCAACCATTATAATGCCAGGTTTGTGTCACTCAGTGCGGTAGAGTATGATCGTAGTCGTCATCAATGCTTGACACGGTATGGTTTTCATATTTGCACAATGGTACAATTGGGAAATAAACAATCATAAATATTAAGTTTCTAAATTGCTAGAGAGGCGACAGCTTTCAAATTGATTATATGATTTTTTCGTAATAAAAATATTTAGGTGCTATTTTCACATGACAGACGATTAATTTGTGTGCATAATTTGTATGAAAAGCATTGAGTTTTTTGAGTGAGTACCATAAAATTTTTTACTCAAATCACCACTCCACCTTAAATGACAAAATGGGGTTTTCTATGGTTTCAAATTATTTTAATAATCCGCCATAGCAAAATTAATAAAAAAAAATTTATAAAAATTTACTATTCCCTTTTTAGCGCAACATATTTTTGGAATGAAGAAATTTATGCTCTACTCTGTAGAAGAAGAATTCAATATATCATGTAATTTTTTTTGGAATATAAAAACATGGATACCACGTAACCTGTCGACACCACTGTAAATTCTGTGTTTACAACGCAAATTATTTGTTCTGATTTTTTTATATATTTTACACAAACCAATACATCTTCAATCATAACAACACTTTCTCACACACACACACACACACGCACACATGTATACACGCACGTATATACACTTACAAATAATTGAACATACAAACACAATTATTCACTCTTTCTCTGAAACGAAAGGTTTACAAGGAATATATGTGTGTAAGCACCGGCATACATACCCTGCAGGAAATGGCTATAGTGAAACTGTACTGATTCACTACTGACATTGTCACCAGTACTAGTGACTTATCATACCCCAGACAATGCTATTTACGGCACCACGAAATAAGCCCCAATGAAATAAGCCCCAAATCGAAAAATGAAATAAGCCCCAAAAAATTTTATGAAATAAACCCCAAATAAAATGAAATAAGCCCCAAACAAAATTTACGAAATAAGCCCCAAATAAAATGAAATAAGCCCCAAAAAATTTTATGAAATAAGCCCCAAATTTTTAAAAAATGAAATAAACCCCAAAAAAAAATGAAATAAGCCCCAAATTTGTTAACTTTATGATGTAAGCTTAAGAAGAAATCATAAAATGCAAGAATTTTATCCTCTAAATTATATCGAACACCGGCTTCGCGTTCCAAGCATTCTCTGCATAACCGGCCTACGGCCGGGCGCAAGGAATTTATCCTCCATGGTATATCGAACACCGGCTTCGCGTTCAAAGTATTTTCTGCATAACCGGCCTACGGCCGGGCGCAAGGAATTTATCCTCTATGGTATATCGAACACCGGCTTCGCGTTCCAAGCATTCTCTGCATAACCGGCCTACGGGCGGGCGCAAGGAATTTATCCTCTATGGTATATCGAACACCGGCTTCGCGTTCCAAGCATTTTCTGCATAACCGGCCTATGGCCGGGCGCAACGAATTTATCCTCTATGGTATATCGAACACCGGCTTCGCGTTCCAAGCATTCTCTGCATAACCGGCATACGGCCGGGCGCAAGGAATTTATCCTCTATGGTATATCGAACACCGGCTTCGCGTTCCAAGCATTCTCTGTATAACCGGCCTACGGCCGGGCGCAAGGAATTTATCCTCTATGGTATATCGAACACCGGCTTCGCGTTCCAAGCATTCTCTGCATAACCGGCCTACGGCCGGGCGCAAGGAATTTATCCTCTATGATATATCGAACACCGGCTTCGCGTTCAAAGTATTCTCTGCATAACCGGCCTACGGCAGGGCGCAAGGATTTTTAGATCTATTTTACGGATATGAAATAAGCCCCAAATAAAATGAAATAAGCCCCAAATAAAATGAAATAAGCCCCAAAAAATTTTATGAAATAAGCCCCAAATTTTTAAAAAATGAAATAAGCCCCAAAAAATATGAAATAAACCCCAAACAAAAAATTTGAAAATTTTTTGGGGCTTATTTCATTTTTCGATTTGGGGCTTATTTCATTGGGGCTTATTTCGTGCCACCGCTATTTACTATAGACATTTAACATTTGCGTGTCATTGAAAATCCACTACTGACATTGGTACTATTGACAAGTAGTTCTTTTGGCACCATATGTAGACATTGGAACCATTGATTCACTAGTTCAATTAAGAAATTATAGTCTACGCTTTTGGTGCTTTTCTAAAGCAGATGTCGATAATGAAAATGCATATATTTTCACCTTAACCAACACATTATCTGCCATATTTCGCCACCACAAATTTTTTTGTCATCAAAGCCAAATTTAAATTTGTAGACGCTTTATTGACAATGTCGCCTAATAGTCACCAATATTGTAGCTGAAACGAAAGGTTTACAAGGAATATATGTGTGTTAACACCGGCATACATAGAAACGAGTGTGCTTGTATTTGTTTGTTCATTTGTAACTTGTTTACATTTGTTTTTGTTTAACCATTGTTTGTTGCTGTACTTGCTGTTGTTGCTGCTGTTGTTGTTTCTTTGACATCGTTATATTTTGCATCACAATCAATAAAAACAATCATAAATCTTGAGAAGGTTGTCAACGTTTGTTTTTCTTGTTTTTTCTTGTTTTTATTTGTGTATATTTTTTTTTCATTTCCCTTTTTTGCGTGCTGCGTGTCCCTGTATTTCGTTTTTTTTTTAATCGTGTAAATTTTAATAAATTTTATAGCCGTTGTTGCTACACCCACACGTACGTAGTCAGGCATTTTCGTGCAGGTACAGCAATGCTGCTCCTCTAAATGTGACCTCACACAACCGCACACACCCTCTATGTGTTGAATATAGTTTTTGTTGTTAAAGTTTTTTGTTAACGCATATGAAACATATTTGTCGGTTTGTTATATGTATGAGTATGTGCGTATGCAAACAGTGAAAATGTTGACATATAAAGCCATTAGTGTTGGAATATAAGTCTCAGCACATACACATATGCAAGTACATAGTTTAACAATTTTAAATTATGAATGAAAGCGATTGCTGCGTCAAGTTGTTGAAATACAAATATACGTGGTAAACATATTAATTGTACAGATAAAGTTCAGATATTTTTGTGTGTATGTGTACCTACAAAAGACTTTAGTTTAGCGAACTGCTCTTTAAATGCTTTAATGGTATGTTATAATGTTGAAATTGTCAGAGGTTAGAAAATATTAAGGTAGCTTTACATAAGATTTTAAAAAATTCTTTTCAAATTATAGCATTAAGGAACGGTCACATTAGGGAAACATTTGCTTGAAATATTTCTTTCAATATTTGAATAAAATATTTTCATATCAATAAGGAAATTGTGATATTTACATTCACACTAAGTACTTTTATTTTGCTTATTTAGTGTTTCATCAGTAAGTTGTAAAAGAATGCATACATAAATATCGAAAAACATATTTTGCTGTGGTCACAGTTGAACAAATATATTCCTTAAACAATATATATTTGATAAAACTATCAAAAAACATAAATTTGTTTTTTAACAAACATTTTGTTCGTAATGATGAGTTTCGGCTGTTGGGCAACCAAAAAGTAATTTTATCAAAATATTTTGGCAAATTCCACAAAAATTATTACTTTCAACCTTATTCCATATGTCGTCGTCAATTTTGAGCCACCACCGATTTGGTTCATTTGGTCGAGATCAATTTAATTTAAGTGGTGAAGCAATTGTTTTTTTGAGAAATGCGATTTTTTGCGTTCTTTCCATTTTTTTTATTTTAACTGTTTGGCGTTTTCTCATCATTTTGTGTTTAAGTTTTTGGGTTTTTTAATATTATCGTTAGCAAGATTTGGCAAATTTTCGCCATATTCACGATTTAGTACAAATATTTTTTTGTATTCTTTAAGGCTTTAGCCTTTTTTTTTAACAATATTGTGTCTTTTTTGATATCAAATAATTATTCGCAAGTTGTCGCTTTTTGCAATTTTGACAAATTTTTGCTTTATTCTATTGTTTTTTTTTTTTTTAATTTTTGTTGAAATTTTGGCTTGTAAAAATTTTGCAATTTAAAAAAAAATTTTCGCTTTTCTCGCGGCTCGCAGCAAAACAATTTTTTTATTAGTATTTTAAGAGGATAACGAATAATATAAAAATGACACTAATTTTACAAATGCCAAAAACTCGAAAAGATCTAATTCGCAATAACCACGATAATTAGAAAGCTGCTACGGTTTGTTGTTTTATTTTGGATTTTAAAATTTCTAATGTCTTGCCTTCTTTGAGAATTTTGTGAGATGTTTTCAAGATCTGATTTTCAACGAATTGTCTCGACTTTCTTATTCACTCATTTATTTACAAAATTAAATTATGCCCAACAAAGCTTCCGAAAAAATATCACCCGTAAAAATCTTTTATTTAATCATTTTATCTAAAGATTGATATTATCATTTGACTCGTTTGTTCTTACAAAAAAGCTTTGTAAGATATAATAATTATTTTCCCAAAACAAATCAAAATAGTTACATTTTAGTGGTCACATTTGGGAAAAATTTTGGTTGTTACCAATTAATATTGTTTTCTCAAGACCCCCTGGTTTACTGTTTGTCATTCAAAAATATTTTATTGTCACGCTACATCAAACTAATATTTGATAATTTTCATCAAAGGTTTCCCCTGTAGTGAAGATTGTCCAGCATGTAAACATATGATGTTTATTGGATGATCTCTTACTCTGATATTAGTTTAATTCGTTTTCTGTTAAGACCGGTGACATTTCTTAATATTAAGACAAAAAACGAAAAACCATATTATTGTACTTAAAGGAAATCAATATTATGTCATTTAATAACTCATAAAGTTAATCTATGTATTTGTTGTTCTGTACGTACAAAATTATTATGATCCCCTCTTATTAACTAAAATACGAAACAAATTGGCATTTTCTAAAACTAAACTTTTTCACACATTGTTTACAAAACATGTAAAAATGTTTTTTAGTATAGAAAAAAAATCTCTATTATTTTAATTAAGTATAAAAGGGTATTAATTGCAATACAATGATATAATTTCTAAAAGTTGACGTTTTGATTGTATTCAAATGACTTTAAAGGGAAACAAAATGTTAAAGTGGAATTGTCACGAATGTTGATTTAATAGCAAGCAAGACCACAATTAGGATTTTATCATTAAGAACACATAATATTTAAGTTGTTAACGCCTACATAAAAAAAAATTAAAATATATAAATAATGATATTCACTGAAACATACAGTTAAGAGAACACATGAATACTCAATCTTAATTAAAAGCCAAACATTGTTAAGAGAATTAAATATCACAAATAAAATCATTATAGACAATAAACAAGTTGTATTTTTAATAAAAAAAAAAAATTAATTTAATTTTATGTCATGTCAAGTTTTATTAAAACCGGACGGTATGTTAAGTTTTTAAAATCCAGAATGAATTTAAATATTTTTCTAAAGTTCTTCTACTGTGTATTGTTTCAATGAGAGTGTATGAGTGATATTGAAATTCTTATTAGTGATCATACGTAGGGGAACCACAAATCTTTGACTATTATTGTTTTCTCACTGACATGATTTTTAACAAATTCTGAATTCAACTTTAAATTCAACTGTGAAATTCTAGATTTACCATACAGAACTGTTTGGTTAAATAGGGAAACCAAATGTACTTATTTTTACGGAAGATTTATTTTATTTTACAAAAATGTATTACACAACCTGTAAATTAAATCTTGAACTCAATAAATTTATGGCGTGAATGCAAAATCAGATTTTGAAGGTTTTAATCTTAAATTTTGGATATAATATTCAGTGTGAAAACTACATATTTATTGTTTTAATCAGAGCGTATGAGTGATATTAATTTTTTTTATTAGTGATCATACGTAGAGGTATTCTATTCTTTACTTATGGTGTTTTCTTTTCTACAAAAAAATGGTAGATCTGCATGCAGAAAATGTACTTTGGTATTCGTTTCTTAAAAATGTTTTGCTCTCTAAAAGGGCAGTTTGTTTGATTCTAAAAAAATCACCCTCACTAATGGTGGACGGCTTTTCACTTTATGCCCCGTAAAAATCAACAATGTTAATGGTGCCCTTTAAAACTTAGGTGTCAGCTGTTGAAAACATGCCGTTCCACTTTTTCATAAGTTGTGTTTTTTATTCTCAGTATGAAGATTCGGTAAGTAATTTGTAATTTGAGTTAATGAGACGGTAACGCTATGTCGGTACGAATGCCAGTTTCCCATAAGGTGAAATTAAGAAATTCTAGAGCTTTCTCAGATATCGCACTTTACGAGGTGTTGTAGATGGGATCTCATCAAACGAGTTTAAGATAAATTCATACCGCAACCCCATTTACTCTTTTGCAGATGACAGCAATTTAGTTCAATAGCATTCATTCAGTAACAGGCCAAACCCGTCGGAGATCCGGGCAATGCGGCAAAATATAACTGATGCACTAAATCGCGATCTCCTGACAATTTCAAATTGCGGTCATGCTAATAGGATCAATTTGAATGCACGAAAGACCCAATGTGGTATGCTCACGCACAGACGTATGAACGGACATGCTGCTCCATCTGTAAATATGGATGGTATAGATATTGAGGAATCAGCTCGTGATGTTCTTGGCATGAAAATTCATTGTGATGTTGGATGAAATGATCACATTTGTGATTTTTCAAGAGAAGCATTCAAGTGCCTCGGTTTTTTTTAAAACGGTGTAAAACATACTTCTCTCCATCTGATCTCCTTAATATTTATACGACCTTTATCCGACCGAAAATGGAATATAACTCTCATGTATGAGACGGTGCTTCATAATCTATTTTGAAGTTACTCGATTACGTACCGGATAGGGCGAAGAAGCTTATTGGACAGGAAGGTAGCCAACTCTATTGACTCTCTGGAGCATTGACGTAATGTAGGGTGCGTTTCGCTGTTCTATCGTTACTACAACGGAATGTTTAATGCAATCAGGGAACTTGTTCCCGAAACCCGTCTCTTTTCACGTACAACACGCTCTTCATTAAGAGCACATCGCTTTGTGGTCGATGTGCAAGTTTACCGGACTACGCATTACAGAGAGAATTCGTACTTTAGCCGAGCTGTTCGTATGTGGAATAAACTCCCCGCAGAGGTCTTTCCTGTCTCTTGCAGTGTGTTAAACGAATGTCCACAAACACTACTCCCATTATCCTCCTTCCAAAAACCAATTTTCCTATTCCCGGCACACAGTGCACTGCACTGAGTACTGGTCCTAATTAACAAAAAAAAAAATGTTTTGAGTAGAAAATTTGTATGAAAACCACGCAGTTTTTTGTGTTAAATTTCTACACAAATCACTTGTTTGTATTTTGGAAACAGCACCTTACACAGAAACTTTTAAACAAGCCCTGAAAATTACAGTAGGAAAAATGCAACAAAAGTTTAAAAAAAATTTGAATCGAAATGAATGTGTTACTTTTCTCTTTTTACCGCGGATTCCAGGTCGAATTGCAAATAACTCGTTTTTATTTTACACTTCATGTGCAGTAATTTTATTAATTATTGTACTTCTCCCCTGATTCTGGTAACCGACAAAGAAGGGTAGTGTAATACACTTTACAACAGGACCTTTACAATCGCTGGAGTGCAATCCTTTCATCACTTAAACAGTCCAAAACAATTAAAACAAAATCACAGTAATGTGTACATTAAAGAAATTTATTAAGCTGATTGATTTGACCTGACCAGGGATCGAGCTTAGGTATTAGTTTGATTTGTAGTCAATAAGCTTTACTTTACTTCAGCCAACACCAAACTCAAAATAATTGTGCTAAAATATTGATTTTTTTAAGTAAACTTCAAGGGTTAAAACTGACTTAACAGTTTTAAGTTCAGTGGCACTAATAAATGGATGTCATTCTTTTACATTTATCTTAATTTAACGCAATAAGGTTTATAGTACATCAGTAGTAAAAGCTTTCACATCCAAAGAAATATTTCTTATAAAGAGAATATACTTTTATATGAAGTGTATTATTTAAAAAAAAAATCATATTTGAAAGAAAAATGTCCAGGCTTAACTTTATTTTTACTTCGCTTGCTTTTGGTGTTTTTACAGGTTCCTAAATCTTATTTAAATTGTAAAAAAAAACTTGTTTATTTTTTCAAATCACTTCATTTTTATTTACTTAAATTTTGTTTTCTTAAAACGAAATCAACATGCAAAGCATTTTAAAACCTAATGGATTTTAAACCCTTTTAAAATCAACTAAAAGTTTTCTTAAAAGATTGATAGGCAATTTAAAAACGTTTTAAGCAAAATAATGCCGCATAAAAGCTTTTTCACATTACAAAATATCTGTGTAACTTAAATTCTAGCAAAACATTAAAGATGTCTTTATCAATTGCTTCGAGGCCAAATCGACATTAAATATGCTGGCATATTAATGTGCAAAGTATACAAGTATGTATGTGTGGAGTCATATGTAAACAAGGCAGTGTAATAGAGAAAGTAAAGTAGAGCTAGAGGCAGGTGTTAAAAGAAAAACTTATTCGCTCAAATCAATCATGTTTTACCTAATGGCTTATTTTGCAAAACAAAAATTGTTTTTTAATGCCAATTCAAACATGCGTGACTAGAGATACGTAGGTTGTGTGATAACTTCACAAAATATAAAAAATATTTTGCAAAGCTAATGGTCATCTCAACACAGAATAAAATAAAATTTTTTAACAATATCGATGTGATTTAATTGTATTAAATTAAGATTAAAACTTTGTATGCTATGGCTCATTAAATACATCCCACGCATACTCAGGGCTACCAAAAGTGCCGACTTTTCAGCATTTTGCGGATTTATCCTTTAAAAATTATTAAATTCCGATTTGCTGATTTTAGGAAAAAAAAATGCCGATTTTTCTCAAACCAACGTACAAGACTGCTTGGAAACTGCGAAAAAAAAACGGCGAAAATTCGCAAAATTTACTGAAATTTTAAAATTTTGTAAATCACTTTATTGTTTAAAAATGCAAGAAAGTCAAATACATTGAAAAAGTTAGGCCACTGAGCTCGCGAAAACTAGAATTTAGGGTTGCTTTTATACGAAACACTGCCGCTACTACTTTTAACATTCGAGATGTCTTTTTCTGATGAGTACTTCAATTATTTTCAATTTTCATAATCACTTCATATCGGACCATGTGCAATTTTCAACATCTCCTAGAATTGGAGCAAGTAATATTTTCGTTGCCTTGACCCACATTATTCTGCACCTTTTTTAAAAAAATTATGATTTATGCCAATGAAGAGGATGCTAATGAAGACCAAGAGCCAGAAATATACAGGATCCACAGCCTACTACTTCTAAAGCTTTTGCTACTTCAAACATGCAAATTGACAGTGATAGTGATGATGATTAAGCCGATCCTAAATGAGATCCAAAAAAGAGGTATAATACTTTTAACTAAAAAAGTTTGTTTTTGTAAGCACGATTTGTATGACAGCGCCATTTAGCGTCAGTTTTAGGTCAAAATAAATATCGTAAGTGAAATACTCGACCCCAAAAACGGTAAGATACCACAAGTTTGCAGGATAATAAAAATAAATAAGCATTATTTTATCAAATTTTCAATGATATTTCCTTGTTAGACAGCGTTCCAAATTCATCAACTTCAAATGCGTGAAAAAAAAAATCTTACACTGAACTAAAAAAACCCTTCAATGTTTTGTTATGGATAATGTTAACTGTCATTTTCAATTGGTCTCATCTCATTACCATTCGGAAAGTTCGATTTTGTATTTGTCATTTTTCTAGATGCTCTTACTTTTTTTAACATTTCAAAAAGCCGTGAAATATTTTCTTGAATATCATTAATAAAAATATTATGCGCACATATATGTTATACTTACACATGTTATAATTATATGAAATTACTAAAAATTGTTAGTTTTTGTTTTCGTTTTGATAGTAAATTATTAAAAACCTAGTCAATAAATAGTTTTATATATGCTGATTTTCCAAGTTAATGTGCCCTAAATGCTGATTTTTTTTTCAAAAAAGTGAAAATTTTTAATCAAAATAATCTGGCAGCCCTGCTCATACTGCCTGTTCATAATAATATAAAAGAATATCACTGTCATGACAACATCAAAGCAGGCAACTAAAGAACGAACAAAAAGTAAACACAGGCAAATTTTAAACAAATTCAACAACAATAACGAAAAATAAGTATCATTAAGATATCAACAAAAAATGGGATAGGATATCTGATACTTCGTAGCTACATATACATATAACGATAGAAACAACAACAGCAAGAAAATCTAACTTCATTAGTCAAAAACACCTGTCGAATCTAACATGTCATCAGGTAATCAATCATTGTCTCGTGGATTAGACGATAAACAACTTAGAAAAGACAAACTCAAATAAACAAACGAAAATAATCTTATGTAAGGAACACAACAAAAAAGTCACATGTCTAAAGAGTGAAAATCATAAGGACATATATTAAATATTAAAAGACATTACGGACTAGACATATTATAGCAGGGAGTTTTTGATGACAATACCAGCAACAGTGACAGCAACAAATTTATCAGTCATATATGTATATATAAATATATATAATAAATTTATATTTATTTGTCCTCACATTCATTCATACATACCACTTTTAAATGCTGTTGAACCAATAATAAAATCTGACAGGGGATAAGAAGGACCTCGACCCTTTTGATTGAAGGCATAAATACGTAACTTTAATGAATTGTTTTCTTGCGACATCAACGAAGTCAATGAATCTAAATTTTCCAAAGAGAATTGTGGCTCTTCGGGATTGGTGACATTAAATCTGTAAAGAAAGAAAGAGAGAACGAAGAACTTTGGTGAAAAGCTTTTAGTAAAGAGACTTAATTTATAATTTTAAAGATCAGCCTTCGCTTTTATTATTTATATAATAATTTTTTTTATTATATTCTATTTTATTTGACTTTTTTTTATATTTATTAGAATGTTTATTTAAGCAATAGGTCTTTTGATTTAATATATCGCTCCTTTATTGCAACATAGTCATATTCTCATATCTCATATCATATGAGATATGACTATGTTGCAATAAAGGAGCGATATATATATATATATATATATATATATTGTTGTTTATATTTATATTTATTTTCGATATTTCGCTAACAATTTGTTAGCATCCTCAGGAAAATTTTATAAATTATTTGAAATTCTAATATTGATTTGTGTATTGGGTGTCATATTTTTTTTTTTTTTTCAATAATTTTTTATGGAAAAAGTCTAGGAAAATTTAACTACAGTATATAAAAAGGTTTTTGTATGAAATGTCACAAAAATTGTTTCCAAATTTTAACATAAAAAAATTATTGAAAATGAGTTAAGTATTGGATAGATATAAATTTTTTTAACATAGAAAAAATTATTAAAAATGTTATGTTATAAAAATAGTTTTAAAAAAATTAACATTGAATTCAATATATCAACACAATTAACATTAAAATATATAGTATGTATCTAGGCTGTTTTTTCATATATAAATATCAAAAAGTATTAACAAATTTTTATAAGCTTTAGAGAAGTTAAGAATAATAAAAATCCTACAAGAAATTAAATTATTATTGGTGTAAAACCAAGGAGCAATAATGTGATTAATTTCCTGTGGGACCATAATATAATTATATTTATATGTAATTAATAAACAAAACAACAAAAATTCATAGTATAAACAAAAAACAATCATTTAACATTTAGATTTTTACTAACTAAATATCTATAATTCTGTGCTAAGCTTTCTGTATCTACTTTGAAATTTATTCTTTGTGTTGCTGGTGTATTAATTATCTCTAACATTTCTAACATCAAACGCTGTTTATAATTATTTTCTGTATTCAGAATTGAAACATTTTCAAAGTTAGGAAAGTGAACTAATCTGGAACAATGAGATAACAACGCTGTCTTCTGTGAATTGATATTCCTATATTTTTAGTCTGACTTATGACCTGCTATTCTCGTTTTTAATTTATTTTTGGTAATACCTACATATACCATGTTACAATTCTCCCTATCATTGCCCCTGTAAGGTATTTTGTAAACTACATTCGATCTATCCCATTTATCAATTTTGTAATTAGTTCTACTAAATAATTTATTTAATGTGTTATAGGTTCTATGTGCTATTCTATATTTGCGAAATCAAAATCAAAATACCTATTGCTTAAATAAACATTCTAATAAATATGATAAATTTTATTTTGGGAATTCTGTACTTTTTGTTCCTAAACGATTTTTGTAATTTTATTGCAATCTGATGCGAGGTAAGGGACGTCCGTCCTTTTTACTATTTCACTTCCGTCCTTTTTACTATTTCTTTTATCCAAACTTGTACTCAATCATCTTAGGATGTCAATATTGAGTGGAAAATTAGGTTGTGTACCATTTTATTGAACCAAGTGAGCCAGGTGTCTCATAGCTAATTTTAATAAGCCAAGAAGCAAAAAATTATTATATTTACTTTCCTGAAAAATACACCATACAAGTGCCAGAGTGTTTTAGTAAAATTTTACTAAGTAGTTTAAAAAAATATATAAAATTCATAAGTATTAAAACTACTGTGCTGTTGGTTTTGCAATTCTCAGTTTGTAAAGGGTGTTTTGTATAGAATGTCACAACTTAGAGTTTGCATCATTGCTTTATTTGAGTACCCATTTAACAGCTGATAGTTGCTTTTTGATTAGTTTGCTTTGAAATTTCATTATGAATCGACTTATACCACAGCAAAGCGTGCAAATTGTTGACATTTTTAATCAAAATAATTGTTATATTCGTCAAATTCATCGTGCATCGGACGCTACAATTGATTTACTCAAAGAAATTTTTGATTAAAATATAATTTCACGAAATTTTTCAAGTTGTTGAAAATTGTTGTTCCAGATTGCGCCTTATACGCGCCAGCCGTGGGGGCCACATGGCCGAAATCATATTTAAACATTCATTTCATAAAATTTTCTTTTCAATAAAGCCCGTTTCATTGATTTTAAAAATTTATTTCCTTGTTTTATTATGATTTAAACTTGTGTCACTCTATAAAAATCAGCCTTTATATGGGAGATTGTGTCTATTTCGTAAGACAATAAGTTTTAATGTATATTACATATTTACTCGTGAGCATTTTTCCAAGTAAATTCTTTGGAATATTTAAAAAAATATATTTAAATTTTGCAAACAAAATATAGTTTCACCACATATTTTTTTTAAATTTACCAGCAATTTTTATATATTAAAAATTTTTCGTAGCTTTAATATCCATGATATCGAAACAAACTGAAATCAAAAGAAATCAATATTTCCTCATAAAAGTATACATTCTGTAGAACAAGTTTTTATAAAATATACACACAAATCAAAGTTTTGTAAAAAAAAAACAAAATTTTTTAAATTTTTGTTGTACGAACTAATATGTGTTATAAGAAATAATATATTGCAAAAAATATATATGCTACCTTTAGTGGGGCAAGAGCACACAAAAAAGCAGCATAAGCAAATTTAATCAAAATTATTAAACACAATAACAATAATGTTAAGCACGAAGCAACGTCTATAAAAAATAAAAGTAATACATTTATGGTAGTGGAATATATTTTTGCAAGAAAAGGGTTCGTTTTATTTCCATGCTTTTTAAAGATATTTTTATTTTATAGTTTTTATATTTTATGCTACTAAATGCAAAATAAAGGACCAAAAGAATCCTTAATATTTTTGTATATGACTATAAAAAAATAAGATTATATTTAAAGTATAAGATTATATAAAGATTGTTTATTGATGAATTTACAATAAAGGCTTTTAGAAGTCCTCTTTATATATGGAAAATCGCTAGTTATATAAATATATACAGATGTTTGCATTTTGTAAATATAATTTTATAGCGTTTGCTGTAATACAAAGTAAAATAATACTTTGTCTGCTGCATATTTAAAAGTTATTTGTCTATGCAAAAGTACAATTTAACAAAACATAGACAAAATTATTTGTCTATGTAAAAGAGGTTAAAGGAAAGCATTGCTATTTTTAAATTATCTCAAGATTTTCCTTTGATATTTAATTTAACCCTTGTCCTGTATTAATGCGTCAAAATTGCCCAAACAGGTTTCAGTGCTAATTTTTTTTGAGAAATACTCATTAGATTTTTTGAAACTTAAGTACAATTTTTATTTTAATGAATACTATCCATGTGTAAAATAGAAATTTTGTAGATTATTGCAGAATGGCTGTATGAAAAACCTTTCGCATTTGGTATTCTTGGGTCAAAATTGCCCAATGCTATTTAAGCTTAAAAACAATATTATTAAGAATACCTTATAAAAACCATAAGTTTCCTTCTTGTTTTTTTTAAAAAAGGTTTTCCTTATTAAAATAATAAGACTTAATTCTTGAAAAAAAAAACCGTAGAGATATCTTATAAATTTTGTTCTATTTTATTAGGTATTTATTAGGCACTGTTTTCTCTGTGTAAGCAAATGTTGATTTCTTGATTTTAAATAATTTTAAGTAAAAATTTACACATGTGATGTAATTGAAATCAAATGACAGATCGTGACATATTACAAATGGTCGAAACGTCACTTCACAATCATATCATCCCTATTGGAAAGCCATAAATATTCCTTATAAAATTTTCGATTTTCCATTCCTGGCCACTGCCATCCCGGAACATAAAGGTAATTTGTATGAAAAAAAAAGGATACGCTTGTTTTAACGAAGTACGAGTATACACAAAACATTAACAAGCTTTAGTAGCAGTGGTGCAGATTGTTGAATTCTAATATTCTCCAGTACTTCTGGTGGTTTCGCAACACTAATTTCACATACAGGCTGACGTACGGAATTACAGAAGGATAGACGGACAACTTATTTATCTATAAGGATCCATCATATACTCGCTTATACCCTCACAACTTTTGGTGAAGGATAGAATAAAAGTTCTTGCATTAAAAATCTTGAGATTATCGTTCTTTATTTCGATTAAAAAGAAATTTGTAAGAAATATCTGACATTCTCACCTGTCCAGAAAATATTTTATATATAAATTCAACACTATTTTGCTCCGTAATTTATTGTTTAAGTTATCGGTTTTCGGAAGGAAGATTAAATTCATATATGGATTAATTTTGGTACAAAAACCAAATTGTTTGCTTTAAACATACTCACTTACCTTTTTGAAACAAAACAAACCTTTGCTAAGTTTATTTGCTCATACCTAAACAAATGCAAGCAGACAAACACTCACTCCCACACACACACACACACACACACACACACACACACACACACTGTCTACTGTTTATTTACTAAACATGACAATTAAATTTTTGAGTTAGGATGCTTTCGTGCAAGCATGTATGTTTCTGTGTGTTTGTAGATTGTGATAAGTCTGTGTTTATTTAGGAAAATATTAAAAAAAAAAAAATTTACGGTTAGCAGTACCGTATTGTTTCATCTCATAAATCATTCAACGTTTGAAATACCATTGAGGATAACGAAAAAAAAAAAAAAAAAATAAGAATGAAAAACTGTAACACTGAAGTTAAGGAGAACATGAATAAATATTCATGTTACATAATGACTTAACATCTGTGCCTTGTTGGCCAAACAAAAGGGTGAGTGAAAAAGTATATTCCATGAAATTATGCTTAATTGATTGCAGAAATTGATTTTGCACAAAAATACATATGATATATACAGAATATGTATAACATATCCGAAAAAAAAAACAAATATATTTGTAATTCATATGATCTCGTTTGTATCACGATCGAATGGCCAACCCTATGAAATGTTTGATTTGATGATACAATAAAAAAAATATGAACTAAACTGTAGGAAATTTTATTTAATTTAAATTCTAAATGGAGGCAATGCCATTTTTTACAGAAATTCTCTATAATTTTTGTAAATTTTAGGAAATACAAATTTCGCTTTTCACAGGAACCTTGACATAATTATAAGAAAATATTTACTAAAAATTACACCATTTTTTGATGTAATTCAGAACATTACCGATAATGTTGATAAAATTTAAAATAAAATTGAGAATTTCAAGTTTAAATTCAGACAATTCCAAATGAAATTCAGAATTTCAAGTTTAATTTCAGAAAATTACAAGTGAAATTGAGAATTTCAGATTCTAAATTAAATAAAAAAATATTGAAATTGGGAAATTTTCCTCAATTTCAATTAGAGTTTTCTGAATTACATAAATTGAAAAATGGTATAGTTCAGTGTTTATCCAAAACTTTGTAAAAATTTTGTCGTGGTTGGCCATCTGCTTTAGCAAAATCAATGTTTTCATAAAATTGTATAGTGATTCATTTCCTTGCTACATGGTTTGTGATCTTGCTAATTATCAATGCGCACGGTAGTGCGCCAGGCCAAGTTCGGCCACACAGTGTGTATATTTACACGAAACCATTCGAGCTGTTTTTACCCCCCTCATAACTTTGCTCCCCCTGATCATAACATAATGAAACTTCAAACATAAGGTCCTCCACAGAGGTGACCTCACACCTTAAATGTGAAAGTTCTAACATAAAAGCTTCTCGAGATATTAAGGTGTGAAAAGTCCATATTTTAGTACATATTCACTGACTCACTGACTCATCAATATTATTGGGCGCTTCCAGTAAAGCTAGAGAGCTGAAACTTGGTACAGAGGTAGGTCTTGGTGAGAAAATAACCAAAAAAATCTGAAAACTGGCACTTTCCTTCCAGGGGGGACCTGGGTGCCCCTTCTTTTTATGGGAAACTTCTAGTAAAAAAATCTGAAAACGGGCACTTTCCGCCCGGGAGGGACTAAGGTCCCCCTTCTTTGTATGGGGCACTTCCAGTAAAGATAGAGCGCTAAAACTTGGTACACAGGTAGGTCTTGGTGTGAAATTAACCAAAAAAATCTGAAAACTGGCACTTTCCTTCCAGGGGGGACCTGGGTGCCCCTTCTTTTTATGGGAAACTTCTAGTAAAAAAATCTGAAAACGGGCACTTTCCGCCCGGGAGGGACTAAGGTCCCCCTTCTTTGTATGGGGCACTTCCAGTAAAGATAGAGCGCTAAAACTTGGTACACAGGTAGGTCTTGGTGTGAAATTAACCAAAAAAATCTGAAAACTGGCACTTTCCTTCCAGGGGGGATCTGGGTGCCCCTTCTTTGTATGGGACACTTCTAGTAAAGCTAGAGAGCTGAAATTTCGTATACAGGTAGGTAGTGATAACAAATTACCGAAAATGATTTTTTAACGGGCACTTTTCATCTGGGGGGACAATCATGCCCCTTCTTTGTATGGGGCACTTCTAGTATAGCTAGAAAGCTGAAATTAAGTACACAGGTAGGTAGTGATTAGAAATTACCGAAAATGTTTTTTAACGGGCACTTTTCATATGGGGGGACAATCATGCCCCTTTTTCTATTGGGCACTTCTAGTTGACCTAGAACGCTTAAATTTCGTACACAGGTAGGTCCTGGAGAGAAATTAACAAAAATAACTTTTAAACGGGCACTTTTCACCTGGGAGGACTTGGGTGCCCTTATTTGTATGGGGTCTTTCCAGTATAGCTAGAAAGCTCAAATTTGAAATATTTATACGAAAACAACTTAGAAAAAAGAAGTGAGATCCACACAAAAACATAAATGTGAAAATAAGGCCAAGTTCGTATCCAAAAAGTTTCGGCCGTAAAAAGTACTGAGATCAAAATAAGGACCAAGTTCTTGATAGGTACTATTCCATCTCATTTCTAGGCAACCTGTAAGCTTGGCAAAATTTGTTTGCCTTTCTAATATGGGAAAGAATTCTTGGAAAAATATTGCCAAGCTAACAGGTTGCCTAGAAATGAGATGGAATTGTACCTATCAAGAACTATCCATGTGGTACATCGACGCTTTTGATTTTAGGAGAGCGCTGGCACATTCTTGGGCATTTTTATAATTCACATTAACTTTACTAATTCTTTTTGTTTTGCTAATTATTAAAAGTTAGTACTTAAAGTTACTGACTTAAAATGAAACCTTTAATCGAGGAAATGTTTAATAAATTTGTAAAAGAACAAATCTAAAGTTAATTGTAGTTAAAAAGCTTAAACAATCTCAAATCAGGACATTTTTTATATATATTTTTTAATATATAAATCGTAAGCTATCTTCAACAAAATTTAAAGAAAAAGTTTCAAGCTGAAATTGTTATCAGTTTGCATTTTGCGTAATAAGAAAATTCTAATATTCTCTAGTGTTTTACTCTAATCCAATACATACATGTACATAAATTAAATAAATATATTTTATTTCTGCCATTTTGGATACAAACTGATACCCAACATTTATCTAATATTAATGGCTAGCCACAGAAAATCATGCGTGTGTGAATATAAAATGCGAAGAAACCGACAAGAATGAAAAAATTAAAAAATAGAAATATAAATGTTTCTACTAGTCATCTATCTCACATTATCATCAGTGTATATGTGTGTGTGCTTTTTTATTTGGGTCTACACATGTTGAGACATGTTGCGGATGGCTATGGCTGGACAGACATATTATCGTATATACGAGTATAGGATTTCTTTGAAATTCATTAAAATTCTTACCTTGTGATTCCGGTGCGTGTTGAGAAAATTTCCAAAACAAATATTTGTGGAAGACCACCATCATAGCCGGGTATGCATTGGATGTCAACACTTAACTCTGTGCGATTGAAAATTGTACAATTACTAACAGCATTCGGTAGAGCTGAAAGACAGAGTGCGTGAAAAGAAACATAGAATAGTTGAAGGAATGAATTATGTTTTTTTTTTGTTTTGTTTGCCCAGTAAAGGAAAATAGTCCCAGTTGTAGTAGCAGTAGTTGTGGCAGTTGTTGTAGCAGTTGTTGTAGCAGTAGTTGTAGCAGTAGTTGTAGCAGTAGTGACAGTTTTAGTTATTGTTATTTGTTTCCATGTCGCAAGTTGAAGTTTTAGCAGCAAACAGTTGAAAGCAAGTAATAGTGTTTACATACATTGTGTTAAGTATGTCAGCATAGTATTTTTACATAGCAACATAATTCCATAGAAAAAGAATAGAAAAATCAAAGAAATCGTTGTTCTTGTTAGCAGTGTTAGATGTATATTGGATTTATATAAAAAAAATGCACATAAGTTTAGGTAAATATGAAAGTTGTTTATATGGTCTATCGACAAGACGACATTTTATCAATATGTTGTCATTTTGTAAACACTATAGAAGTGTATTTACAAACATTCAAAATATTCGTAAGAAATTTAACAAGTATTTGATTTGTAGCTGTTAAACATGTGTAAACTTAGGAGTTTATGTAAACTTAAAAGTGTCTTAATATAAATAAATGTCTGTCATTTATTTTAACAAATGTGAACCTTTTAAATAATTTATCATTTGAAAGAAATAAAACCAATTTCATGCTTTGCATCGGTAGAACTTAGTTATACTGTACAACAATTTCAATCTTCTTCCAAAATTACAGAGTTACGACAATTGATACTGGTAGAGGAGACTAAAAAGAAAGATCACATCGGATTTTAATTTTAGAAGCGGATAAAGCTTACCAGTTCTGGCCTGTTCTTGCAGCATATCTTTGTTATGCTTTCCTTACATCTGTTCAGCAACTTTGTAGAAAATGTTATAACCAATATTTTAATAAAACATATGAACCACCCGCATAATAGAATTTTTTGGCTTTATTCTAACAAATCGTAAAAAACACCCCGAAAAAGGGGTGGCGCAGGAATAAAATGTTCTACAAAAATGTTGGCCATAACATTTTCTACACAGTTGCTCAACACACCCTACACCTCAGATGTAAAGAAAACATAGTTTTGTATACCGATATGCTTCACGAGCAGGTCAGAGCTGGGAAACTTTAAATATATCAGAACACTCCAAAATCTAAAACTTAACACAAATATAAAAAAAGTAATAATTTCATTCATGAATCATACAATGGCGTTACAAGAATTATTTGTGTTCGTTTCTTGGGAAATCTTGAATTTATTATTTGCCACCTGTATTTCAGTTGGTATTCATGATCGAGCCATTAGATGTTTGCAAGTCATCCCCTGTGAAGGTATTCAAGAGAATACTAAATACCAGATAACGTGGCAGACTTCCAAAGGCATCATATTTATATGGCATTAACTTGTGATATCAAATGATTCTCAATAGTGCTCGTTAGTTAAAAGAGTGAGATCAATCTATTTAAGACTTGTGGAAAAAGTTGGGCCTAAGTTACTACTGGCAGTCACTGAAGGTCGTGCTTCACCATCCCACACAATCGTACAATTCATTAACAGGAAAATCTTACAAAAATCTGATCGACTTTAAAAAATCGTTTCGACTTTAAAAAATGGGTTGTAGGTGCCACACTATCATACAAAATTATTGCCAAAACATCTATTTATTTTGTACAATCATTTATTTATATTAGAAAAATAATTACATCCCTTTCGTTGTATAGAACGAAAAGAATAAAGTGTTACGAATAAAGAAAAAGGTAATTTTCTCAGCTGGGTGACAATAAGTACTACTCTGATGATCGCAGGAAAACTATAATTTTTATGAAAATTTTCATAAATTTTTACAAATCGCACGACTTGCCAAAAAATCTGACTTCCATACTTTTTTACCACACATCTCATATTTGGCAGATCGCACGAATTTGTAGGAAAGTGTAGCACGGCCTTAAAGGGCACACGCATCAAGGCTGAGAATGCCTCAGCTGCAATATAAAAATTGTGATGCAATCTTAAAGTCAAAACTATTGACATTTTCAAAAAGAAAATAAATTAAAATAAAGAAAAAAATTAATTTAAATAAATGCAAATACATAACAGATCAGGTGATCGTTTTAGCCTGGTTCGCCTTTTGTATTTCTGATACAGCTACTTTTTCAAATTCTTCGTTGACACGTTGTTTAGTACAGTTTTTTATATCGAAAGTAGTTTTTCAAAGCCAATTTGAGTTATGATTTTTGGTTAACCACTTGTTTAAGAAAACTTGAATATATTTAATAATTTAAAAAATAAAGAGTCCTTTAACATATAAATTATAAAGAAAAAATCAACTGATTAAACTAAAAGCTTCAAATGAAAAAAAAAAAAAATATGAAATTCTATCAAATATTTTGAAGCGATTTTTTTTTTTTTTATAAAAATCAACAATTATTCTGCTCACAAATATTTGAAGTGTTTCCGTTTTCATTAAAAATCGTTCAATAATTATACCAGGTTGTTTTCATAACTTACCTGCAAGAACAACTTGAAAAAGACATGGCTGATTTTGTGTTCCTACTTCATTGGAAGCCCAACAGGAAAGTGTTCCATAGTCCTTTAATTAACGAATTAATAATAAAATAAAAAGTTATAGTTGTTATCTATTTTATATTTTTAAAATACTGCAATTATATTCCATTTACTTGATCTGTTACGGGAGTATATTTTAATATGCTACGACTACCATTCACACTGAAACGTTCACTGCCCACATCAAGTGTTTCACCCGAATTATTAAATTTCCAGCGAAATGTTCTGAGAAAAACAAAAACATATATAAAATTAGTATAGAAAAATATTGCTGGAGGAAACTAAAAGTATGTATGTCTTTATGTATGTATGTTTGTAATATAACCATTTCTATAAGTTTTATATTTATTCAGAAAAAAAAAAATTCCTAAAAATTTGCAAACAAAACAAACCTTGCTGTTTTATAACACAATCATATTCAATTAACATCTTAATTGATTCAACAACTAACTTCGTTGGTTTAATTTTCTGTTTTAAGAATAATATCTCGTGAATTAAATTTCTATATTTTGGATTTATATTGCGGCAATAGTTCTACTGAGTGTGCGACATTATTTCTTACACGAAAGGAAAAGACATGATTGCAAAATGTTCATGTCAACTAAGTATATCTGCCACAACCAAATAATTATTCATTGAAGCAAATATGGTTGCATTAAACAATTTTTTTCAATTCAATTATTCAATTCAAATATTATTATTAAAATATTTGATGCGACAATAAAATAATCATTCTGGGTTTCGTCCCATAAAATTTGAATGTCCCAAAAAAATTATTTTCGCTGCTACAAGAGTATCCTTTGCAAATGAGAATAATAAAAGTTTATTTAAAATTAAAGTTTATTGTGCCCATATATTGTTTGTGAAGAAACAAAAAAGCTGTCAATCGTATGTAACTTCTGTCGTTCACAGAAATTAATAAGACGAGGAGATGTGAAGTGAAGAAATTCATGTTAAAATTATAATTATATGATTAAAGTTATTTAATTTTACAACAAAATAAAAGTGCACCTGAAATCTTCAATATCAGTGGTTTAAGGTTTATATATGAGTACGTACTAATGTATAGAATGAATTAAATATACGAATGTATGTTTTTTTGCAGCATGACGAAAAAAATACTACGGAACTGAAAAAGATTGCAATTAGATTTTACATAAATATGCCGATGGATAAGGTTAATTATTTTGAAATTTAATAAATTTGATTTGTCCAAAAAAGTTTAGTCGATAAATATTTTCAAATAAAAATATTTATCAAAAATATAATTTGATTTAATTTAATTTAATAAGTATTTGTGTGTTCATTTTTCTTTTATCTAAGCAAATTGTTTACATAAACCAGGAAAATAACATTTTCATAGTTACTATAATGCGCTCAAGTTTCTGAACATTTACAGAGCATACTACGTTCATACATTGGTATTGTCATAGGTAGATTTATGAAGAACATATTATATTCCTTAGGTGATAAATGCAATATATAGTAGCCGCAATCATTAATCTGAACATAAAATGATAGTTTGCGGTTATGATTCCATCAACCATGTTTTTTCTTTGCGTGTAGCATAGTAACTGGGATTTTTTTTAATATTTCAATTAAATTTTTAATGACTTAAGATTGTTTGTTTAAATTTTTTAAATTAATTCTGATTGATTGATTCTTATTTGTGACATTTTTCTGTGCACAATTTATAATTATTTTATTAAAAATTTATAATTTTCGTTATCTTAAAGACTCCTTAATTTAAGATGTTTTTTAAGAAATTCTGCCATTTAAAAAATTTACTCCTTCAAATATAACACATTCCTCATACATTGAATGAGTGCGTAGTTTGTATGAGTTTGTGTGCATAAAATCCTGCAACTTTATTAAATTCATTCTTGTTTGTTTTTGATACATGAAGCGTACAACAGAATAATTGAATAATAAACTACACTTTCTTTAAAGTATGTGATTCAAGGCGAATGGTTTGTGACCACAAATTCTATATACAAAAGTTTAAGACTAATGGTGTTTTCTTTTCAACACACAAAATTGCACCTTGTTGAAAGGTACATGTATAAAATGTCTTGCCAACCCTGTAATAATGCAGCTTGTTATTTCATTAGAACAAAACACAACTTATGAAAAAGTGGAACGCCTTGTTTTTAACAGCTGACAGCCAAATTTTACAAGGCACTATCAACACTGTCGATTTTTACGATTTTTTTAAGTGCAATGCCTTCCATCATTAGTGAGGGCGATTTTTTTTAGAATCAAACACGTCAACCTTTTAAAGAGCAAAACATTTTTAATACTTGAACACGAAAGTACACTTTCTGCATGGAGATGTACCATTTTTTTGTAGAAAAGGAAACACCGTAAGACTGTAATACGTTCCGAACTTTGCGGTGACGCATAGGCTGACTCCCAAAACGTTCGTATACCAAATTTGTATACAGTATTGCTACTCTATTTAAATTACATACATATGCAAAGTTCCGAAACAATGAATTAACTATAAAACCGATGCCTTGTTTGCTTTCTTGCTGCGTTACAAATACTTGGCGGTGGCGTTTTGAAATGCTTTACATTGTATAATTATTGTACTACGGCATTATGAAATGTGATGCTTTGTTCAAACACAAATCAATTGACGTTTATTTACAATTTAATATTAAATTTATGAAATATTTAGCGAAAAGGAAATGAAAATTTATTTTAAAATAAATTTATATTTTAATATAAAAACTTTTTCACCCGTCGTCTGTTGAGTAAAGTTTAAAACCAATGCCTGTCTGTTTTAACAACTAAGAAGACTCCGTCCCCTGAATAATATCATTTTAAGGTCTTTCTTACGGCCAACTTGCCATATACGGTTAATAGGGCTAAAGAGATCATCGCACTATTATGGCAGGATGGTGCGATAATGATGCCAATGGATGAAGCCTCAAAAGCAACTGGAGCACTCACATGCTTTCAAGAAGCTTTCGCTTGTGCCTAGGCATACAAGGAGTATAATGCTGCATTAAGCCCTTCTTTAGCCATACAAGCATTGACGGAAGCCTGAAAAACCAGTCAAACAAACAAAAATATAAATACAATTGCAAAAGCAGAGATAGGTCTTGCAAGAGATCAAGGACATTTTTAAAATCTTTCAACTTCGTTGGCAAGCTCCACATGGGTTCAAAGAGCCATTCATGTTTACGAAGTACAGATAAAAATTTAAAATGCATATTCACTTTTGAGAGACGTAATGGGATAGGATGCTCGATCGCCAAGATTTTTTACAGGTACAAAAACTCCCACAGCTGGCGCAAGGTCGTGAGGACCTTAAATTAATTACTGTTTAAAATAAATGCAGATGGAATAGAAAGGTGGACCCAAACTATTCAGTGCATAATTATATCGGGATTTAATTGCAGAAACCGCAACATGACAATTGGCCCAAGTTTATCTATGCCTCTACTAGAACCTCTTGTATAGAGACTAAGACTTAATGTTATTACAGAACTCAACTCCAATCGAAAGTGGTTTCAGTTACGAAAGTTGAGATATTAGAAAACGATAAACGAAAATTTATTTTTGATTCAAATCACTTTTAAAATTCAAAATAGAATAGACAATTGAATTTGTCTAATAACTACAATCATTCATTTATAATGAACAATAAAAGACATGCATGTTTTAGGAGGGCCAGTAGTAAAATAAAATTTTTCATGTAAATAAAAAAGCCTAAGTAAACCAGCAAAAATTATTGCTTCGGCCGAAGCAGGTTTTTAAGGGAGAGGTAATTGTTGTTGATGTATTTCTTGCTACGAAAAGCTCTATGATCATGCATGATTTTTGTTCGCGATGTGCTACTTTGGAGCTCTTGTTTTTTACATAAGAGAGCGCTTTTTCTAATCATTAAATCATGTTTGAATTGTCTGAATTAAGGCCGGCACATAAAATCCGTCATACGTTATATGTCGCCTTTTCAACTGACATTAACGTATTGACGGATAATGTTGGCACAATGAGTACTTTGTTAACGGAGAGAAAATCATTGAAAATTGATTTAATTATAAACTTTTTCTTTATTTCTTTGATAACACACTACCAAAACTTTATTGAATCGAATAAATTTTAATTTACATCAATTATTTTAATTTTGAGCGAACAACAAAAAATAAAAACTAAAAAGAACAAATCAACTGATAGTTGTCAAAGTTTTCAACGTACGTTAAAAGTTGCCCAACTTTGTACTTTGTGTTGACGGAGAAGTACTGTATGTGATCAAATTCATAAGAAAACATTTATTTATTGCGTCATCTACTAACATACATGATTAAATTAAATAAATAAGTGAGAGAGAGAGGTAGAGAGAATATAAATTAATTTTTATCTTCCATTCGCTGTTTACTTTATAAATCGTATCAACTAAATATAAATAGCCGACCAACTTCTCTGCTTTCTCTTCGTGCAGCATCGGAATCTCTTCAAAACTACGTATCTCGACAGCATGTACTTTTGTTACTGCTTCCAGAAACATACAAATATTTTTGATGTGAAGCTTTGGTAGTAAAACTTATTGAAATAAACGCCTACCCGACTCAACAATTTTATCACTGTAAAATCGAAATAAAAAATAAATAAAATCTGAAGGCTGTTAATAGAATTCAATAAGAATACATTTACGAAATTTAACAATTTTGTAAGACAATGGAGTCGCGATCATAATGTAGAAATTTTAAATTTCGCTTTGTAATTTCCCGATCTTAATAAAAAAAAAAAAACTACGGGTAGCACTCCGGGAGTGCCGACAGAAGTAAAAACATTTGGTGATTACAACAATACACGTGCTATTGCCAAAAAAATTATGCGTCGATATAAACAATTATATAAATACATGCAACAAATTTAACCACTTATCAAGGCGTATGCAACAGGTGAGCTTACTAGCACAGCTGACTGAGCTCGCTTTATAGCAAATTTTCATACAAACTGATATAAGTAGTTTGAAGAGAGTACATAAAAAATGGTTACAGTTTGGTACTCATACGTATTAAAATGCTTTTAATTTGTTTGTGTGTTTTGATATGAAGCGAGTGCCTTATAACAACAAAATACATGTTGTTTTTGGATTGTTGTACTTGTTGTCGAACTGCGCATACCTGCTAGTTTTGCCTTGCCACTTATTGTAAACGCAAATGCAACTGCGCCCGAGAAGTTAACAACCTGAATTTTTTTCGTTCAAAATGTAGAGAGCGCCATCTTTGTGTACTCTTCTTAATCAGTTTCGCTCAAATTGAAGAGTGCGCCCTCTTTGGTGCACCAAAAAATGAGTGTTTTTCTCATATATGGCAACATCACCCACAAGAGAGGGCGCTCTCGTCATTTTGAGCGAAAAAATTTTAGTGTTGGGCCTTACTACGGTTCTCGAATCGACTTATTCTTTCTTTAATCTATTACAGCAGTCGAAGTTGAATCGAGAACCGTAATAAACCCCAATATCTGTAGGTTTGTTTGAAAAATAAATAACATCGGAATACATTTTCTGCTTGCAACTCACTAAATATCCCTAGAATATATAGGAACGCAACCGAGTTTTTATTTGTGACAGTATTCATTACCAAATTTTGTTATTTTTCATTTTGTATTGATTTTTATTTAAACAAAAACCAATATTTGGTGGACAAGCATTTGATTAGACAAATTTAACCAAGTGGTCCTCGAAATCTTAAAATAGCCTGAGAAGTTGATATAATGCAACAGCTTGTTTCTGTTTCTTTGTATTAATTTTTTATTTTAATTTTTGAACAAATTTTGCTGGAGTATTTTTTTGATTATTTAAACAAATTTTCTAGTTTAGATAAGTCACAAAGCAAACAATAAATCTAACATATCATTCGATATTGTAGCGATGCATGTTAAAAATATATAAAGTTGAAATGCTGTCTTAACATTTACTTAAAAAAAAAAAAATTCAATTAAAATCTATTTCTTGGCATTTCTTCTACTTATTGTTTTGGCTGGCTGATGATGTTGTACTTGTTGATTTAGTTGCTATTTTCTTGTTATTCTCTTTTATATAAAAATTATATTTGTTTAGTTGCCTTCTTGTTTGTAAAGGAAAAGTGTTTTTTTTCAACTTTTATTTGTATATGTTCGTATGTGTGCTTTGTATTGGTATTTGTAGTTTTAAATTTAATTTATTTTTCATTCAAGTGTTAAAAATGTTGTTGATGTTGAAGAGTATTATTAAATCAGAGTACTCGTATATGAAGAAAATAATAATATTTGAAATTAACAGAGTCTGAAAAGTTTTAAAGCAAAAAGGAATATTGGCATGAGTTTTCGTAAATTGTATGAAGAAATAACTAAGAGTTTATTAGTAGTAAAATATATTTTGCTTTACGTTCTTCATTTGAAAGAAATATGTTAAGAATTTACCACAAAAATTCTTAATTCTTAAAGTTTTTTTTAGAATTTAATATAAACAAATTTTCTTAATAGAAATTTTCTAAATAAAAGAACTTAAAAGAATAAAGGAGAAAATTTGATTTGCCAAATTTTATAAATAACTAGCTGATCCCGGTGTACTTCGCTACCCCCCTCGTTATAAAATAAAATTAAAAGTATTTATATATCCTATTGTGAAAATTTAATGACCATCGGTCCAATAGTTAAGACTATATTAAGATTTTTTATTTTCCTATAAAGGGGCGTGGTCCCACTCACTTTTCTCCTAGTACGTATTCCTAATTATGTCAATACTATATGTACCAAATATCATCGGCGTAGGTCAAAAAATGCCCAAAATATGGCGATTTCAATTTTTGGGTTATATGGGAGCTGCCACGCCCACTTGTCCGATAACGCCCATTTTTGTCCTGATTACTCACATTAGTAACATATGAACTATTGCAATGTTTCAAAACTCTTGCTATCACAATAGTCAAGATATATGATGTTATTCAATTTATGTGGGAGTTGCTACGCCCACTTTAAATATTAAAAGCCTAAAACCATCCTCTATAAATTCCCTTTTGAATGACACCAGTTTGGGTCAAATCGGTTGGATAGTTTCCGAGTCTATAGCGAACATGGGTACAAACATTTTTTGTATTTTATATATATAGATTCTACTACAAAAAATTAGGCTCAAATATATTAATTTCAGCTTGACCTTGATAAAGTTTGGAAGGTCTAGATCAAAGTATATATTAATTCAAGAACATGCAAGAGCACAGCTGATCGTGTTTTTATATATACATATATATATATATATATATATTTTCATTGACTATTGTCAAAATTTTTTCATTTGTCTTTCTACACAATTTTTTTTAAGTTCTGCTGATCAGAGCTGTAAAGGAATGATTAAAATTTGGTTTTTTAAATCAAAATGATTTACAAAAAATTTAATTGATTAAGTAACACAAAATTTAATTAAAACACGAATGCATTCCTCATGAATTAAAAATTTTCGCATGGATTCACATGACTAAAAAGAAAAATTTAATTAAATTTGGAATTACTTTGTGATTTAAAGAAAAGCAATTTTTTAATTCACTGTTTTCGTTCGATTAGATTCATTATTAGAAACTCTTGAAGGTTTTAAAAAAAATTTTAAAAGAGTTTATGATTCGTAGATTCTTGTTTATGATTCGTAGATTTCTTTACAGCTCTGCTACTGAGCTATTTTCGATAATTGTAAACTTATTTTACACAAACAAAAAGCCTTTTGTTTTTTTTTTTTATTTTTTATGTTGTTGCCAAGATGCATGTAATTGATATTGATATACTTTGGTCTGGACATAGTCTTACAGTTTTAAATAGTTGTCACACAAAAATATTTTAAATACACTTGTATACACATATATTTTTGCCACAAATTTTTTCGTATTTCTTCGGAATTTATATTATGCCTATCCTTTTCGAAGACAAGTGTAGCTTCTGTCTTTTTTTTAAGAAGCTTTTGGCAATACTGAGTAAAATTATGAATTAGTACCATAATTTACTCATCTTCAAAATGTTTTCAAATAATATACATATCATAGCAAATGACTTTAGAGAAATGTGTCTTTAAATCTTAGGTTTGTATAACACAGCAAACACAAGAGCAAAGGTTTGATAAGATTCTTAAATTTTAATAATCCATATCATTGAAATTATTTTCTTATCTTTCTTTAATGTCTGAGCTTTCTTTAATTACTAAGCACTTGGTGCAACATTAATTTGATCAATAAAATTTGTTGTTTGAAGGATTTTTCGTAGACTTAAAAAAAAAAGATTGGTTGGAAATGCATAGACTATAAATTGGTTACCAGTACCAATATTCTATGGATCCAACAAACATTCAATGATCATAACCATAATAAAAACATTGTAACAAAAATGCGGTTGTGACAATTCTTAAATTGGTTGGATCAACCGAATGCATTCTATTGCTGCTACTAAATGCCAAAATGGAGAGCATAACTGAATAATTGGCAATCAAGACGGAATAGTTGGTACCTCTAACCGACTATTCGGTTGGCATAACCAATTATAGTAGAATAAGCATTCGCTTAATATATGTCGATTTTAAAATTCTGTCTGTGGTTGCGTTGGTTAAGGCGATGTGATTCAAACATATGAGATCTATGTAAAATACCAATAATGGACAAATAAATCATAAATTCATATGAGTATGTTAAACAATTTAATTTAGTTAAGTATTAAAATATCAATTCAATTCTGTTACAGGATGAATTTTTTTTTTTTTGTGATAAATTTTATTATTTATTGAATCTTCAATTATAAATTAAAACATCAAGAAGCTGTTCAAATCTTAAATCTAAAAAAGTTAAATATATTTTTAGCATTAAACAAAATTTTTTGTATCAACGGTTGAATTTTGTTGTTTCACGTCTCTCGTGTACGGCTGAGAAAAATAGTATCCCTGCTTTTCAGCCGGGTGTGGCCTCTATAATGCAGAATATTGCGCGCAAGTGGATTTGTGTGCAATTCAAGTTTTATAATATATTTTCATCAAGATCTTTGTGAATTCGCTGATATACAAGAGGGCTGATGTAATTGCACGTAGAATTTTATTTTCTCGCCTTTGAATTTTTTCTATACTCGATGCTGAGGCAGTGCCCCATAACTGGATTCCATAGAACCATATTGAATTTAGGATTGCGTTGTATAATAGAATTTTACAGTCTAGGCTTAGTATAGAATTTCTTCCAATAAGCCAATTAATTTTGGCTGCTTTTAATTTCATTTGGATCAACTTTGCGTCTATATGCCATTTCCATGTTAAACGACCATCAAGATGAACACCTAGATATTTTACTGATTTATATTACAGCATAATCTCCTTATTAATGGGTATAGGCGGGCATATTTCCCTGCGCAACGTAAAAGTGACGTGTACACATTGCTGCTCATTAACTTTTATCCGCCATTGTTTTAGCCATGTTTCCAGTTTTGATATGTACCTTTCGGGAAGGTTATACAGGATTTTCATGAACGCTTAGAAAAGCTGTATCATCAGCAAATGTTGACGTGTGAATGTTATTGCTTAACGGTAAGTCAGAGGCATATATGGTGTGGCTCCGGCTTCGATCGACTGCGGAGGGCTTTAAAAATTGCCTTCTCGAAATATAAATTTATGTTCCTTTAAATAGTTTTTTAAAAGTCTGACGAAGTTTGCGGGTACATTTTTCGTTTACGGATGAAAATGAGCGTAAATCTCGATTAGCTTCCATTTAAAACTCAATGCACGTAACAAAAAAGTCAGTAGTATTTATTTTTTGAAGCAACTGCGTCCTGCCACTTAAAAGTTGATGAGTTTTATCGAGTTGGTAATAATTGTAGGAAACCATTTCTGGTTATTTCTAAATGTTGCGCTTTCTTAAAGTGATAATATGAAAAGGACCTAAAAATGCCTACACAGCCTTTTAGATTCAAATTTTTATTATTTATAATTTTATACTTAACACTTCGAAATGTTTGCTAGGAAGACAATTTTCCAAGTATGTATATATATGTTCAAGGATATTTGTGTGCCTGGATATTGCGTATTTGTAACACACTTACGCACACATGTGTACATAATGATTTGTTTTATCCAAGTAAATCACCTGCTCTTGCTAATTTGCAAAACACAAATATACTTATGAAATTTTAAAGTGAATTTCTAATATGGATAATATTCATTTATTTAAGAACCTTTCTTAGAAATAGATTACTTTATGTTAGTAAAACATGTGATGCATTCATTGTTCAGGTTAGCAATTTGTTTAAAATATTTGTAACAATTTATTAAGTATTAAGGAACAAGTTTAAATTTTTGAAGTTTACTTATCAGTATTTTTCTTTTCAACATGAATGTGTTTAATTCAAGGGAAGTGTGCTAAACTTTTAAATTATTGATTTGATTACAATTTGTAAATCTAAGAACACAACGGAGGGGTATGAAAAGTTTATTAAAGTTTATATTAGTGTTCTAGAGTATTTCACTCAAAATTAACATTTTGCGAGAAGCACATAGTGTTTTTATGATGCCGATATTATATTTCCATTTTCGTTATAAAAAAAAGAAGTAAGCACAAATATAGTTTTGCTGTTTTTCAATATATTTTATAGAAATTTTCTAAGTAGAAACTCATCCCTAAAAAACGTTTACTTTACACCACACAGGATCAATTTTTCTTTTCGTTACAAGTCAACAGTCGTTCCATGTTTTTTCTTTCCGTGTGGGGATCATCCACTGACTGCTACTCCTAATCAAAAAGACATGTGGCACTCGGGGACTGCCGCGGTAAAGCTATTGCATAGCATTTTTTATCAACTTATTCAATTATATTATTACGTTTTGTTTAATAACTCCGTTGTAATTCTGGCAATAATATATGTTAATGAAATCAAAATCAATAGCATACTTTAGGGCTTAACATACATTGGGCGATTTAAATACTTAAAAAAACAAACAAACGTTTCAAAATTTCTTGATTCGGTCCCCTTAAAGCCAGCAATAGAAGCTATGTAATAGCTTAAAAAAATTAAAAACTCTTTTTGATTTAAGTGACATAAATAAAGAGACAAACGAACTGTTTTTTAAAACTCCTTAAGCTGTCATCAAATAATTTACAATAATTTTAAAGGTTTTTGTTTTTCATTAACAAGAAATTTAAATGGAATTACAATTAAATAGATTAAAGTTGAAAGGATATTTGTTTTCTTTGTTATCGCTTTTCATATAAAAGGGAAAAAAATTCTTTTTTCCCTTATCAGTCAGTATGAAAACAAAATTCGAAGCTATTCGGTTTCTGGATGTATTTTCTGATACAAACATACTTATATGTATGTATGTAATTTTTTTATAATTGCATTAAAACTAAAGTAAAAAAATCGTTGACATTGATGATGATAAATTAATTTTTATTGTATGTGTTTATTATAAAAAATACTGAATTGAAGGTCTCTCTCTCTAAAAGCAAAAAATTAGCTACTTTGAAATTCTTCAGCCATGAAATAACAAAACAAATATATATATTGCTTTTTTGTCTGAGGTTTAACATTTTCCATATGATAAAACTTCATCAAGTAGAAACGAGAGTGTATGTATTTTTATTATAAAGAAAGAAATTTTTGCTTAGTCAGCCTCTGCTAATGGCATTTCCAAAAAAAAAAAAAATATAAATAAAAATATAATTTTGTCGCAAAATTTTAAATTTAAGAATCTAAGATGATATCAATCTAAGTCACACTTGCAATACGGTTGCTTTAGTTGGTACTTTCAATATCTCTAAACCATCGATCTTTATTAACGATACATAAAATTAAAACTTGTTTAAGTTTTTTTATCACAATCATTCATTTTCCACATTGAAAGTTTGTTTAGTATTTTTGTTGTTAATCTTTTATCTTAAGCCTGAAGTATCATATCTTACATATCCGCCTTTTGCTACAATAGAGATATAACTCAAAAAAAGTTATTCTGCACAAAACTAGTTTTAAGTTTTGAATTCGCCAAATTCGTAAGAATCTAAAATAATTTTTTTATTTTTCTCTTAAAAGTTTATTATCAGGGACACGTGGGCACACATTCCAAACGCAATGAACTCAATTCCGTGATTGTTTTCCGAACGTTTTCGATTTACAGTCTTATTGTTCCATTTTACCTAGAGCCCTAGATTAATATTTTTATGACAGAGCTCACTTGAAACTTTTTAGACACATACATATCTTATTTTACCTACGCTCCTAAGATTATAAGAGGTTTTCCAATAAGAGTGATATCATTTCTAAAAAAAAAAACACACTTAATGTTAAGGAAATTCAAATGATTTTATATTTAATGTGAAGTACAATCGATACAATTAAGTTCTAAATAAAACGCCATTCAAAAGGCCTCTACGACTTCTTCATCAGGAACGAATTCGATGAACCCAATTTTCGAGCACTTTTTTCACTTAAGCAAGTCGTACGTACGTTCAATATTGACTTGTAAAGATTGAAGAGAGTCTGGTTTATTTCGAAAGATCAATGACTTCAAATAACCCAACAAGAAATATTCTAATGGTGTTAACAATTTCTTTAAATAATCGAATATCCAAACCTTTCTCGCAATAATTTAATTGTTTCATTTGCTGTGTGGCACGTAGCCCCGTCTTTATGGAACCAAATGTTGTCAAGATTAACTTCTTTCAATTTCGGCCATAAAAAGTTGGTTATCATCGATTTATACCGCTTTCCATTGCCAGCAACGTTGTTACCAGCTTCACTTCGACAGAAGCACGGACCGATGATTTCCCCAGGCCAAAAACCACCCACAACTGTCAATTTAGGTGAATGTTATGGTTTATTCATGAATAATTTGTGGATTTTCTTCGCACCATGATCGACAGTTTTGTTTATTTACTGCACCCCTCAGATGAAAGTGAGCCTCATCGGAAAAGATGATTTTCTTAAAAAAATCGTTATCATTTTCAAGTTGTTCCAAGGCAAAATCAGCAACGTTGTTCTTGCGTATATCATATTACAAATGGCCGAACCGTTACTTGGAAAACCTTACACATGGTTTAAATTGCTTATTACTAATAAAATATGTAGAAAAATTTAATTTCAATTCGTTTTTGAATTTTAAAAGTGGTTTTATTACAAACCAAATAAATTTGTGAACTGAAACCACTGTCGATCGGAATTGAATTCTGTGACAAGGCATTAATTAATTTAAGATATTTGGATAAAATTTTCAACATATTGGCGACATACTTTATTTGGAGGTCTTGCGAAAGAGTAAGTACAAATAATAATAGCTTTTTTGTAAAATACAGCAAAGAAATACACAAGAATTTTCTTAAGATTTCATGAAAAAGCTGCAGTATTTTTTTTTTTTGCTCCCTCGCAAGACCATTTGCTGCTGATACTGAATACCACCATTATAAAGATCAACATGACTATTTAAACTAATTTATAATTCTATTACGGCACAGACTCGATGTAATTCTATTAAAATGTTAGCAAATCGATACGACGCATCTGTTTAGAAATAAAAACAACTTGGAAGTGTTTTAATTTTACAATTTTAAAGAAAATAAATTAAAAATTGTTTAAACAAAACCGCATTTTAAAACCATTTGCCTGTTTAGATTTTCTATTTCTAATTACTTTAAAATGGTTTTAGTTTTTAGTGGTTGCTTTTGTGTAATACAAATGAAATATTAACACCTACATTAATCATACGTTTCCTCTATTACGCAGCTTCATTGTTTTTGTCTGGGGTGTTTTTTTTCCCATTGTTATTTTGTCAACAAATAAATGTTGTGAAAATTAAAGATTTTTCATCTTAAATTAGACACACATTTAACTTATATCTTTCTACTTCTTATCATAAGAGCTCATCCATATATTTATCTTATCCTTAATTGCTGACAAACACATCAGACATTTTCTTGGTGAGCCTACGAAAGTCGTGAGCTTAAAAGAATGAATTCTTTAAAAATAATAAAATCATTTTCATTTTCATTTTCATTTTGTGGTATAAAAATAACTGCCTGTTTTACGATGTTCTTTCGCTCGAAAGAAGGAATATGTATCTTCTCTATCTTGTTATTTTCCTTCTGGCGGTATCCACTGCATAAAGGGTCATCCCCTGAGTGCTGGTTCCAGCAGAAAACAAAAAAGCTCTTCTTTATATACATCTCAATAATTTTTTTAGTAGTTTTATAGTGACAATTTTATTTTCCGACATAAATTTCTAAAAAATATTTCTCATATATTTTCATATCTGGAACTACAAAAAATTTTGCAAACAATTTTTACACAATTGCGTGTGTTATCATGTGTGGCTGTTTTTGAAATGTGTGGCATGTGTGTGTGCGAAAATGACAAAATACCTGGGTGGTGGATCCGCTTGTATTTCACACGCAACTTCGACAGTTTCATCCTTTGAGGCACCAATTAAGATGACACGATCTAAATGTTTGCAAATTGGTGTGTCTGGAAAATCAAAAAGAGACAAAATAAGGTAAATTATTTAAATCCTTTTGAAATATATCAACATATTTACTTATACATACATAGATATTTAATAAATAATGAGTGTAAGCATGTATATATGTGTTATGTATACGTATTGTTTGCATAAATACACACATACTTATGTTGGATAAAACATGCGGTTGTATGAGAAACATAAAACAATAAAAACACATTTATTATTTTACATTCTAATTTAATCAATAGAATGTGAAAGTATGTGTGATTTTATATATCAAAGCGAAAAATATGTGTGTGTGTGTGTGTGTGCGTGCGTACATTAATTAACATTATATTATTAATTTAGATTTTAGCCTAAAAACATTTACTAATGAAGTCTCTTTTGAGATTTCAATTATTTAATTTTCTTAATGAAAATTGATGAATAATGAAATTTTAAAATAGAATTTAATCAGTTAACATTTTTCATTTCACTTGCAGGCATAAATATGTATACATATATTTTTTTTAATTTCAATGAAAGTATATAACACCATAAAGCACTAAATTTAACAAATATGTATATTAGATTTTAAGTAAATTTAAAACTATAAAATTTTTGGTGATTTAAGTCCTGCCTGAGAGGTAACTTCACTGTTACACTGTCGCTGGTGCGAAAGAGGCAATAAATTACAATCACAATAAATGCATATGGTTTCTTTTTTGTTATTTACTGAATTAAAAAAAGTTGATCCTTGCAGCACCCGTATACAAAGTTTGTATACAGTATTGCTACTGTATTTAAATCTCATACACATGCAAAGTTTCGAAACAATGCTACAACTATAAAATCGATGCCTTGTTTGCTTTCTTACTGCGTTAAAAATAATTGGCGGCGGCGTTTTTAAATATTTTACATTGTATAATTATTGTACTACGGCGTTATAAAATGTGATGCTTTGTTCAAACACAAAGCAATTGACGTTTTGGAAGTCAGCCAGTCATAGACATCATTGACTTATTTCAGATATTAATAAGTCTTAAACTGCAAAAAATTTATTTTTGAAAATTATTTTCTAAAGTTTTCTAATGTATCATCATTTAAACTGATCTCTTTTGGTCTATGAAAAATTAAAGAAATTTCATCACCAATTTTGTTAATATTATTTTTTATGACTAACTTCATAAAGATTAAAGGAAACGACAACGATATTTAGTATCAACTCGAAAAGAATCCTTTCCTTTGTGCAAAAATAATTAATTTCCCCTTATACCATTTATTTTAGAAAAATGGCACTGCAACACAACTTCTAAATAAAAGATTTGCGGTATTGGAGGTAATGAGTAATACCCATTTCAAATAATAAATATGATTTCTTGAAATCGATCTATAAATAAAAATAAGGTTAACTTTTTAACTAATGGTTAGCAGCCCACCTGTAAAAATATTTGATCCATTGATCTTCTACCATTTTTGGGAAAAATAACCAATGTCCTTCTTAATAAGGATTTTTTAAAACCCACTGTATAATTTCTAAAAAAAAAACAAACGTTTCACAATTTTAACTAAGACGCTACCAGACACACTTTCGGTTCACAAATGTGAGCCTTTGTTCTATAGTTTTTGAGAAAAAGACCCATGTCCTTTTTAAAGTTGTAATACGGTTTCATTAATCACTTTATATTTTCTAAAAAAACCAAATGTTCAACTTTTTGACTCTTGGATTTTTTTAAGGACACTACTATTTACCCTGATCGACAAAAGGACTGATGTACTTTTTCAAACTTTCAATATGGTTGCATTAAAATCGCCCCATAACTTCATAAAACACCAAGTATTAAACTTCTTGACACTACTAGGCACCCTTTTCGGAAAAAAGGTCTAATATCCTTTTCGAAACTTTCACTATACATAGTTGCATAAGAATCGCTCTATAATTTTTAAATCACTACAGGTTAAACTTTTTATCTATTTGACATTATTAAGACACAAATTGGTACCATCTTTGTAAAAAAAATTTCTACATCATTTAATGTTTGTGAGAAAGGGATCAATGTTTTTTATGTATTAAATATGGTTTCTTAAAAACGCTCTATAAATTTGAAAAATGCCAAATGGTAAACTTATCGAGCATTAGAAGTTTATTACAATAAATTGCTTCTAAGCTTTCTTTCGTTAAAAAATTTTACCTCATCTTCTACCATTTTCGAAAAAAGGGCCAAGATTCTGTTTTTTAATTTTAAATTTGGTTTTTTTTTTAATCAATCTATAATTAAAAAAAACCCCTGAAATGTTAAACTTTTTAAGAAATTTATCTTCAAATCCAATTGATTTTCATAAAAGGTCCAATGTCCTTTTTGACTAGCTTCTAAAAATAGATGATTTTTTTGAAACACATTGTATGTTTAAATAAAAATTAATTGAAAACTACAACACAAAAATTGTATATTAAAATTTTTAGTCCTTCCGTTTCTTTTACAGTCAAGAAGATCATTTTGCAATCCTCATTATTCACGACTTTAAACAGAATAAATTTCTTCAAATATTAAAAAGAAAAAAAAAAAACACGGTACTGTGTAAATTTTACAGCATATTAAATCATAATAAAATCACTAAAAACTTTAGACTTGTTGTGGCAGTTTTTCTCTTTTTATCCCAAAAAGTTTGAATTCAATTCTCTTGGTGATTCTTTAAATTTGACTTGTAAAATATTTCCTACTTCTTAAATTTATAATAAATAATTTAAAACGTAAAATACATTTGTTAAATTTATTACTCTTATTAATGTGTCAAACAATGAAATTCATATATATTTTTTATGCTAACACACACAACAATACTCGTATATATGTATGTAGTAATGTCTCTTGTAGCTAACCAACACTTTATACAAATTGTTGACAAGAAAAATTATAAAAGCAACATATCATATCCATTTGACATATTGTTGAACAACTTTCAAACAACACATTTTTTTTTACTTAGATAATATCAGCACTAAACAAATGAAAAAAATATAATAAGAGATAAAATAGATGGAATTTTAAAGTTACGAATAGCACTCTCATTTTATAGTAATACGAATAACATCTATTTATGTTTTTAGAAATAAATTTCAATTTACTGCTTAAACAAATACACACAAGCAAGCACACGTGCACTTAAAAGAAAAACATAAAAAATGCATATTCACACACAAATACATTAGTACCCTGTGTTATGTGTTGACTTCTCACTGGGCTTATTGGTGACAAGTTACCAGTTTGTCGACTAATGATGACTTCTTGATGACATTGTCAACGACATGTCTACACTTTTTAGTTTGCTTTAACAGTTAGACTTAAATTATAGAACTTTCTGGTTCGAATGTATCCACATGGTCCCATTAGAACTACGTAATCACTATCTAGTCAACGTTCTTAATGATACAATGCAAATGTCTATAGCACAAAGCATTGTATGGGAGTGTATACAGAGTAGTACTGGTGAGAAAGTCAAAAAGCGAATAAGTACAATTTCACTATTGCATTTCCTGCAGGGTATGTAAATACTTATATACATACTCATATATATATACATACATTCATATGTATTCATTTGTATATATGTAAAAACATAAAAACTTTTTCTAAACAAATACATGTTTAAAAAGTATGTCTATAATAAATCATCATCTCTTTAGTACAGAGAAATTAAATATTGAGCCTTTGCTGCAATAGAGGCATAAGTAAAAATAGTGCCAGTTTAAAGAAAATTTTATTTTTCTCTCAAAAGATTAGTTTAGATGATATTTTTATCAAAATTTTACACATTTTAAAGAACGTTATGACTTTATCATATCAAAAGTCCAATATTCATACCCTCCAGTGTTCAAAGTAGAAATTGACTCGAAATCGTCAGGTATTTCGCTAGCGAAAAATGGACTAAATACTTAACTAGCTACAAGTAATGCAAAAGTTTTTGACTCTCTCACTCATGTACATGTATGTACACGCACTCAGTACGTGCATAAATGTTAATGCCTTCAACCTCAATTTTTTTTATGAGTTTAAAAAAACTGGGCCCTTATTCCAAAGAAAATCAAAAAAAAAATATAAAAGTTTTTTTATGAAAGTGTTTTGAGTTTGTGTTGGCGTACAATTCGAAGTTCGTGGTAAGTGAATGTTAAATTTCTATTAAAAAAAAGTTATTTTTAGAAATGTAAAACGAGCAGGAGTCAACCAAAACGTTGCATAAAAAAAGAAAAAGAACAATTAATTGAAAATTTTATAAATATTGAAAAAGAAATTTGATAAATAAACAAAAACCAGAAAAATTTAAATTTCTGTAGTATTTTCATTAAGGAAATATTATTAGTTATCTAACTGGTACATTATGTCTAGCGCAATAGTTGGGTTTTGCTGACGACTGATCTCATCGGTCTGATCGTGTCAATTGACAACCGTCAATGTCATCCCCGTGTTAAAATCGTCAGTCGAGTGCATTGCTAGTAGTTAGTGGTAAAGACTGATATTTAGCGAAACGCCGACTACATGTTGTATATGAAATGGCTGACTTCCACAACGTTCGTATACAAAGTGCGTATTCAGTGTTGCTATTGTATTTAAATCACATACATATGCAAAGTTCCGAAACAATGCAACAACTATAAAACCGATGCCTTGTTTTCTTTCTTACTGCATTGAAAAAAATTGTTGGCGGCGTTTTGAAATGGTATACATTGTATAATTATTGTACTGCTGCACAAGAAAAAATATTTAATATATTTTTTTTCAATTAACCCTTTAATTAAAAATATAAAAAAATTTGATTAAATATTTAATTTATTTAATTAAATTTTTAATTGTAATAAATATAATTTTAGTTAATAAATGTATAAAAATTCAATTGATACTATTAATTTGATTACTGGTGCAAATTTAATTAAATTTTTAATTGATATCACAAATTTTTTAATTGAAATCAATTATTATTTTTTTTTTCTGTGTGCGTAATGAAATATGATGCTTTGATCAAATACAAAGCAATTGACGTTTTGGAAGACAGCCTTTGTCTCCATAATGTAATCGAAATAACAAAAAAAAATTTTGTAGGTCTCAAAAAAAAAATTCTTAATGCAATATCCATCTCTGGAAAAAGGAGCTTTTTGTGCAAAATAAGGGACACACTATGAACTGCATAAATATTTGAAAAATTTCTTCTGACAGATATATTTTTCTTTTTTTTTATTTGTTAAGTCAGGCAAGGCAAATTATAGATGATGATGAATTTGCATTTTTATAAACAAAAATATAGAACAACAACAACAACAATAACAAAAAGTACAATAGCAAAACAATAAGCCAGTAAACTATTTTAAAATTCTTCTTATAGCACTTCATTTGTTAAAGTTTGTGAGACAGGAAAACGTGATTGTTGTTTTTCAAAATGGGAAAAAGTATGTTCACACATACATACATACATGCGTATGTATAGTTTATTTAAAGATTCATACCTACTACAACATTTTCCATTGAAATTGATAACTTTGCCAATAATATTGAGAAGATTTCAACTGAAAATTTAGAGAATTCCAAATTTAAATTGAGCCATATCAAAAGGAATTCGAAAACATTTCATACGAAAATAAGAAAATTTCACATAAGAAACTAAAATAAACAATTTACAAAAACTAAATATAAGCAAACATCAATTTAGTAGTGAAGAAGGGTTATGTTATTACGTTTAACATAGCTTCTTAACAAGTAGTGAAAGCAGTTACACATGAATACTAACGAGGTTAAGCAGCTTCTATCGAAAAAAATGTTTGTTCTATTCAGCCGTGTAGTTGAAATCTAAAGTGATGTTGGATATAAAAATTTTCCTTTTTTATTCTGATTATTAACTTTACGAACTTTAGCCTCAAATATTATTAACAAATATTAATACTAAATAAAAGGGTCAAAGGACCTTTTTAAAAATCGATAGCTTTGGAGAATCAATTATCGTTAGAAATCGTTTTTGCATATCGCTGCTTGTAACCGTCAATTACATTAACTTTTTTTTGTCTTTTACGATTAAGTCCAGCATACAACAACAGGATTAATTAAATTGATTTTTTGGAAATTTTAAAATTGAAAATTTGATTTTTTTTTTTTTTTTTTGTGATAAAAATCTAATTTTCTAATCTGAAGTTCTTCATTTTATTTTTATATTATTACGAATAAACGTAATTATTATTTGAACTTATATTGATGTACATATGAAAATTAATATTATCAGGCTCAAGCACGAGCAACATACCCTAATAACAAGGGTCACTGTAATATGTGAATTTCTCTAATGTAGAGTGAAAACAACAAAGAGTTAAATTTCAAAGTAAAATACTTTGAATATAACGGACTATGAGTTTGTGTTGATTATTAGTCATTTTTAACCAGTGATGGGGAATTTCGTACTAACCAAAATTTAATTCGTTTTTATTCTATATTTACAGGTTAATATAGAATAAAAATGAATTAAATTAATTCTCGTATTCTATTTCATTTGAAAACTTGGTTAAACATGCTAATGTTTCTCAACATTAAAAACTATTAGTAATTTAAATTTTCATTAATTCAATAAAACTTAACTTGAGCCTGATAATATTAATTTTCATATGTTCTTCATTTTATTTAAAACTTTCTCAATTTGAAACTAAAATTTTCAATTTCATTTTGAGTTTTCTCAATTTACACTTGAAGTTCTCAATTATATTTAGAATACTTAATTATATAAAAAAGTGGTGCATTTTACATAAAAATGGAAATAAATCAATTATATCTAAGCGGATTATCGGTTAAACCTTAAAAAATGATGAGGAGCTAACAAGACTCATATTCTAATATTTTGATTTTTGTTCGATAATAAAAGTTGTTATATTTTCTGTGAAAGGCCACTCAGATGATGACCTCAACTTATTCAATGTATTTTGCAAGAACTAGTGAGAAAGGGATAGACGGTGATATGTAAAATATATGTAATTCTTTTACAATATTGCACGTTTTCTCAATTTTTAGAGCAGTAATGCAGTGGAGTGTGTGAGCAGTCATTTTATTACATTAGAGCTCTAAATAAACTATTTATATATTATATCGGCTAATTTTGGGCACGAAGCAGAGAAATTTTTTCTAAAATTACTAAGCCAAAAAATTATATTATTTTTTTTCGTCAAAAACATAATTTTTTGGTCAAACACAACGACGTAATAATTCCATAGCCACCTTATTTAACATATCTGGATGCCGGTGTGATTTTTTTTTGTTCCCAAGATAGAAGAGTCCAATAAAAGTACGATGTTTTGCGAGTATTGAAGAGATACAAACCTAATCGCTGACTAAGCTCAAAGACATACGAAAAAGTGCATATCAGAGCTCCTTCGAAGATTTGAGAAAATAATGGCATAAGTGTATCACATCTGAGAGTAGTTAAAGAGTGTCACAAATTTGAGTTGGCATCACTTCTTAATTTGAGCATCCAATTAACAGCTGATATCTTGTTGTTTTTTGTTTAGTTTGCTTGGAGATTTCATTATGAATCGACTTGCAGCACATTAACGCATGCAAATTGTTGAAATTTTTAATCAAAATAATTGTTCAATTCGTCAAACTCATCGTGCAGCGGGCGCTATAATTGATTTACACAAAGAAATTTTTGATGAAAAATTAATTTCACATAATGGCCTAATTAAGAGGCTACCAAGATCGTTTGATTTGACCCAACTAGATTATTTTCTTTGGGGTTATTTTAAGTCACTTGTCTACGTCGATAAACCATAAACAATTGAACACCTGGAAATCAACATTCGAGGATTTATCGGCTTAATACCGCCGCAAATGCTGCGAAAATTTGTTGAAAATTGGTGTTCCACATTGCGCCTTTTTCGCGCCAGCCGTGGCGGCAGCCACATGGCAGAAATCAAATTTAAACATTAATTTCATAAAATTTTCATTCCAATAAAACCCGTATCATTAATATTAAAAATATATTTCCTTGTTTTATTATGATTTAAACTTGTGTCACTCTATAAAAAAACACCCTTTATATTAAACGGGACAAATAAGAAATTGATGAATAATATATTTATTGAGAAAAATGAAAAGAATTGCCAAATATTTTTAAATGATCTCGTTTATGTACATAAAATTTGCCAGAAGGAGTTGTAAATGTATTGCTTACAGCGTATCAAAATTTGGCTGTGTTTCTAATAGAAAATTTTCGTTGGTTTTTGCTCAAACTTTGGCAGCTGGCGTTGTGTTAATTCTTCCGATAAGATCACCAAAATGAAAAAAAGTATTTAAACTTATAAGTGCGTGAAGGTAAAAAATATTATCTAACAAAAAAAAAAAAAAAAAAATCAGTGATGTTCGTGACAAAGTCTCCATTGTCTCGCATTTAGTGATATGACATACATTTAAGGAATAAATTGAGTCTTTTTTATTGATTTTTGTTCCAGGGAGTGTGAACACGTTTTGATAACAGATTTCATTTTGAATCCTTAAAAACTTTGTTAAAACTTTCTAAACATTTCCTATAAAATTTTCTGGATATACATCTTACAGAAAACATGGTTATTTTCAATGCAGTAAAAATGCTTGCAGCTCAATATTTTCACTCCAAAAAATGGTTTTATGCAAAGACGAATCCTCGAAATGACATGTTTGGAACTAATTTTAATTATACGTTTTTTATTACTATTTTGCTACCATAAAGGTATCAACTGTATACGACTGTAGCGAGCAAACTTATAAATGCACGGCATATGTTTGGAGTTTTTTTTTTTTTCTTCTGTCCGTCTCCGGCATGCGATTTTTCATTATCTATTTCTTTCTTTTTCTGTTTGGTGTGTAATAATAAAAATCGTAAATTCATCTAAGTTTATTAGAAGAACTTCAAAAAAAAAAAAAAACAACTGAAATTTCATTTCAAAACTGCTGTTCTATTTTTGCTTATATGCACATATATTTATATGTATTGCAGAGAACTAGAAAATGCCAACATTTTTCTGCATTTCTTTTTTTTCTATTGTATCGTTAGGTGTCTATCTGTTTTTGGAAAATGACATTGAGTTTATTTTTATATGGCAGAAGCTAAATCCGTGATGAACAATTCATTTGTCCGGAGTTGTGGCAATAAGTTTGGGAAAATATGAAGATACAAATTTGAGTTAAAAAAGAAATATTTTTTTTTTTTACACTTATTATGCATTACATCTTCTGTTATAAATCCTTGGATTTGTGTTATTCTAAATCAAATATTAATATAAACGTTAAATTATTCCTAATATTTTTAGATTATTTAGTTGTTTCACGTACATATTTCCTGCATGGCTGAAATTTAAAGTGTTTAACCCTAGCAGCCAAGTGTCTACTTTATATTTAGATCTTTATTTTTGTTAGGACCAGCACTCAAGAGTTGAACCCTACCTATGCAATACATAGAAGCGAAACTAGTAAGACTGGTTGTCTGAAAGATGATAAAGGGAGTAGTGTTTGCGGACATTTGATTTGAACTCTTCCATACTGAAGGTGACTGGAATACGTACTGCGATTTAGTGGCACATTAAATACAAAGGAATGTGCTCTCAATAAAGTGCGTAGTGTACGTGAAAAATTACGGCTTTCGGGAAAAAATTCCCTGACTTCATTAGAGAAGACACCGTTGTGGTAACAATAGAACAGGGATTTACATCCTACATTGCGTCGATGCTCCAGTGAGCCAATAGATAAACTTTTTCGCCCTATTTTGTACGCGATGGAATAATTTCAAAATAAACTTTGAAGCACCGGCCCAGAGTTCTGCTCCATTTTTGGTCGGATAAAGCTGGTATCTAGCCTTTTTTGCCTTTCTAATATGGGAAAGAAGTCTTGGAAAATTTTTGTCAAGCTTATGGGTTGCCTAGAAATGAGATGGAATTGTACCTATCAAAAACTTGGTTCTTATTTTGATCTCAGTACTTTTTACGGCCGAAATATTTTAGATAGGAACTTGGTCTTATTTTCACATTTGTGTGTTTGTGGGGTTATATATTAAAAAGATCAGATAGAGTGAACTATGTCTTACACCGCCTCAATTAAAAAACCAATAAACTTGAATGCTTCTTTCGAGACATGAAAAATGTGATCATTTCATCGAGCAATGAATTTTCCATAATTAAAGATGGAGCAGCATGTCCCGCCATACCTTTGCCATTAAATATGGCAAATTGGGTCTTACTTCTTGTTTTAAAATATCTTTATTCAACAGAATTTGTTAATTTTGGATTAGTGTAGAATTTCATATGATCTTTGCCGATCTTAAGTATCATAGAAATCAATGAAACCTTCGATTCTGTTGAATACTATTTTGTTTACAAAATGACCGAAAAGCCTTTTTGCTGCTTATTTTATCAGCATGTGAGAGTTTTTCGAGCTTAAGCAAACAATATTAATCGAAAATAAGGGGCGAATATTTTTTTCACATGAAATATTTCCCATGAACCAAAAATAAATATGAACAAAATTAGCAAATTGCTGATCACAATTTTTGGAGAAAAGCAAAACATATCATGTGAAACTTTATTCGCGATTAGGGTGAATAAGATATTTATTATTGCTAATTTATTAAATCAGTGGGCTGTCCACAACTATTCAATTATATCAGCAGTATCACATGTTTCTCAGGATATTTATGAACATATTGTTGCAGAGAAAAAACATGGTTGATTTAACAAAACTCCAATATCGAAGTATAACAAGTGGATGGGCATAAGCACCACTACGAAAATAAATCTGTTCTAAATAGAAAATGTTGGTATGAAGTGTAACTAGAATATGATATCATATATTGTAATGCTTAGTTGTTAGTTAATATAATATGGGTAATATGTATATGATTATATTAACAAGTAAGCATATTATGATTTTTAAAACTAAAAGCAGATGAAAATTTTTAGCTCTGTAATAAAATTAATATATAATTTTTTATTTATATTGAGGGTGGTGCTGGCTAAAGTGGTTAGCGCGTTGACTACTAAGCAAACAATGACTTGGGACATTGACTTGACCTGCCAGAGCAAGTCAATCAACATAATTAATTTTTCTAGTGTACATTATTAAGACATTGTATTTATTGTTGTCAGACTTTTTAAGTGATAAAAAAAATATTTCTATGCATAATTTTATATTCACATTCAAATATTTGTGATAAGTATTTTTGTTTGCCTAAATTTTTTCCAACAAAGCTCGCACAAACGAATAAATAGTTTACAAGTCAAATACAAAATTCAACAACAAAAATAATAACAAAAACTTTTGTAAAAGTAAACAGATATAACAGTTTAATAATAAAAAAAATTATTGAAAATAAAATGCTTAATAATATTATGTTTGTTGTATATTTTTATATAAAATTGTAAATAAATTTTTTAACCAATAAATAATTCTTATATTTTAAAGAATGTGTAATAATGTTACATTAATTAAAACCGATAATAAATTTTTTCCCACAACCATAAACTATTACGATAAACATGACATGGTTAAACCGAAAAGAAATATTGGTCATTCCTGTATTTCCAAAAGCAAAAAAACACAGATCAAAAAAACAAAAATAAGAGACAACATCTGTCTACGAACGTTGTTGCATGCATCAAAACAAAATTATTCCTTACATACTCGTACATTCAAGCATACAATATACACAATAAGAGCTTACACTCTTATATACCCATACATAGGAAAATAACTTAAGCTTACATACATTCTTAAACTCATAAATATTTTCATTTCATAAGCCAAAAAATATACATACATACATACATACGTATAAAAAACAACAAAAAAGCAAAAAAAAAATAGAAGAAGAAGAAGAAGAATATTTTAGAATTTTCAAAAGATTAAAGAAATTCTACTCAACTTCCTGCTAACTCATCATGACATTAAGTGGCAAAGGAAAGAAATTTTGATGTTTCGTTTTTTTCTGCTTCTACTTCTGCTGCTTTAATTCTTTTATTTTATTTTATTTTACCATACCGAAAATTGTTAAAATTTTCCAATGCTGTTGATTTCTCAGCTTTATTTTTATACACTGAAATGCATTGCTAAGAAAGCAATTACAATTTCAAGTAACTCTTGATTAATGCCAGAAGATTTTGTTTTGTGCAACAGCAGCAACAAATTACAGCAAGCAAATACATATAGACACGCATACATGCTTACATCAGTACGAGTATATATGTATGTATATGTTTGAGAGGAAAAATATTTATCGTTAAGACTTTAGCTAACGTAGCATTAAAGGAATAATAAATATACAGACCTGAATGAAATTAAAATTAAAGCGTTAAGTTAAAAAAAAAAAAATTTCAAGGTTCGAATGGAAAAACTTCGCCTTTGTAATGTCTTTATTAGAAATATTCAAAAATAATCCGCATCCTTTTGGATAGTTATATATGGATTTGTTTATTGAAAAATTAAGCTTTCAAATGGAGAGAGAAAGAAATTTTTGTTGTATAGACCAGTGTTGGGAAAGTTGGTACAATCATACTTTTTTTGATACTATTTGATAACGAAATGTACCGTGGTATTTCCCCACTACATTTTATAATCTCACACACATATTACCATTGTTTAGTTTTTATATTTCACCATGACCCCATTCAGTCTTCAGGTAAATGTAAAAAGGTTTTTATTTTACCAAAATTTGATAATAAATAAATAAAGGAACTGGCGAAAGTTGTCAAGTCTTATTTACACAAAAGATTTAATGACAATTTTATATTATTGCTTCTCGAAAGACGTTGTTAGTGGTGTTATTTGCCACCCACGAGAGCGGGACTTGAATACATTAAAAATTCCCCTTCAAACTGACCCAAACGTAACCAGCGGAAGAGCCACATGGCTTTACATCACAGAGCGAAAGAGGTCCTGAACTACATATATCTAAACCATATTGATTCTTTTACGAATCTCTTGCGAACCTACAAAGTTCCAATAGAAACAATTTATGAAATTATATACACATGCGTTTTCTAAACAAGTCCTTGAAGTTGAATTGGTCAAATCGTGGACAGATGAAAAATGAATGTACGGCATCTGCCACGACATTTTCACTACATCTTGGACAAAACGGAACATTGTCATATCCGAAACAAATTAAATTAGGTCTAAAGCAGACATGTCAACTCAAAAACTGTTACACACACACACACTCATAAGTATGTTCATACATACATATGTAAAGGATGTTTTTTATAGAGTGACACAAGTTTAAATCATAATAAAACAAGGAAATATATATTTAATATCAATGAAACGGGCTTTATTGGAAAGAAAATTTTGTGAAATTAATGTTTAATTATGATTTCGAACATGTGGCCGCCACGGCTGGCACGTAGAAGGCGTAATCTGGAACACCAACTTGCAAAAACCCGATCTTGGTGGCCAATTAATTTGGCAATTACGTGAAATTATTTTTTCATCAAAAGAATAGAACAATTATTTTGATTAAAAATTTCAAAAATGTGCACGCATTGCTCTGGTGTAAGTCGATTAATAATGAAATTTCAAAGCAATCTAATGAAAAAGCAATTATCAGCTGTTAAATGGGTGCCAGCTCAAAGTTTTGACACTCTAGAACACCCTATATTGCTGTGTTTTGTATTCCTCATTTATTTATTTTTTTAATGAATTTTATATAATCCTTTAAAAAAAGTAAAATTAAAAAAAATAATTTTTGGTACTCTTGGGATCAAAAAAAGTACTCAACAAAATTTCTTTTGGTACCGAAATACAAATCTTGGTTTTCCTCAGTGTTGGAAACTTACTGCAGAGAATTTTGGTTGACCAGTTCTATCAAGGTTGTAAGAAAATTAAACGGTTTTATGTCAAATAAAAATTGTTTGGTGTGTTGTTGGTTTTAAAAGTGTTTTAAAACAATTATTTTCGTAATTCTCATTTCTTTGAAAAGTTTTCAAAATTAATTTTTTTAATAATTTTTTTTTTTTTTTTTTTTTTGTAATTTCATGCACTATTTTATATTTTATCAAAGTTGTAAGAGAAAATTAAATGGATTCAAGTCGAATAAAAATTGTTTGGTGTGTTGTTGGTACAAGTTATTTAAGAGTAGCGCGCTTTTGTTTTGGTAATTCTCATTTCTTTTAAAACTTTTCAAAATTATTTTTTTTTTATATATTTTTTTTTTTAATTTCATGCACTTTTTAATACATTAACATTTTAGAAAATTTTCTTAAAATTTCCTACAGGGCAGGTGTGTGGGCGGTCTAAAAATTATTATTAAAATTTCAGCATCTACAGACTTATTGAAATCCTACTTTGTTTAGTTGTTTCCTGTTCATAAAGAGTATGAAAATGATGAAATATATAATATGACTTGCTACTTCTCGTTCGTTACATCTTTATTTCTTTATTTTTGCGTTCATTAATTGTACTTATGCTGCATTCATTTACTTATGCATTCATTTGTATCTAAGCAAAGGAAGATACAAATATTTAGTATACATATACCTACTTACTAAATGTTAAGTTGTACGTTATGCTTGTGTACCTTCAACAACTATTTTGTTGTAAATGCAATTTTCTTGATTTTATAAACTTGCTTGCAAATATTTCCATAAAAAAAAGAAGAGAAAATATACTCTTGCAAACACTTACATCCACTAATACTTACATACATTAATGTTTACAATTAGAGTTGTAAAAAAATATATACATATATTTTAAAGCATATTTAAAGGCGTGTTTATGTTATGATGTGTAATTATATAAATGTGAAGTTTTGTGGTTTTTATGAACAAGAAAAACAAAATTTATGTTCACAAAAATTACTGACTTTGACCTCCAAGTCTATTACGTGTATGTTTATTAGTATTAAATAATAATTATAAATTCTTAATTAAGATATAACGTAAATAACATCTCTTTTTCTCTAACCATTTTAATAAATCATAACTTACATAAAGATTTATAACTTACATTTAACACGTAACGGCAGTTGGTTGCTGACAGTTTCTCCTTCATCATTTATGGCGCTACATGCATAATTTCCTGCATAGTGTTTTGTTATTTTTTGCAACACCAAACTCTGATTAGAACGTATTACACGCGCTGATGTGTTATGCTCCAGGTGAATACCCTAACAAAGTAAATTAAAAGTAATAATATTTTTTTTTTCAGTTCACTTTAGTTTAGTTATATTTTATTTTTGTATATTTTCTTTCTCATCTTCATTTCATCGTTAACTTGTGTTGTGTATGCAAACAAATTTTCTTTTGCATATCAAATGCACGTATACGTACGTACATGTACATGTCTTAAAAGGTAATTTGAGTGTCTGTGTAGGAAATTCTGTTTAGCTCATTTCTTTTTCATGTTTTTTTTTTCTATTTTGTTTTTGGTTTTTGGTTTTTGCTTCCTTTGCAACAGCAGGTAAACAAAATTATGAAGGAAAAGAAAGAATAAATTTAATAACAAACTTAAAGAAAAATTAAGCTGAGATAGTGCTTTCTTATTAATGTAAATTTATTGTAGTGTTAATAATTTTCAGAGAAATTATTACACAGCAAAAGAAGCGAATGCAAATTACTTTAATCAAAAATATTTTGTGCAATACTTTATGAAAGTCAAATAGATGAAATAATAAAATTTTCGAAATTTTCCCAGTTATTGAGGCAATATAATATGCTTGTTTTTACGTTAAATGCTAAATACGAACAAGACATAGTAGAAAAGCTAATCAGACGATGAAAGAATAAGAAGTAATCATGACAATGGTTGGTATTCCCTCTGCTTAACACATGGTTTTTTTTTACAGAAAGCAGAATTTTCTGGTGTTAGGATATATTTTATAACTTTAAGTGAATGAATTCAAAATAAAAAAAAACATATTCAGCCACCCAGCAACGAGTTTAAAGATACAAAAATAAGCTATGCGTAGAATTTAAGGATTAAAATATTTTCGATGGGGATTCACAATAACTCCTTTTAGAAAAGAAGGCCGTGACCTACGTAACATTTTTTATCAATTTATGCAATTATAATTGTATAATAATTTTTAAAGCTTTAGGTCGTTTTTATATAAAAAATGTTTTTAATTTTAATTTTTTATATAAAAATGACCTAAAGCTTTAAAAATTATTATACAATTAAAACTAAAAAGGTCAAGATAATTAGAAAACTACTTATGCAATTATATTATTACGTTTTGTTTCATAACTCCGTTGTTTTTCTGTATGTTAATGAAATCTAAATCTATAGCATACTTTAGGGCTTAACATACATTGGGCGATTTAAATACTTAAAAAAACAAACGACATGAGAAACAAACTTAGTGTAAGGTTTTTTCGTTTCAAAAACAAAAGACTTAAGAAACAAACTTAGTGTCAGGTTTTTTCGTTTCAAAAACAAAAGACTTAAGAAACAAACGTAGTGTCAGGTTTTTTTGTTTTAAAAACAAAATACTTAAGAAATAAACGTTTAAAAATTTCTTGATTCGGTCGCCTCAAAGCCCGCGATAGAAGCAATGCTTTATAGTTTAAAAATTTTAATTGGTCAGGATTAAGTTCGATTTCTTAAATTAATATTTTTATTAGAAAGAAAAATCTAGAAACTCGTAATAATTGAGAAGACAAAGAAATATTAGACTACACGGAGGGCAAAACCACAGTCACATCATCAGAGTTGTTTACCGCTTAGACCTCACTGTCATCACGGCAACTGTAATCAACTAGTTAAAAATCCTCCCTCTATCATTAATTGAATCTCATGAGTCGCATGAAAGTTTTTACACTACAGTTTTATTATTTCAATGGGTTGTAACTTTTCTATCTTCAAAAAACTAAATTTTAAATTTGTCGCTTTTCGTGTTTTCTTTTGAACACACAAAATTTTACCTTGATGAAAAGTACTTGTGTAAAATCTCTTGCCAATCCAGTTATAATGCAAGTTGTTATTTCACTAGAACAAAACACAATTTTTGAAAAAGTGGAACGTTTTGATTTTAATAGCTTTGCTAATTGTTTTAGATGGCACTATCAACACTGTCGATTTATACGGGACATAAGGTTGAATGCATTCAACCAGTAGTGAGGGTGATTTTTTTTTTTAATTAAACACACCACCTTTCTAAGAGTGCAAAAAAATTTTAAGAAACGAACACCAAAGTACACTTTCTACATAGAGATGTACCATTTTTTTTTTTTTATATAGAAAAGAAAACACCAGCAGTGTTATTTATAAAAATTAATAAATTCACATGTACATCCATCTACATTTTACCAGAGTAAGAACCGTCTTGTTCTTATCACAGTTTATCAACAGAAAATTTCCTTTAAAGTAAAATCAAATAATTATAAGTTAGTGATGTTACGAATACTCCTATTCGATTATTCGACTATTTTAAGATATTCGTATTCGTATTCGCCAAATTCAAGCGAATATTTCTAAAATAATTTCCACATACATGTTCCCAAAAATAAAAAAAAAATCATACAAAAATTTTAAAAAAGTACATAAAATGTACAAAAAAAATATTAATTTATAATAATTTTAATTTAAAGAATGAAATCCCTCTACCCTTGACGCAAGATAATAATCTTCTTAAAAAACAAACGAAAATTATATTTCGTAACTATCATATAAAAGCTAAAGTCTTATATGTAAATACATATCATGTGAAGTTAGTAATCAAATCTCGGTAGAGTAATGTTGGACTTCAAAAATGGAAGAACTAAAATTTAATATGTGAAAGTCCACCGAGACATGTGTCTTCGCAATCTGTGAAAACATGTTCTCCCAAACAACATTGAATTACTAATAAAAGCGCAAGCAGAGTAAGAAAAACGAAATCTCAAAGTATGTAGTATGTAGGTAAAATACAAATGTTCAGTAGTGGTCTTCAAATTCGGCATCTAAATGTCATAATAATGATAAATACCTAAAGTACTGTGACAGTTTTTTTTCAATTCGTTGTTACTGACGCAAAGGGAGGGATTTTTTCCAATTAAATTTGAAATATTATGTGGCTCTAAGCCTTAAAAGTAATACTCGTATTCGTATTAGTATTCGGCGAATATTGTTTCAAATACAGTCAAATCAGGATAATTCGTACCCCGATAAATCGTAATTCCCGATAATTCATAATAAACTGTCGGTCCCTTGAAAAAATCTCGTTAATTCGTAAAATTTCCATACATTTTGGTCCCCTCGCTAATTCGTAATATTTTTTACAAATAAAATCTTCTTTATCTCTTATAAATCGTAATTGTTTGCTAACTACCACTTCTAATTCGTAATAAAAACCACAGAAACATGAAAAGAATGATTTTTTGTTTACCGCTTTTGTTTTTTTGCGAGGGTTTTTGCTTTTGGTTGTCTGTGTGTTTATTCAGTTTGTTACATGAATAATAAAGAAAAATATCAAAGCGCACGCATAAAACTCTGTCGGTGTTATAAAAACAACAAATTTTTGCAGCCACTGACAATGGAGAGAAAAAAGTAGACGTTGCTAAGCGATTTGAAATTGCTCCATCAACTCTTACTTCAATCCTTCAAAAACAATTTTTTGCCTTTTCTTTTATAGTTTTATCGTTAATTCGTATTTATTTTATTTTAACCCCGTTAAATCGAAATACCCTATAATCCGTAAGAAATGGCCGGTCCCTTGCTACGAATTATTGGTATTTGAAAGTATTCGTATTCGCACTAGTATAAGTAATGAATTACAAAATAGTAATCATACGCACCGTGGACACACAAATGATACTCACAAGAACCACTGTTGCCAATTTAGCTATTTTCTTGTCAAATCTAGCTATTTTTTTATTACATTTTGCAGGAAAAATATGATTAACCCATTTTCAGCCATTGTTCGAAAATTCGACCAGTGATTCTAAAAAAATTTATAAATTAATAGATAAAAGATTTAGGTTAATTACTCGCATATATTGTTAGTTTGTACTTTTATTAACTTAATTTATTTTTGGTTTGAATTAATTTGTGTTTTTACCTGTATTTTTGCAATATTACGTGGACGGGGTTTTCACAAAATAAAAAATTGAAATGTCGAACGCAACAAAAGGATTAAAAAAATATAAGAAGAACATATATCTCTAAATTTAAACTTTTTTATAATATTTCTTTACAATAAAAGTTATTTCAATGAGTTTAATTTTTTTTCGCTGGTGTAGATAAGTTTTAAATTAGATGGTCGATTTATCGACCACTGGTTGAAAATGATATGGCTGGCACTGCTACTGTTCGAGATAATCGCACTAACAGCGCTCCACTAACGGACGTAAAAATAATAAAAAAAAGGAATGTGGCACTTAAGATTACGTGATCGACAAAAAAATGAATTCCTAGTCGCTCGATGGTATGATAATTCTGTCCTTACGGTTATTTCAAACCACGAAAAAATTGAGCCTATGCTTCACGTGAAGAGATGGAACACAAATTATTAAGGCATACAACAACCGTATGGGTGCATTGACTTATTCCATAATGCAATGAATAACTACCGGATTCGAATTCGTGGCAAAAAATGGCATTGGCCATTGATAACCAACACATTTGATGCCACTATGGTCAATGCCTGGAAATTACATTCCTTGTTGTGTAAGCATGAAGACTCTGTCGAAGGACGTGAGATAGGAACTGACCGGTCAAAGAAACGAGTTGGCCAAAAGAAAAGCAGTGCGCTAACACAACTTCAGTTTCGTCTCTATATAACCGAATGTTTGCTTCGTAAAGCAAACTCAACGATATCTAGGGCCGCAAATCCACCCAAAGTGAGTGAGAAAGCTAAATGATATTTGCAATGATAAAACAGAACATAGAATAGAGAAAATTGACAAACCTCGTCGTTGTCGTGTTTGTCACAAACATTCTCCTTTTAAATGTTCAAAATGTTCAATTTATAATTTACAATTAAATGTTTTCAATAAAAATGTAAAAGTTTTTTTTTCATACAAATAACTTGGTGTATTTTTATTTTATTTTTATATCGTATTCAGCCATTGGTCGAAAAATCGACCAGCCCCTCCTGCCCCACCTGCATTAAATAAAAAAAAAATGTGAAATATAGATATTTTTTTTTTGCATCTATAGCATGTATGCAAAATTTCAGTGATTTTAATTTAGCGGTTTTGTTCCGGCTTTTAATGGGTTAATGTATGAATTGTGCTAGTTTTTTGCATTGTAATATTTTACTTAAAAAAAAGAAATATATAAAAAATATTAATGCAATGCCCCCTAAATACAACCAAAAATTTCGTCGGCAATAGCTAAACCATGTTCAATTAAAGTCTTTGCCGGTTCAGGATGAAAAGGACGAAACAAAAGGATTTTGCAAATATTGCACATGCTCATTTTCAGCAAAATTATATGATGTTCTATGTCACGCTGAAACTAAAAAACACAAATTGGCCGCTTCGATTAGAGGGTCATATTGAAGAAAATTGAATTTTGAGCAAAATGAAACTATTGTTGATTGTAAAGTGCAATAAGCCGCATTATGTCAACATACGTCGAATGATTCAATTGATCACAATTGTGAAAAAACAATTTAGATGGAACAAAATGTACTGCAATAATAATAAAAAAGTTTTAGCTCCTCATTTCGTAATTGAGCTTATGAAGGATATTTCATCATCTAAGTACAGCATATAAATGCACGAATCTACAGATTTTGGGGAAATTGAACTTGTTTTCTTAAAATTTTTGCAACAATCTATAATAAATAAAAATTTAGCTATTTATAGATACTTATAGCTAAATTTTCACTTATTTTTTTTAATTTAGCTCTTTTCTAGCTATTTTCGATCCTAATTTAGCGATACTTTTTTGGAAAGAAGTTGGCAACAGTAAATGAACTGACAATGAATTACATATTATCAACGCAATAATAACCCTTTCTAATCAGTCTGATTTGCTTAATAATACCATTTTATTTATTCATTAATGAGGTAAATCTCTTTAATGAGATCTATTTTCTTTTGTTCCTTTAACATTATCCTTCATCCAAACATTCAATTCAATTGCAAGCCAAATTAGAGAAAAATTTATGCCAGGTTTTGTTTGTTTGTTTTTTTAAACTTACATGCATGCGTAATATGTGAACATGTATTAGTAGTAAATTTTAATATTTATAATTTACAAAATACTAATACGATTTTGACTTATAATATTTTGTTCATTTCCGTGAATAAACTTTTTTAAATTCGTATACGTTTTGTCAAAATCAATTGAATAATGCGGCCGTAATGTCTTTTACAAAAATTCTTCTTTTCTAATAATTTCCTTTAAATTTACTTTTTAATATTACTAATTAAATTATTTGCCTAAATTGTTAATAAACTGTTCTTAAAAAAATTTATTTTCTTTGAAAAATAAATAAAAAAAAAAAAGAAAAGAAGCAGCATATAATAACATTTCACAGCAAATTAAAAACCCTTAAATTAAGTAGATCCCAGATAAAACCGCAATCCCTTGCTAATACAGAAAATATTAAATTTTTATTTAATACTGGTTTCTGGTTTTCGTGTAATATAATTTTTAAATAAAAATACGTATAAAAGCAACAGAAGAACATAAACCCAATTTGCTAATGAAGTTTTCAAGCATATGTTTCTGTTACTAAACAAAATTTACACAATCTTAACGTAATTTTCCCAAAAACCTTTTAGCCAAAAATACACTTGTAAATAATGTATATGTATGTATGTCTTTTTAAAGCTTCAAATTTTCTTCGTACTTTTAACCACATGGGGCCATTTAACTTTTAAGAGTTATGACTTTCAAAGAAATGCTTAAAATAACAAAATAAAAAATATATTAAAAAAAAAAACAGAAACTCATTAATCAGCAATTAGGAAACGTGGCTTCTGCTTTTATTTTATTTCTTGTAATTTTTGTTTTTGATTTTGTGCGGTTAGGAAAAGAAAATTAATTGGAAAAATGAAAAATAAACTTCCTTTTGCCAACTCGTAAATTTAAAATATTTAAATAGATTTAATTTTTTGTTTTCCAATTTAAAACACGTGTGTATAAACGTGAAGAACTTTTTCTTTATATTTTCTTAATCTTTGTGGCATATTTCTTGTTATCTTTGTTGAGATAAAAAAAAACTTTTATAATTAAAGCAGAAATAGAAAACATTATGGATAAAATTTTATGACGTCGAAAGGCAAGAAAGGATAACAAAAGAGCACTATAACTTCTTTCAATTGAATTTTAAATACTTGACTTCACCTCACAAGATAAGATGGGAAGCCATGTCAAGACTGTTGCACACACACAGAGCTATATTCAAACTTCCATTTGCAAAGACAAATCTTCTGCTGTCCTTTAGTCTTCATAGCAACGTCTCTAATGCAAAAAACTTGTAGGTATACTTACATTATGCAGCCATAAAAGTTTACGCCATTGAGGATTTGATTGTACGTGACACTCAAAGTAGACATCATCACCTTCTTTAATATCATCGGGTGCCAGAGTTGAGCCCAAGCGTAAAGTGACTAAAGGTGGATCTGCAAAAGAAAAAAGAAAAAAGGAATCATCAATACAATAAAAAACAAGCAAAAAACATTTAGCACAAAAGAAGGATGTCAAATATTAATATAATTTCAGATCTCCCTTCGAACACGACTACTTGTCGTTATTCTGTACAAGTTTAAAACAATTTGAAAAACATTTTTCTCATTATCATAAAATAAAAATTAATTTGTTCACAACATTTCATTCCATGCCATTCAGTGAAAATCCTCTTCTATTTGAGTATTTGGCAAATATTTGTAATATTTTAAATTAAATCAAATAATAATTTTTTAGCAAATTAGAATTAAGAAAACTGTCTTATTTAACATCGTTTTCTATTCGTAGAGTAGCTGTGTAGCTGTGCTCTAAAGGATTTGTTGCCCTTAACAAATGTTGAAATGAAAAATAATGAGTTGTTACACATTTTGTGCGTTTATTTAATTGAATTTTAATGAGCGGCATACATTAACACCATTTAAAGTATGAGAAAATAATACCATAATTGACTTTATGTATTTTGCTGGGGCAGAGTGTTGTGTTGATACCGAAATAAATACGTTTTTTCCTTTTCATTTCTATACCATTTGCTTTTTGTTCATTTCAGCAAAATGCTTGAAAAATATAAAAATCATACAGTTCAAGGAAGGTTAAGAAATAATTTTTATGTTATAAGGAATTTGTGTAAATTAAAGTAAAATAAGTGGCTGTACTAAATTAAACACCACAAAGAGGGAGATGTTGCTACACATTTGGAGATCTGCTGTTTCTAAACAATTAAACGAGTAGAAGATTTAAGGGAAAGTTTAACTCATAAATTAAATCTCTTACGAAACTAGTAAGGATATATTTGATTATATCTATTAAATATTTGTTTTAAAATTGTGAGTTTTGTTAAAAAATTATCCATCTGTATTCAGTTTTAAGATAAAAAAGTTGAAATCAAAACTTGTGTTTACAATATAATTGCATAATGAATATTTTTAAGGATTAACTACAGTTTTTTTTATTGAATTAAATACAAATAAACTTAAGAATATTCAATATTCAATCAGACTAGCAGAGCATTTCAGTATACTGAGGATCAAGGTCCATGTTTTCGTTTTTACCTGCTGGTAATTTTAACGTTATGGAAAACCTTCGAATTATGTTACAGTACTAGAATATACCCGCAAAAACTTTTCGGCCGAAGCAGGTTTGTAAGGGAGAGATGCTTGTTGTTGTTGTGTCTCCTGCTTCGAAAATCGCTTCGAACGTGCATGATTTTTAATGATGTCCCACATTGTTTTTTACATAAAAGAGTGCTTTTTTCTAACTATCCAAAATTCGCTAAAATCATGTTTAAATTATATGAATTATGCCTTTGTTTTACTGCGTCATCTACTAACACATATAATTCATCTGTAGCCAATTACACAAGTTTAAATAAATTAAAGAGAGATAGAGAGAGATAGAGAGAGAGGTATAGAGCATCTAAATGAAATTTTATCTTCCAATCGCTGTTTACTTTATTATTCGTGTCAACTACCTACTAACCGACTTACTTCAACGTACTTAAAAATAAGTTGAGCGATCTCTCTGCCTTTTTTTTTGTGCAGCCTCGAAGGCGCATCAAAATTGCACATCTCGAAAGCATGAAATGTCGTTATTGCATCCAGAAACATAATAATTTTTTTGCTGGGATACAACTATAAACATCCTTTCGTATTTCCTCATCTATATTTTGAAGGCTTTAATACAGCCATAATTTTTTCTAGCTCAAAACTGATGATCTTGCTGATTTAAATTTTTTATCATCAGGTAACATTGCAAAATTTTGCATGTAAATAAATTAACAAACAAATCGGAGTTGGCATTGGAGTAATCCAAGGATGTGTAACTTCGTGCTTCTTTTTAACATCTTTCTCTACACTGTTATCGGAAAAGCAATACAAAATCTCATATGATTAAGTGAGGTGGAGTTCGCCATGATACTCTAGCAACCTTGATCGATCAGATGATATAAATATTATTACACATATCTTCAAGGATATGTCACCCAAATTGTATTATTAAAGCAAGTTAAGAAAACTTTAATATAAGCAAGAAGACGCGTGCACTCATTCAGGCTATTTAGGCAGCATCCTAAAAACAGACGGATGGTTCTTAAGATCTGAAGTCCTTTGCGCGTTGACTATTAAGCAATCTTTGACTAATGCCTCGTTTATGTAACAAATGTCAGAGTATCGCGCATCGAAAAGTTTAATATTATTCTGTGAAAAAAAGGATGCATGAGAAAAACACATAATCAAAATTTTTGAAGTTATGTTTGGTTTGCAGGGTGGCTCATATAAAAATCCTAACAATATTCTGTTAAGTTATCCTACAAACGATCGGGAGGCAAGTATAATTTCACATATTTTTTTCGATGTGAGAACTTCTAATAAATTCAGAAACGTGGTATTGGATTCAGTAATCTCTGTTCAGAGAAAGTCATCAGCATCATAAATTTCTCCATTGTTCATTAGTGTGACATTGTATTAATTTGACTGCTGAAGTGATAAAGGCATAGCACGGATCACAAAAAGAAAACTGTTCCAATAGAGTTTGTAGACCACATCGCCTACCTTCGTCGATAAGCAGAACCATCGGGGAAGTAAAAAATTTATGGGGCACTGCCTCAGCATCGAATGTAGAAAAAAATTTAAAGGCGACAAAACAAAATTCTACGTACAATTACTGCAGCCCCCTGGTATATCCGAAATCAGCGAATTCACAAAGATCTTGATGTTCCGTTGGTGAAGACAGTATTTTCTAAACACGCGAAAAAAATATATTAAAAAACTTGAGTTGCACCCAAATCCACTTGCGCAAAATATTCTAGAGTATAGTGGCCACACCCGGCTCTTTCTCTCAGCCGTACACGAGAGATGTAAAACAACAAAAATCAACCGTTGAAACTAAATTTTGTTTATCATTGGCTAAACATACATTTAAACATTTTTAGATTTAAGATTTGAACAACTTATTAATGTTTCAATTTATAATTGAAGATTCAATAAATAAAAATTTAAAATAAAAAAACAAATAAAATGAATTAATCTATTGCGGGCTTTCAAGGACCTTGAATTTATTTAATCCAATATATTATCATATAATCAGAGAAAAGGTCGTTTAAAATATTATAAATAAACAAACAAAATGGCTCTTCACGGCTTACGAAATTTAATGTGTCTACTTAACATCACAGGCATTTCAGCACTGCTCTAAAAATTAACAAAACGCGCAATAGCAGAGCCTTTGTTTTACATATATATTCTCTATCCTATCAGTTTATGCAGTGCATAAATGGTGGTCATCCCGTGAGTACTGGCCCTGCACAAAACAAAAAAGAAGGCACAAATGTGGTCGACCGAAACCCATTTCAATATCGCGAGCCCTGTCTTTCCATATAAACATGAAATGAGTCCTGCTGTACGGCTACAAAACATGGCATGCTGTAGCCCCATATATCCAAAAATTTCTGGTGTTTGCTAAATACTGCCTCCACAAAATAATTCGAATCTAATGGCCAAATATAAACGAAAACAAAACCTTATAAATGGAAATTGTTGAAAAAAATTTTTAGAAATTGTTACAATTTTGGATGTTTTCCAATTCCAGATCAAGCACATTCGTCGTTGTAACATCAAAAAATATTTAGGGAAAAATATAATCGGGAAATTGCTGTAATTTTTGTGTGAATACCAAAGAGAGGGGTATCATGCAAATGCATATATTTTCCCTTAAGCCTTATGATGTCTAAACGGAAATATCTTCATGATTTGAATGGCTTTACTCATTTTTTATAGTTTTTTTTTTTTACATCGTTGTAGAATAAGTTGTAATGATTGTAAAAGCACACAGCTGTCAAATTGACGGCCTGTCTCACCATGTCAGCCGATATCGTTTGCTGGATTTCTAGACGTAAAAAAATTAACTTTCAATTATTTTTGTTGTATGGCCAATGTAAATTTTCTTATTTTTTATATTGAAAAATGAGATAATACGGCCTAAAATTCTTTATGTAAATAAAATAAAAAAATATTTTATTTCATTTTTGACTTTATCAAGGGTTGGGAAATCTATTTAATTGTTTAAAAAAGTTTCCATTAATATACTCAAATAGCTTTAATATCACTTAGAATATAAAACTTACATTAATATTTTAATTTTCATTCACAATTTGTAATCATTTTAAGAAGATTTTGTCTATAAATATTTTAAATTAAAATTTTTTCATTCATATGTATATAAAAACAAAAGTTAAATAAAACAACTTAACACACTATATCACACAGGTTTATTTAATTGCTACTTTGTAATTTGCGCTAATATTGTCTGTGTCTTATTTTAAATTCATCGTCCTTTCCCTCTTCTGCTGTATTCGCAGGCTTTATATTGTGTACCTTTTCTTCTCGATATTCTCTTTTTCTAAGATTTTGACGTTTTCAAAATCAGCTGTGTGGCCAGTTTCCAGGATGTGTTGTGACAAAGCTGTTGAATGTTTGCTTTTATCAATGTCATTTTTATGTTCTTTTATTTTTGTTTCTAGATTGCACTTTATTGTACCATTGTAGAGCTTATCACAGTTGTTGTTCTTGTTACCATTACAGCTCATTTCATAAACTACATTACTTTGTTGTTCGTTATAGATTGGCGCTTTTACTTTTGAAAATATTTTATTTAGTGTTGTATTGGCTTTGTATGCAAATTTAATATTTTTGTTTTTTATTGTGTTTCTGATATTTTTATTATCTGTTAAGCCAGGCATGTAACTAAAACTATAATATTTATTTTCTTCGTTGTTACTGACATTTTTGGTGTTGTTATTTAATTTTTTATTCGTTTCTTCAATCAGTTTGTTAATGAGTTTGGTAGGAAAACTATTTTCAATTAATGTTTTTTTAATGTATTTTATGTGACTTTTGTGGAATTGTGTATCACTCAGATAAAGAATTCCGAAAATTAAATTTTTGCCAGTATTGATTATTTGATTTTTAGGTTGATTGGAATTAAAATTGATGATTCTGCCAGATGCTGTGTCTTTTTTATGCCAATTTAATACTAATTTGTTTTTTCTTCTGTATATTTTAGTATCTAAATACGCGATTGAGCAGTCTTTTTTCCATTTCCATGGTAAATTGTATTTTCGGATGAAAGTTATTGAATAAATTTAAAATTTTACTCTTTTCTTTAATTTTTACTATAGCTAGTATATCGTCTACATATTTAGTTATGTATTTAAGTTTGATGTTTTCTGTTTGAAGCTTTTTTACCTTTCACTAATAACCGATTTTATTTAACTTATCATTTCTTTACATGCACAAATGCCAAACAAATAAATAAAAAAAAAAATAAATGCATGTTTAGAAGGGCACATTCGCCATCGTCAATATTTTTCGAAACAAGTTGACGACCAATTTGATCTGGCTGCAGTATATAGGCTGACTTCCAAACCTTAAATGTAAAACCGATGCCTTCTTTGCTGTCTTACTGCGGCCTTTTGAAATGGTATACATTGTATAATTATTGTACTGCGGCGTTATGAAATGTGATGTTTTCTTCAAACACAAAGCAATTGATGTTTTGGAAAACACCCATACATTCGCTTGTTTATTTACAACAAGGCACATATATGTGTGTATCGATGGCTTAATATAGCAAGGTCGAATCTCAACTTTAATGGTGTTTTCTTTTCTACAAAAAAATGCTACATCTCCATGCAGAAAGTGTACTTACGTGTTTGTTTCTTAAAAATGTTTTGCTCTCTAAAAGGGCAGTGTGTTTGATTCTAAAAAATTGCCCTCAATAATGGTGGAAGGCATTGCACCTTTTGCCCCGTTAAAATCGGCAGTGTTGTAAGTGCCCTGTAAAACAGATGGCAAAGCGAATTAATACCAAGTGGCCTTATTAGTACAACAAGATCTAGCATTCACCAAACTGTAATGTTAAATGCATATACAAAAAGTTGTTGTTTAGCTTTTCATATAGAGTTTGACACTTTGGTTAAAAAGCTGCAGATAATCTCCACTAATAACGCCACCTGGTATTAATTCGCCTTAACATGGGGTTTTTGTTTATAAATAGTGTTACCAGACGAAGTTGAAAAAAATCGCCTGGAATTGGGAAGTAAAAAAGTTAAGATTTTAAAGTTAAAATTTCTATTGTTTCATAGGCCAGCCATGAGAAAACATTACATTGTAAATGCTAGATTTTCAGTAATATAGAATCTTACTGGATTCGGTGTTATAAAATTGCTCTCATAACAAAATCTTCATATAAAAAATCGTTAAAAGTTCAGATCGATAAATCAGCTATCTGGCAGCTGTATTTTCATGTTTACGTATTGTATGAAAATAAATTGGTGAATTTTTTAACATATTCAGCAATTTTAAACAAAAATGTTAAAAATATGGATATTGCCGCATCTATTATATGTGCAGAAATGACTGTCAGTCAATTATTGGATTCATTCTCCTCATTTGATGAGGAAGATATGTTAAATTTATTAAGTCGTAGCCCTCATCCGCGTGTCAAAGGATTTGTTGAATTTTTTTTAATTGTGTAGAAAAAGCTTCGCTGTCAGCTGTTAAAAACAGTGCGTTCCACTTTTTCATAAATCGAGTTTTATTCTATTGAAATAATGAGTTGCATTGTAACATGGTTGGCAAAACATTTTATTCATGTGCCTTTCAACAAGGTGCCATTTTGTGTGTAGAAAAGAAAACACCATAAGCTACTTTTCAGGGGAAGGAAAAAACTCAATAAAATCTAAAATATAATAATTTTTTTTTTTCTGAAGCAGAATTTTATTAAAACATCCAACAAATTCAATTCTGTTATTTATTTTTTTTTTCGAAATGAGTTAGGGATTTTTTTAATTAATGTAAATCTGATATTCGTCAACATAAGAAACTGAATTTTTTTAAGGGGGCTATATTTGAGTATTGTCTACCAGAACATGTAAAAAAAAAACGAGATACGATATTTCTATATTAAGGCATCGATATATTTACCTGGTTCTCATGTATTAGCTAAATTCCTATTCAGGTGTGTTTGGTTTGAGCGTATATGTTTGCATGTATGACGACATGTATCGTTTTTTACCACGTTAGATTTTTTGTTACGAGAATAATTTTGTTTAAATAAAAATTTAAAAAATAAGGGCATATATCATTTATTTTAGTGTATATTTCAAATTTCAATGCTTTAAATGCATGAAGTCTTTGTTCCTCTTAATTAACAAAAAAAAAACTAAAATGCAGCCAAAGATAAAAGAAAAATTAAAAAAAAAATTAGGCGTCCAATTTCATCATGCATTCAACTATAAACCGTACTGATTTCTTTTAACTAAATTTTATTCTGTCGCATACTTAAATCAAGCCCATATAAGAGATTCGAGAATAGAGTCACGTATTAGTAACACATCGTTTGCGACAACTAAGCCTCATTAGAATACTGAAATCGCCAAATGAAAAGCAAGAAACAAAATTTCATTAAATTAGTTTTGATAATTTCTCTTAATGAACAGAGGCATCTTAAAAAGTTTATGTAACACCTTATTGATTTATTCTAGGACATTGTAGGAACATTTGAATTCAAATTTTGAACAATATTTCGGACTAAAAATAGTACAAAAGTACTCAAATTTATTAAGGTGCTGTTTCCACAATACAGACAAATGACTTGAGTACACAAACCAATTGTTTGCATTATGGAAACCGCACATAAGACTTGTGTTTGGTGTGTAATTGTGAAATAACTCGTAGTCGCATTTTAATCGAAGCCTTTCAAAACATAATAAAGGTTTTAAATAGTTGATAGTTTCAAACAAAATTAAATATAAATCACTCTTCCTGAAATCCTGCACAATGCATTGCATAAGTAGGGTTCATTCCTGAGTGCTGGTATTTTATAAAGAATTTATTTGCAAATAGGAAACAATCTGCAAATCTATACATACTTTTTTTTAATTTTTTGTTCTCTTCAGTAAACAAGAATAGCATGAAGATATGAAGCAAGTTTCTTAATATTAAATATTAAACTAAACGAAATGTTTTTGATTATCCATGATCTTGTCTAATATTACAAATATATAAAAGCCTGAAGTAAATAACAGCTTTCAATATCTTGAAATTCCATTTAAATCTATGGCCAACTTATCCTTTAAACTTTTATTGCAAAATATTAGAGTATTATAAGTTTTCCTATTAAAGATATTAAAGCTTTCAGTTTAACGATAATATTTCACTTTGACTAACAAGATGACAAAAAAGGTAGTAGAAGAGAATAAAGTTTAGATTACCAAGTAACACGTGCGGGAAATTAGTTCAGCCAGACCTAACCGCGTAATAACTTTTTATTTTCATATTTTCTCTTAACGCAAAAAAAAAACAGAAAAAGTTTTTTGTTAGAAGTTGGCTCTTTACTTAGATACACATACACAATGCAATCTTTTTAGTTACTTTCGTAGGAAATTTCCTAGGATTTCAGTGTAAAAATTCATTTTTTGTGCTTTTTCTTTTTATTTTCTTTTTACTTTCTATTCATTACGGTCTGTGTTTTATATGTTTTCTAATTTTTTCCTGCCATGACGATCCGTTTATCTGCTTGTATTTATTCGATATATTCGAATGATTGTTTGTTTGCTTGAGTGCTTGAAGATAAAGTACCATAAAGCCAAAAACCAATTTATTTTTCTGCCCCAACCAGTTAATACGGCTGTTTGTCATTGTCATGAATTATTGGTACCTTCGCTATTTCTTGTGTTAAGTAATTGTATACATGTATATTTGTATGTATGTATGATTTTTGTTTTTTTCTGCCTTAGTTATCCCTTTTGGCTACAAATAAGATTGCAAATAATTTTTTTAAAACGAAGCAAAACACTTGATTCACACTTTTTTGTTTATTCCCTTTTTTTTTTTTTTGCCAATGAAACATATTGAAAAAATGGGTATTTGTGTGAAACGTTCAACATTTCTTTGGCCTTATGAAGTCTTTTTTCTAATTTTGTAGGGCTTTAAAAAAATTACATGTTTTCTCCTGGAAACTAGAAACCCCCTGATTAGCAAAAATAATCTTTAAGAAGAAATACTTAATCGTATTCACTAAGATAAAAGATGGATAACACAATCATAATTTAAATGCAACATAATTGCACACATATTATTTTTAATCTCTATAAAAAAAAGATAAGTATGCAATAAATGAATATATGATTTTTTCAATTTATTTTCATACGAGTTTAATTTAAAATACAGTCAAGTGCGGATAAGACCACACTGTTTCCTTGGTATTTTGGAGCAATTTGAATGCACGAAAAATTTCTTATATTCGCTTAAAACAAACCACACATAATTGAAACATATTTTACTTTAAAATACGCAAATTTATTTAAAACAAATACCACATAGAAGAAAAAAAAAACATTAATTTACGAAACTCTTTTGAGCGGTGGACTTTTATTTATTAAATTTGATTAAAGTCGCAAGCTTATATTTCAGAAGAAATCCAAATCAACTCACATATGTTTTATTTTCGTTTTATAGAGAACTTTTCAAAAGATTTCGTTTTACCAAAAAGTTTTTCACTTATCCTAACTTCTTCTTATCGAAAATCTCTTATAATTGGAACAAAGTTCTAAAAATGTTCTATGTTCGCTTAACCGAATTCGACTGTAACAGGATTTAAATTTTATCCAATTAACTGGCCTACTGTATATGAATTTGTACGTACGTGCGATACGTTTATATGGTTATGCTCATAAAATTATTATTAATCATACGCCTCATTTAACCATGAAATATTTTTATGTCGACATTCTCGTTTGTCTTAATTTTTTTTTTATTTTTGTAATTGGATGTGGAAAATATTTATTAAAGTTGTACAACATTAGAAAATATTAAAAAAAGTATGTTAAAACGTTATTTTTAAAATATCCCTATTTTATTATAAAATATAATGGCGAAAAAACACAAAAAAAAAATCAGTTTAAAGCAATCAAGATGATGTTCTGCAAAAAAAAAAAGCAAAATCAAAATAAACAAGTAATAGACGATTTAAATCTCCAGACTTTTATAATTAGTAAAAATTGTATCTGTTGCTTGCAGAGAAAGTATAAGGGATATGCCTGCACTACCTCATTTATTCGAATTTTATTAATGGTTTAACCTTGAACTTTATATTAAATCACACTCCTCGTCGTCCTACAATATATCCTTTGCTAATTTTTTGCAAAGCTCCATAAAGCACTTATTCTTATTTAACAACTAAGCCATAAAATGACACAAATATTAAATATATAACTTAATCATTATTCGCAACAAAACTCTTTGTTAACACTCTCATGCCAAAGAAGAACAGATTATATTAAAAAAAAAGTTTTAAAATGAAATTCTTTTGAATTAAAATAAATTGAGATGCACATAAATATAAAATAAAAAGATATCATAAATTGCAAGTGAGTGTGTATGTTCTTGAGAGGCAAAATATGTTAACAATGTCATAATATACGAAAAATGCGCAACACGCATAATAAAATGTTTTTATCGAAAATTGGCAACAGCAACAAAATGAAAAAAAGTAGTAAGAAAAAATATATTTCATACACGTGAATATAAGATCGAAGGAAGCATACATGTATTGAAAAGCTGTACACTAGTGTTTGAAGTAGATGCTACAAAATGATTATTAAAGAATGCTTTATTGCTTGTACGTTGTGTGTGCATGTGTGCTTGCGTATTTGTGTGTGTGTTTATGTGAGCTTGTGTGCATTCAATTATTATGAGTTGAAAGTGTTAAGTGCTTGATTTTTATAAGTTTTTTTCATTTTCCTTTAGGAAAGTGGAACAAATTTGGCAGCAGCCTAATTTAAATGTCAAATGTTTTCATACATTCTAATTGCTATCACTCCAATTGTAATAGCTTATAACTCTGGGTACTACAAAAATTAAAAAAAACCCCCACATTTTATTTGTGATAAGTTGCAACTTTTACTTATATTTTTTATGAATGTAGAATTCAAGATGAGTTTAGATCGGAAGTATATTTAAAAATTTAAGATATCAATGAGAAATTATTATTATTATTAGGTTTAAGTACAGTTTTATTGAATTAATGAAAATTCATTATTATTATGAGTTTTTTTAGGAAAAACATTAGCATGTGCAATTAGATTACCAGAATGTATCAGTATACCGATTTCAAGGCCGCTACACCTCTCATCAGCGTTCGTTTGTCCATTTTTACAATTGATGTAAAGTGGATGCTAATTGGGAAGAATGTCAAATATTTAACAAAGTTTTCTACAGAAATAGAATACGCCACCAGTATAAACATTTAAAGATATGCTACACAATGTTGATGACGTATACTTTATGTATATGCATTTCAAGACCTAAATTAAAATGATCATTCGCTACCAATGCTTTTTTTTATTCACCCCTATCGTAAATAAGAAGTGAAATTTTTTTTCACGTGAAATTTTAATTCCACTCGAAGGGAAAAATGGTATCGTGAATCTCCCGTGAAAAATTATTCCCACTATCAGTTCTTAGTGAATGTAAAAAAAGGAAGACGATTAAAAAAATAAAAAATCATAGAACTTTTTGTTCAAAAATATATACGAACATATTTATTTTAAAGAAAACTTCAAAAATCAAAGTTAAATATTCAGTGTTGGAGCTTTAGTTTGGTTGCTCCGTTTGCTTATTGCATTCTAACTTTTATGTGGTAAAATAATTCGGCTACTTTTTGGAAAGCCAACAAAACGAAAAAATGCCAACAAATTAAAGCTTCAGAAATCTGCAGGCAATCGGCCTGTTTTTTTTTGCATTTTGTTGAGGAATACATCAGTTTGTGCCTTATTATCAGATCTTTTCATTAAAATAAACTTTTTAAACTTTAATATTCGAATTGTAAGAAGAAATACATATCATTCCTGTTCTATTCCCCATTAAAAATAAAGTGAAAATATCAATGTGAGATGTGAAAAAATTCCGAGCGAAATATTTATTCACGATAAGGCGAATGTTTTTCAGTGAACATTTTTCACGTTGTTATTCTGGACTGAATAAAATTTTTTTCATGCGAGTTGTTCACGATTGCAAATACGTGAAAAGTGAAAAAATTTCATGCAGAAAATTAATCACGATAGGGGTGAAAATTATATACTAGTGACGTTAGGAAAATCAATTTTTAGTATTTGCGAATACAAATACGAATATTTGAAACAGTATTCGCCGAATACGTATATTACTTTTTAGGCTTAGATCCACATAATATTTCAATATTTTATTGGAAAAAATCCCTCCATTTGTGTCAATAACAATAAATTGATAAAAAAACTGTCACACTACTTTATGTATATAACTTTATTATGACATTAAGATGCCGAATTAGATGACTACTACTGACATTTTTAAATTATTTTTCTTACATACATACTTTGAGATTTCGTTTTTCATGCTCTGTTTGCGCTTTTAGTTAGTAATTCAGTGTTGTTTGGGAGAACATGTTATCGCAGATGGCGAGCCACATGTCTCGATGGACTTTCACATATTAAATTTTAGTTCTTCCTTTTTCGAAGTCCAACATTCGTCTACCTAGAATTGATTACTAACTTAACATGATATGAATTTACATATAAGACTTTTACTGTTAAATAATAGTTACGAAATATAATTTTCGTTGGTTTTTTAAGAAGATTATCATCTTAAGTCAAAGATAAAGGGCTTTCTTTTTTAAATATAAATTATTATAAATAAATATATTTTTATACATTTTCGGCCTATTTCACTATGTCGAAAGAAAATTTCCATATGTTTTCATTCGTATAATTACATTTGAAGCAAAAACAAATTCTAAAATTTTGTTTTTGTATCAAATGTATTTGTACGAATGAAAATAAAATTCAAAATTCTTTCGACATCGTGAAATCGGCAGTTTATGTATTTTTTTAAACTCTTTGTATGATATTTTTTTTTTTTTTTGAGAAAATATATGTGAAAATTATTCGAGAAATATTCGCTTGAATTTGGCGAATATTAATATCTTAAAATAGGCGAATAATCGAATAATCGAATACAAATACAAGTATTCGTAACATCACTATTATGTACTATCAGTCAATGGTGCCATATATTTTTTTGAAAAACGTGTAAATTCAATATAAAAATGTGATTTTTTCTTGAAATATCTTCATATCTTCATATTAGTTTGGTATTTTTATTCGGCCTAATTAAGTGTTATAAATTTGATGCTGTTTTTTTTTTTTTTTTTTTTTTTTTTGCCTCTAGGTCACTGAGTTATTTGAGGCGTCAAATATTTAAAAAATAATAAAAATACAAACACACTTACAATAAAACATAAAGGAGTTTTGTTGAAGTTACAACAGTGACCTAGAGCCTAAAAAATCTGCATCAAATTTTTAATATATTTTTCAGTTAAAATCGATTTTAATAATATTCATATAAGCACGGTTAACATATATTTGCAATATATAACAAAATAGTTTAAAGATCAATGAAATCAATATTTGTTGTTCTTTTATATTAGGTAGATATAAAGTAATCTAATATAAATGATATTAGTGTTCTAATATACATATTTGGAATTTTATAATGAAACAATTGTATTGCTGTTCCATAACTGAGATTTGAATCCTTATATATTTTTGTTTTGTCTTAAGCACGATTTTTTTACTCTAAAATATTAGCAATTGTTGTCACACATTTCTTAAGCATAAAGAATAATGTTACAACGTGAAAGTGTTGCCAGAAATTTCACTATGGCGCATATTTTTTACCAATCAATGATGTTTTGGATTTTTAAATTTGTTAAATCTTGTATGAAAACGAACGGAAACAAATTTAACTTAAAAGTGAAAGTATTTCTTGTCAAGAGCAATTGTAAAAGATATCCATAACCATAAATTTTCTGGGATCTTTGACGTCAGCTATGCAAACTTAAAAGTAAAGCAGTAAATATCGGATGGAATAGTTTCTTCTTTATTCAAGCAGACTTGTGAAAAAGTCTTTATATACGCAATTCGGAAATGTTTTACTTTAATAATCCAAATCTACATGCTATTGATTTTAACAAATGACTTTGTTAATAACAAAAAAAAAAAAAAAAAAAAACAAACTACCTAAAGTTATGTTTTTTTTATTTTATCATCAATTAAAGTTCAAGTTAAACTAACTCAGTTGCTGCTCAGTTCTATACGTTAATTAGATTAAAATGGCCGGTAAAGGCCTTAATAAATTAACGTCACGACACTATGAAGCACTGTGTTACCAGTACTAATACGTGGTTGATAAATAGATCTAAGTGTCCGAGAATTTCGCTAATAATATCTTGATTCGTCACGAAATATCATGTACTAATTTAAACTTTGCGTGCAGTGAACAATTTTTTTGCCTTTTTAAATACGGGTTTGTAATTTTCTATATAAAAATTAATCTCGGTTTGTATATTTTGTACATTCCTTATAGGAAACCAAGTGGTAACACTGTTCGTCTTAAAATTTTGGAACCGTAATACTGATGACCGTATGCTTAATTTTTTTTTATATTGGAGTAGGGAAAGTTACACCACTTACAAAGTAAAGTAATGAAAGGAACTTTTTAAAGTTACCTGTAACTTACTTTAAGAACAAAATAGTACTTATAGACAAATTTGGTGTGATATGAGGGGAGGGGGCATTTGGGTTTGAACTGATACCCCTCCATGCAAAGTAGTATTTAATATAGACGTATCTACGCTACTAAATTACCGAATGAATAAAAATTTGATGCGGGTTTCTGGAAAAACAAACTTACACCTACAGTAAAATTTCAGTACAATAGGACCAAGGAAACGGTTACCAGCCATACAAGGAAAGTGAATATCTTCAAATATAATGTGGGTTAGTTCTGCGATAATACACATAAGTGATGTTACGAATCAAAAAAAAAATACGTATTCGATTATTCAACAATTCGCCTATTTTACAATATCCATATTCGTAATCGCCAAATTCAAGCGAATATTTCTCGAATAATTTGTACATACATTTTCCAAAAAAAAAAAAATTTATACAAATCGTCCAAAAAAGTACATAAAATGTACAAAAATATGTTAATTTATTATAATTTTTATATAAAGAAAGAAAGCCCTTTATCTTTGACGCAAGATAATAATCTTCTTAAAAAACAAAGGCAAATTATATTTCGTAACTATTATTTAAAAGTTAAAGTCTTATATGAAAATTCATATCATGTTAAAATAGTAATCAATTCTCGGTAGAGGAATGTTGGACTTGAAATGCAAAAACTAAAATTTAATATGTGAAAGTCAACCGAGACATGTGGCTGCGCAGTCTACGAAACTATGTTCTCCCAAACAACACTGAATTACTAATTAAAAGCGCAACCAGAGTAAGAAAAACGAATTCTCAAAGTATGCATGTAGTTAAAATAATTTAAAATTGTTTAGTAGTGGTCTTCAAATTTAGCATCTCAATGTCATAATAATGATAAATACCTAAAGTAGTGTGACAGTTTTATTTTTCAATTAATTGTTACTGACGTAAAGTCAGGGTTTTTTCCAATTAAATATTAAACTCTTAACCTTAAAAGTAATATTCGTATTCGGCGAATATTGTTTCAAATATTCGTATTCGTACGCGCGAGTACTAAAAATTGATATTCCTGACATCACTAATACACATTTTCTAACAAACTATTGAAGCGATAGTAGGGGTAAAACTAAATTACTCTCCCATAACTGGACCGACTTTGAAAACAATTTAGTATTTTCAAAGACACCCTGTCTTTACTTAATTCAAGAGTAAAATAATGAAGGGGTATATAATAATCATATAAGCGAAGTATGCCGGGTCTTAGATTGCTTGTAATATATAATAATTTAATTAAAAATTGAAATTAAACTAACTAAAGCTAGAAAATTTAATAAATTTTTACTAAAAACATACTAAACATTCTCAAAAAAAAATTTTAAATAAAAACGGCTATTATTTGCTTTATTTTTGCAAAAAAAAAGAGCTACTGGCAACTTGGCAGCTTACTTACATCCATACACATGTATATGTATGTAAGCAATATAAAATGCTATAGCACAGCCAAACATCGGTATGCATGCATGTGTGTGTTTCCCTATGTGACGTTTTCAGCTTATTTTCTTCATGCCAGAATGTGCATGCATGTGCGTTGGTGAATGAATTTTTAAGAGAAATGAGCGTGATTGCGGCAAATAATACGTAAGCGTACGTGTTGGCAATAAAATAAATTTTCAAGGCCTTTTTGCTTTAAACATTACGTGTAAGGTATAATAAATTTATAGGAGGGCTGCTACATAAGTCCAAACGTTTTTAAAGTTATTCATAGATTAGAAAACTGTTGCTAATTCTGATTGATTATAATAATGAAAGCCATTGGATAATTGAACTAAATTATAATAAATCACAAATAATATTTGTGAAAAAAAAGCCTAATAAAATTATTGTTGTTAATTTGTTAAAGAAATCAAATTCAGAAAGCATATCATATTTTGCCGAAAAGGACTTGTAAGTTCCTTTAATTTTGTAAGTAAATAAATGACAAATTATAATATTCTTTTATAATCAACTGAATATACAAGATCTTTTGTATATTCTAAATGAAAAAATTGCAACTTAAAATTTCACAAACTTCCTTCTACTACATATTTATTCTTCCATATACGAGTATATATTGAATGAAAGTTTATATCAATGCCTCTACCGTCAACAAGATGCACGGATATGCTTTACGTAAATACGACAAAAAGCAATCGTTAAAAGTAATATTTATTTAAAAAAATTTCCGTTGCTATTCCATATGCTCATACATTTATGCAAATTAAAAATAAAAGAAAAACATAAAAAAAGATACAGTTGGAAGCTACATAAGAATTTAACTTTGTTTTAATAATATTTTTAGAAATTTAAATAAAACATCTACGAATGGGGTGACTTTTCAAGGGCGGAATAAAAAATATGTCTTGAAGTCTTGTGTTTGTTGGTACTTCACTGCCTGAAGATCACACTGATGCGTCATGGATGAAGATATATTTATTATACCCCTATTAGTTTTCATATAAATTTAGTTATTCGCTTCTTCTGTCTACGTGAAGCAGAAACGGTTTTTCCTTTTTATTTATAACTTTTTGAAAACTACTTTTTAACTGACTTTAAAATAGGGACTTGCTGCTTTTAGTGTCGGTGATGTGTTTTCTTGTGTTTTTTTTATCAACTTTCCTTAGAGATCTCTTTATACGAGTTGTTGTAGAAGTGATCTCATCAACCGAGTTCAAAATTAACTCAGGTATACCGCAAGGCTCCGTTCTTTATTCTATCATTTTTTTTTAATTTTTCTTTATGGTCATTAAAACTTCTTTGTTAATCTTCAAATTCCACCTACGTATTCAAAAGGCCGTACTTGTCATATATCGTAAGATCTCAACAATCTCCGAATGGGGTCACAATCGATTTTAAACCTCATAAGACCCATTGTTCTATGTTTACGCACAAGCGATTGACGGAACATGCTGCTTTATCTGTAGTTATGAAAGTTATAAGGGAATCAAAAGCTCTTTATATTCTTGGCATGCAGAACCAGTGTGATGATCGTTGGACTGATCAGTTTTTTCATGTCGTAAAAGAAGTATTCAAGTGCCTCGTTTTTTTTAAGACGATGTGATACATACTTCACTCCATCTCATCTTCTTAATGTTTATATTGCCTTTATCCGACCGAAAATGGAATACAACTCTCATGTATGGCCGTTGCTTCAAAGTATATTTTTAAGTTTCTCAACGTCGTACAGGATAGAGGCGAAAAGGCTTTTCGGCAACCAACTTTATTGACTCACTGGAGCATCTTTACAAAAACGAAATGTGTTCTAATGAAATCAGGAAATTTATTTGAGAATCCTGGAACTTTTCACGAACAATACGCTCTTCATTAAAAGCACATCACTTTCTGGTCGACATGGCAGTAATCCGCTTTACGCATTGCAGAGAAAATTTGCAATTTACCCGAACTGCTTTTGAGTGAAGTAGGCTGGCTCTTTTTCAATCATTTTCAATTTGGCAAAAATCAAATCGAATATCCGCAAACACTACTCCGTCTGCCCAATTCTCCTAGTTTCGGCACAATGCATGGCAGGAGTTATACCTTGAGTGCTGGACATATTAAAAAAATATGGACAATTATATAAATTCGTTCTTGTTCTGATTCAATCATTTCTTCACATTTCCATTAAAAAAAGATTGAACAAAAATTCAAGACATCCAGAGAAACAGGAAAACTTTTAATGTTTTCTTATAAAATTTATTTAATGGCTCGAATATGGATAGCAACCGAACTTCAGTTAAGTTGCCAGCCGGAAACTGAAAACCACTAAATAGCAACTGAAACTTGCAGCTCTCAGTTGTTAGTTGGCATCCGTAATACAATTTTGTGCAATTAGCGACGAAACTGAGGTGCGGTTGCCATCGATAATCGACTTATAAATAACTGCTAAGTTTGACCAGAATATTTAAAAGAAAACAGGTTGAAAATTTTTAATAATTCCAATATCATCCTGCATTGTCATACGAACCTCAGTAGAGGTGGTAATTTGTCTTCCAACAAAATGGAATACAAATAATTTTTTATAATATTCAATTCGAATAACTGAACTACCCTAAATAAAATACCCTTTAGTTAAAAAGTATAACATGTGCCTTTAAATATTTCGTATAAAGGTTTATAGGCCATTAAAATTTGCTGATGAAAAAATTCATTTATTGAGAGGAGGTCTCTCTATTGTTCTATTGTTTTTTGTCTGCCACATCTTTACATTAATTTTTTTTTTTTCATAAATTTATAAAATGAAAAATTTTTCCAGCCCAATTTATGCCACAAGTTCTTCTCTTTTCGTTATGTTGCTTAAATAAGTGTACTCGTATTTATTATATATATTTTATATATTAAAAATTTGTTTGCCAGCATATTTGTTACTTACATACTACATTCAATTTCCACATGGTTTCTAAATATAAACCATTGACATTTGGGTTTTCTGCTCGACATGTTATCGATTTACCATCATCATCTGTTGTTGGCACAAAACTCAATTCAGAACGTGTTGTATTGCTGGAAATGTCGTCCTTTAATGCATAGAAACAAAAAAGAGAAAAGAAATATAAGAATAAAAAATATACAATGAAAGAATAAAACAACAACAAGAGATTTTAAAGTTACATGATTCTTTGACCCTTTAAATGGAAACAATGAAAATACAAATTTTTTAAATGCCTGCCTGCAGGGTATTATTCATATTTTTTTTGCTCAATTTTTGTGAAACAATAGATTATTGAATTTAATTTTATATAATTCTTTGTTATTGTTTTGCATACAATTTTCTGTTTGTTTTTTTGTTTTAATGCAACATTATTTTTTTATGAAACAACATTTACAACAATTGACCTGTTTCTTCTTAATTAAATCATAAATCAATTTCTATCTGGTTATTGACAACCTTTTCAAATACTAGATTATGGCTGCTAGTTGAAGCTACAGTATGAGAAAACAATGATTTGACATTAAAAACAATAAATTTATTTTGCATTTTATTAATGGAGAAATTACAGCAGTTTTATACGAACTGCAGCATAAGAAATGAAATATTTCAAAAGTTAATTAAGACCGAGGAAAAAATATTTAATGAAATATTTCATAACTATGTTTATGTTGTTTTTTTTTATTTAAGACAAAGCAAAGACAAATACATGACTCGAAGTTTTCTAAGGGCAGTTGGTAGCTGCGTGTTTCTCCACCTACTATACTTAAATGTCCCTTTGTGTAGTATTCTTTTGGATCTAAAAAGTATGATACATTCAATTCGTCCTATTGAATTATTTTTAAACTTATTGTAGCATGTGACCGACAGTTTTAAAGTCTAAACGAGTGCATACCTAAAAGCAACAGATACTTTGGGTTGCTTATATATACAATTAAACAAATGCAGTTAATAAATGTTATTCATTTAAGTGCATTGTGCAGCTGCACTTGATTAAATGCACAAGTGTCAAATTACAGTCACACAAAATATCTGGCTTGCAGTTTGTCAACGATTGCATGTTGCGGTACTATTTAATTGCAATGCATACTACGCACTGTCGGTCACATGCTACATTATTTTTTACTCTGTTTTTTGCAAAGTAATCAAATTGTGTTTTACAGCAAATATCTCGCTCACTCTCTCTCTTCTCTCTAATGAAAAAAGTTAAATAAAAAGTAGAGAGTTTTTATATTTTAAGTGTGGTTGTATGGCAATGTCCATCACATTAAATCTACAGTAGAATGATCTACTATCAGGATCTGCTTAAAACTTATTATAATAATTGGAAAGATTCAACAATACAAAATTTTATTTATTTTATAAATCATCACATAATTCTATAAATTATTTAAATGAAATTAGAAAACGTATTAATTTTTTGTTTTGTTCGGTAAAACACCATATGCAACCTGCCTTTCGAAGCCTTCACCATATACATTCATACATAATTTAATAAATTTCTTCGAGACAAAATGGTTAAATGCGTCTACCCAACATACATACGTATAAGGAAATATTTTATAATTATAATTTTTATTTGGTACAATTATTTACGTGGTCGCTGTGAGGTCCAGAGCAAATAAAATGATTACAAGCACAGAATAATTTATATATGAGCACTTTATGATTACACAGAAAAAAATTAAAATTGATTTCAATTAAAAAAACTAAAATTGAATTGTTCACAAAGCTTTGTAGTACGCAACATTTTTAATCTTAGAGGGCACACTTGGCTGAGAAGGTGACACATTCATGTTCTCTGCCAAACACGTGGGAAAAGCCTAACCTTTTAAATAATGCTTTATTTTTATTGTTAATGTCTGCAGGAAAACAATCACTACATTTTAATTTAACACGTTCTAATGTTAAATTCATAATCAATTAAGTAAAAAAAGGAATTATCCTAAATAAATAAGCATTAAACAAATTATGCTTATTTGCTTGTTTGAAGGAATACGAGTACAAATACATGGCGTTCATTAATTAGCACGCTTTATTTTTATTAAAAAAATTTTCTTTTTTTAATTGATATTTATTTAAAAATTACTTAGTGAACCCTGAATAAATAAACATGAATATGATATCAAATAACAAAATAATTGTATTAATTAAGCGTTATTTATTGAATAATTCCGGTAAAAGAATTAATAATTAAGAAGAGTATTTAAGTTGGTCATGCAGAATATTGATAAACATCAATATTGCAACAATACGTGCGTTAAATACCTTAAAAATTTAATGGGACATAGAGGAGTTTTTTGTCCAAAATTTAAAACTAATCAAATAGAAAAATTTTTTCGCTATTAATAATCTTCTGATTCTAGTTAAATCAGGAACAAAATGAGCTGGAGTATACTTTCTTTTCACAGCAACCTGCGTACCTAAAATAACCAGTTAAATCTTATGATCTTCAATATATTTCAATACGGAATTTGAACGATGAAAAGCTAAATGATGAAATGAAAGAGCAGTTACGCTAAAACTTCCATATATTTTGCATACTCTGCAACTGCACCAGCATTTACAATTGTAATTGAATCTATAACAATGAAATTCCAACAAGAACTTTCGAACTTTGACAGTGGATAATTGCGATCTTTTTGAAGCTACAATTGTTTAATCTTTTTTGGTAAATCAGCAGGATCGGAAGTTAAACGACCATAGACAACGACATGTGTACGCTGAATGATCTCTGGAGCAGTTAGCAAAAGACCTTAATATTCACCAAAAAACTATATTCAGCGATGAGACCCATTCCTGGATAAATGGATATGAGGACAAACAAAATGATCGAATTTGTTTCCCAAAATAGTCACTGTTTGGTGCGGATTATTTAAAAACGACGTTGGCCAGGCCATCACTTTAAAGGGGGTACACTAAAATCCGATGATTTCCATTTTCTTTTGATCTGAATTGAATGATCTTGGCACCAACATCATGTAGTTTAAAAAGGACAGTGACACACAGCCTCACACCACATTTGATAATCTTTATGAGCGATTTGAGGATATAAATGGTCATCACAGGTGATGTCAGCAGTTCACCGAGATCTCCCCGTGTGGTACACATTGCCATCATGTTTATTTTAACACCTTGATGCTGTGCCTTCTGGAACTTTTGCAGGCAAAACCTTTTGTCAATTACCCATAAAACTTGTGTGTCACTGTCCAATCTCTGAAATAACAGAGCAACGGATGTGCATATATTTTATTTATAAAAGAAGTGGTTTTTTCCACGCAAGTCTGTTAAAAAGGTGAAAGGACACCTAAGGTCTTCCCAAGACCAAAGTCAATAGAAAGTTAAAACTTCGGGGTTCTCTTTCGAGGCTCTACCAGTAACGTAAACTGGTGCCACGTGGACCGGTAAACTCTCATTGAAGATTGTCTACCAGGGGTGGCATAGTGATGTCCTACATTGGGCATAAATTTTGCGGAGTGTTGTTGCGAGATGCCTATTCGTTCTCTTGGGGATGGATAGGCTTCGACATACTCCATTCTCCTTGAGAATTGATATGATGGCACCATCGCACTACCATCGTTGTCGGATATTGAAGTGGTCTTCTTCGGGAGTACACGTGGTGGCTGTGGTTGCTACCAAAAGCTGGCAGAGGTGTTGGTTTAAGAACTGATGCTCAAATAGTACTAGTGGTTGGTTGGACTTCGCGTCTACCAATAGGAAGAATCTATATTCGCGGTGGAGTGAGCCGAGGCAGGTACCCACCTAAATCTGTAACACATCTGTCCACCGAGATCGTGCAATTTAACTCCGTTGAACTTTTTTTGGGGGCTTTTCTTAAGTCACAGGTATATGCGAAGAAGCCACAAACAACAGCGGTTCTCAAAGCCAAGTTAATCATTATCATCCATCAAATTTATTCTGATTAATGCACCAAAGTTATGGCAAACTGGACATTTCAGGTGCGGTTTATCCACAGAAGCTGTGGCAGATATTTGAATGATGTTGTATTCCACACATCACATGGCATCAATAAGTCTTTCAAATGAATAAAAAAATTTCGATGATATCACACAAACACACTTTGTTTTATTTTAATTTAAAGATAAGATGCACTTTATGAAATACCCTTTAATAATTACTCGCATTACAATTTGCCAGTAGTTTTTTAATTGCTCTCAGCAAATAACATATTAAGATTATGTAATTGTAGTGAAAATATAATCAATACAAATCAAGAATACTATTCTATATAAAATTTTACAACTTAATTTAAATAAAAAATTTTGAATAAAAACATACAATACAATTTTCACTAGTTGTTTTTCCCTACTGGTATTTGATGGTTTTATTTAGATTACGCGTAAACGGAAATGAAAGTACATTTCCCTTTAACAGGCGACTATTTGTGTGTGTGTTTTTTTATTTGTGTAAGTGTGAGTGTGAGTGTGTGTGTTTGTATATGTGCAAATACTAAATGCGAGTGTTTAGAATTGAGGGCAAATTTTTTGCACTAAAATGAATGGTTAGTTTTTAGGAGTTTGTTGGGTTTGCATATCATTACGAAAACATTTTTTTTCTGTTTTTGTTATTTCTCCTGCTATTTTCATTTGAATTCTAGAGTTTTTTTTTTTTTTTTGCTTTTTGTTGCTGTTTCCAAGGAATAATGATGACTAGTACGATTACTATAACCACAACAGAGTGGTATTGACTATAATGAAAACATTTAAATCACATTATCATTGTTTAGTTTAGTCGCAGTTGTAAATACAATGTACTTATAGTTTATTTAAATGCACCCTCAACAATTTGTAATGAAAAGCAAAAAAAAAAAAAAATAAAAGAAAAAATATTCAAATGAAAATGCGTTACAAAAGTTGGATGAATTAGAAATAGAATGCATTCTATTGCACTTTGTATTTGTGTACATCAAGCAATTGTTTAGATTGAGAAAGTTTAGAAGAACTTAGTGGAAAATTCAATTAAAATTGCTTAAAATTGCAGGCATTTTAATGAAATAAAAGACAAACAAAGGGCGGGAGTATGATCAGTATTTGCATTTAAAGAGTGAAGAGCTCTTATATTACATAAGATGTTCAAACCAAAATTAATATTTGTCTGCCGCATGTTCACATATTGCAAACATGACTTTGGACACACTGGATTGTGCAATTGTTTACTGGCAATTTGTCTACTTAAAATCTGTTTGATAGATCAATGCATGGAAAAAGCAAAGTTAGCGTTAGGCTAATATATTTTCTTTAGCGAACTCTTTTAATTTAAAAAAAAAAAATTAAACTTTAAAAAATTTAAAAAATATACAAAAAATTGGGCCAAAGTTAGAAAACAATAATAACACTTTATATAAAAGCGACTAATTGACATCAAAGGATGTCAAAGGATGTCAAAGGATGTCAAAGGATATTCGATATCACGATAGCAAAGCCACAACGAGTCAATTTGTCAGGAAATACCAGATATCTTCAACCGAATATCAAGTCATTCAAACATCATCTATGTTAGAGTGCAGTTTAAGACAACTAGTATAGTTAACCATATTGCTAACATGCTGGCTAAAACGATTACCCCACTGTCGGGTCGGAGTCAGTGAAATTCCACTTCTCATTTGTTATCAATTACTAATTACTAAAGCTTTTAGCGTTCTTACCCAGAACACAATATTTTCTGGAATCTAATTGTCGGACTTCTGGATTGATCAGATGCAGAAGAGTCCTTTATGTTTTCCAAAAACACTACGCATATAAGAGTCTAAGTCACAACAAACACGAGTCATTGCAAATTTTTTCAATCACAGCAAGATAATTTCCGGTATTACTGGTAAAAGGGAAATTTCTTTCCACTATCAGTGAGGTCATGCAGGCAGCGCTGAACGAATTGTCTTGCTGGGCTAGTAGCAAGAGACTAGGGATCAACCCGGCCAAAACGGAGCTAGTTCTCTTTACCAGGAAATACAAAATAGATAGTTTTTTGCTACCTAGGATTGGCGGGGTGGAGTTAAAACTAGCAAAGGAGGCCAAATACTTGGGCGTTTTCCTAGATAGCAAACTTTCTTGGAAAAGAAACATACAAGAAAGGCTCAAGAAAGGGCTCAATGCCTACTATACATGCAGGAATTCCATTGGGATGAACTGGGGTCTGCAACCGAAGGTGGTAAATTGGATCTATACATCAGTTGTCAGGCCGGTGATTTCTCATGGATGTGTCGTATGGTGGGAGGAGTTGGGGAAAGAAAGCCATAGGAAGCTGCTTGCAAGGGTCCAGAGATGTGCTTTGCTGGGTGTTACTGGGGCCCAGAGCAGCACTCCTCAGGCTGCCTTGGACGTCATCCTTCACCTACTTCCCACTGAAGAATAGTTATAGCAGACGGGAGACCATATCCCCTGGTTTTACGGACGCCAAGGTTGCTGAGACTAATTTTATTAGAACACCTTCACTAGTCATTCCGGATAGGGATCTTTGGGTCTAATCTGATAGACTGTATGAGGGCTGCGCGATCTTTACAGATGGATCAAAAATGGAAATAGGCACGGGTGCTGTCATCTATTTTTTAGGAACGGATATTCGTAGGTCCATTAGGCTACCGAAAGAATGTAGTGAATGAAGGGAATTACAATGGATCCAATTGGGTCTCCAAGTGGATGTGTATTTCAGATTATCCTTCCTAACCTAATCTAACCTAACCTAAGAAAATTGCACTTAATTTTCACAGATTTCACAACAATCTAACTAAGCAAGGAAAAGACAGAAGGCATCAATCTTCAACATTTTCTGCCTCTGTACTTCATTGCAATGCCAACGTATGATAGTCCTTAGATCGAATTTCATTCGCCAGCCTTTATAAGATGTCAAAGAACGAAATTGCTTAACTTAGCTCTTTTATCATAATGAATGTTTCAATTCAGAAAATATATCTTTTAGTCATGCGGCAGCAAGTCACGATCAGCTTTTTAATTTAATAAAAAACGAAAAAAAAAAACGAAATTACTATTCATGAGTTTGAAAAGCACTTTCTTAGCTGTAATTGAATAGTAAATTTGGCTTTTCTGCAATAAAAAAAAAATTATCTTCTATTTGACACCTGCAAAAACAACTTTGTTTTGTTCTACTACGTCCATTTATTGCCAACGTATACATGGTGATCTCGCCCAAATTTGCCTTAAAGCATGGTCACTGGGATGTTAAAAAATGTACTGAGAAATGTATTTTAAAGTCCCTCAGAATGATCAAAAATACAAATGGCGACAGAAGACAAATTTAATCACCCGATCTTTCGAATTCGCCTTGCGTACATTGACAATAAAACTTTTGCTTATATATATATTGATGATTGTTTTATGTTAAAAATACAAAAGCAGCTGGACTTTCAAACTTGAGTAAACACACACAGATTAAGACGAGAATATCTGAAATTGTTGGGAAAAAAATCACAATAACGATCTCTATATAAATGGTTCGACCGACAATCTGTCATAAAATGCCTTAATAAAGCCTGCATCAGCTAACATGGAAACTAGTTTAGTGATTTTTGTAACTCTTTAAGCTGTTACATATATTCAACTCTTTTGTTCAAAGCTTTTATTCCAAAATTTATATAAATAATTTTTCGCTATCGAAACAAGATTATTTAATTTAAAACCCAAACCAAACCACTTTCAAGCTACACAAAATATTAATATCACTAAGCTAAAATAGGTTATAAAATAGAAACAAAAAAAAAAAAAAAAAATCTAAAGTTGTTAACAAAATTAGATGGAAATGATATATTTGCCTGTATGAATTAAAATAACGCATTGAGAGGGTGAAATACATACTTACACACATGCAAATTTGCAATTGCAAATGATAGTCAACAAAATAAACAATTGCCATGTATTTAAGTGTATGTATTGTATGTGTAAGTATGCAACTGTAGATATATATTTGAGTGCTGCTTTTCAACCATTCATTCCCCATAAATAACTAGACAGCACTGTCTGCAATAAATAGTTGATTACAAAAGGAAATAAGCAAATAAAAATACATAAAACAAAAAAAAAAAGAAAAAAGAAACGCCACGATTGCTGCAAAACAGAGACAAACGTTCAATTTACGTGCATTTATTTTTTGCAAATTGCATGCGGTCATCCATAAATACCTCACACTCAAATACATGATACTAAATACTCACACAAGTACTCTTGCTATGAAAAATATATATAAATACATAGATATAAATACGTATGTATATATACGTACTTGTTTTTGTATATTTTATACTTAACCGAAAGACATCGGTATAAGTGTGTGTACTATCTGTATCCTTACAAACTACGAACAGTTTTCAAAAGTTTCGCCAACAGTTGTAATAATTTGAAACACTGTGTAATGAAATTTATTTATATTTTTTTTTTAAGTTTTCTTTGTATTTTTTAGTTTGAAATTTATGGTGTTTTCTTTTCTACAAAAAAATGCTACATCTCCATGCAGAAAGTGTACTTACGTGTTTGTTTCTTAAAAATGTTTTGCTCTATAAAAGGGCAGTGTGTTTGATTCTAAAAAATTGCCCTCAATAATGGTGGAAGGCATTGCACTTTTTGCCCCGTTAAAATCGGCAGTGTTGTAAGTGCCCTGTAAAACAGATGGCAAAGCGAATTAATACCAAGTGGCCTTATTAGTACAACAAGATCTAGCATTCACCAAACTGTAATGTTAAATGCATATACAAAAAGTTGTTGTTTAGCTTTTCATATAGAGTTTGACACTTTGGTTAGAAAGCTGCAGATAATCTCCACTAATAACGCCACCTGGTATTTATTCGCCTTAACATGGGGTTTTTGTTTATAAATAGTGTTACCAGACGAAGTTGAAAAAAATTGCCTGGAATTGGGAAGTAAAAAAGTTAAGGTTTTAAAGTTAAAATTTCTATTGTTTCATAGGCCAGCCATGAGAAAACATTACATTGTTAATGCTAGATTTTCAGTAATATAGAATCTTACTGGATTCGGTGTTATAAAATTGCTCTCATAACAAAATCTTCATATGAAAAAATCGTTAAAAGTTCAGATCGATAAATCAGCTATCTGGCAGCTGTATTTTCATGTTTACGTATTGTATGAAAATAAATTGGTGAATTTTTTAACATATTCAGCAATTTTAAACAAAAATGTTAAAAATATGGATATTGCCGCATCTATTATATGTGCAGAAATGACTGTCAGTCAATTATTGGATTCATTCTCCTCATGTGATGAGGAAGATATGTTAAATTTATTAAGTCGTAGCCCTCATCCGCGTGTCAAAGGATTTGTTGAATTTTTTTTAATTGTGTAGAAAAGCGTCGCTGTCAGCTGTTAAAAACAGTGCGTTCCACTTTTTCATAAATCGAGTTTTATTCTATTGAAATAATGAGTTGCATTGTAACAGGGTTGGCAAGACATTTTATTCATGTGCCTTTCAACAAGGTGCCATTTTGTGTGTAGAAAAGAAAACACCATTAGTGAAAATTGGCAAAAAAAAAATTTGGGAAAACTTATATATAATTCAAGAAATAGTATTACTGACAAATAATCGTAAAATATATGTTTCGACTTAAAGTAAAATTTTTTAAGTTATAACTGAAATCCTAAGATCGAACTAATATGCTATTTTCACATGACGAACAAGTGAATTGAGTTTAAAATGTGTATGAAGAGCATCAAAAAAACTCATATCACATTTTACAATCAAATCACTTTTTCCTTATGTGAAAACAGCGCAATCATCAGAGATATTTGAAAGCTAGAAAATGAAGAGAAGTTAAATGCTAAAAGATCTTCTAGGCTGTTTAATAGCGAGTGATAACGACAAAAGAAATCCCCTAATTAGCTTAAAAGTACAATATAAACACCGCATATAATACTTTAGAGTATAGATTTTGAATACATTATATATCAATACTTCCTTTAATTTAAATAAAAAATCAGTTAATCAGATATGAAATCTTTCATAAATATACCCAAGGGAAAACATATGGTTGTGACTGATCAACACAATAGTGTATTGATTCGCAATATAGTAAAATGTAGTTAGAAAAAGTATATCTAGGCGCACGGTAGTGCCCAGGCCAAGTTCGGCCACACAGTGTGTATATTTACACGAAACCCTCATAACTTTGCTCCTCTTGATCATAATGAAATGAAACTTGAAACATAAGGCCTCCCCACAGAGGTGACCTCACAGGTTAAATGTGAATGTTCTACCGTAAAAGCTTCGTACATAGTCACTCACACACTTAATCACTGACTCATCAATATTATTGGGCACTTCCAGTATAGCTAGAGAGCTGAAACTTGGTACACAGCTAGGTCTTGGTGAGAAATTAACCAGAAAAATCTGAAAACGGGCACTTTCTACCCGGTGGGGGGGTGCCCTTTCTTTTCATGGGGCACTTCCAGTATAGCTAGAAATCTGAAACTTCGTACACAGTTAGGCCCTGATAAGAAATTAACGAAACTGGTTTTGAAACGGGCACTTTCCTTCCGGGGGGACTAGGGTGCCCTTTATTTGTATGGGGCACATCCAGTATAGCTGAAATTTGATACACAGGTAGGTCCTGATAAGCAATACATACATATAAATATTTATACAAAAATAACTTAGAAAAAAGAAGTGAGATCCGCACAAAAACATAAATGTGAAAATAAGGTCAAGTTCCTATCCAAAAAATTTTTCCAAGAATTCTTTCCCATATTAGAAAGGCAAAAAAATATTGCCAAGCTTAGGTTGCCTAGAGATCAGATGGTATTGTATCTATGAAGTGTTTGGTTCTTATTTTGATCTCAATACTTTTTACGCCCGAAATTTTTTTAATAGGCCTTATTTTCACATTTATGTTTTTGGGCGGAGTAATATTACAAGAAATGATGAAACATTCACATGTGCATATGTTCGTGTATAAGCTTTACGCATACAATGTGTCCAAGACTAAAACATTGTTTACTTTTTAAGGACTAAAAAAAGGACAAATTATTTGGTTTGTCACTTTTAATTTATCTTGCTAATATTTTATTAGTATTTTTATAAATTTATATACTTTTAGGGGCTGAATAGAGAAAAAAATTTTTCTTTTGGTACTTTTGTACTAATGGAACCTTTCTTTACCTATGGTGCTTCTTTAGTTTTGGTGATTTTTATTTTAAAGTTTTAACTATTAACACACTTTCTGAGGGCTGAAATTAGAAAAAACTAGTTCCTTTGGTACTTTTTCACCTAAGGTACTTTTTTAACTTATGGTATTTTTTAAGTTTTGGTGCCTTTTAGTTTTGTACTAAATAATATAAATTTTTAAAAACTAACATTCTGCTTGGGGCAGTTAAATGAAAAAAAACGAAAGCTTATGGTACTTTTTTTTACTTATGGTACTTTTTTAGTTATAATATAAATTATTTAAAATGAGTATATATTTTTGGCCGCTTAAATGAGAAAAAAAAAACTTTTATATATTGTACTTTTTTAATTATGGTCCCTTTTTTTTACTTATGATGCGTTTTCAGTTTTGGTGATTTTTATTTTTATAGTAATGTACATTATATAAATTTTTCTAAAAATTAACACATTTTCTGAGAGCTCAAAAGAAAAAAAATTGGTTTTTTTGGTACTATTTTACTTATGGTACTATTTTTACTTGTGGTACTATTTTTATTTTTCATACTTGTTTCTCTTTAAAAATGTTCTTAATGAATTTGATAGACGGATAGCATGTGACCCATATTATTTTATTAAAATCTAAAACCGCAAAAAATTGGTACTTTTTATTTCTTTGTAATTTTTTATAAATTAACATACTTTTCGGGCAGAGGATGAAATGAGAAAACACTTTTTATTTATGTACTTTTTTTTACTTATTGAACTATTTTTTTTTTTTACTTATTTCTTTTGGTCCTTTTTTCTCTTTAAAAATGTTCTTAATGAATTTACTTTTTGTACTAACTTTTTTTTGTACTTTTTGTTTCTAACTGATTTTTTTTACATTAACATCGATTGTACTTTCTGGTGTGGGAACAGCTGGTGTTTTGGGTACTTTTTGTTTTTCGATCAAATTAGCATACAGACAGTTTAGGGCTTTATTAACATGTAGGATGAACGAAGTCACGGGTAAAAGCAGATTATATGATATGCTAAATTAAATGACAAGCCCCATAGTGACATACATAGTGACACACATAGTTACACACACAATAAATACATATACGCTAAAACTTTGTTATATTTTTAAAAACATTTTGTACTATTTTTTTGTTTTTCTGAAACTGTAATATTGCAATAGAACAAATATACTTTATAACATTACACATAAAAACGTTGTGGTACTTCCTAATACGATTGCATCAGCAAATAGACCCCCCTTCCACAAATTCTGCCACAGATACAAATACGATTGTATTTAAACAATAAGCAAAAAAGAAAGGAAATAAAAACTAAAACTATAAAGCAAACTTACCTTCGTTCGCCGTAATTGCCTTTTTCCTTTATACCAGGTTATAATGGCATTTGGTCTAGAACCGGTTGATTCACATGTTACTTCGTATCGTCTATCAGCCACCATCGAGTTAGGCGGGTCAATTATTTTCACTTCAAGCGGTTTTACTGTAAATACATTAAAGGTTTTTTGTTTTTTCCTGTGTATAAATAAATTTTTAATAGAGTCGTGTTTTTTTTTTTTTTTTTGGTTTCTGTTATTTTTGTGTTGTTTATTTTCTGTTTTAGCATTTTATTGTTTAATTTTCAAATGTCTAGATGTTTAAAAACCTTCGAGTTGTTGAATGCATAAAAAAAAATTTTTTTGTATGTACTCGTATGTATGTTTTTATATAAAAGAAAAAATATTGGCTACATTTGAATTTACGATTCAACATTTCTATTCTAGTTGTTGTTCTTCACTTAAATTTCAGTTCTATTTGCATGTGTTAAAAGTAGGAGTTTTGTGTAAAAATAATCATGTTGTCGGAAACGAGTAGAAAACAACCCGTTTTTAGTTTTTTTTATTTTCAAATTAATTTTTATGTCTGTTAAATGTTTTTAGTTAACAGACAAATAACTTGAAAGTTTTATTGTTGTTGCTTCTTTTGATGTTGTTGTAATAATATATGTGTGCTTGAAAGGCATGTGTTTTTGGTTATAAACAAAATATGTGGGTTTAATTATGCTAAAATTGTTAGCTAAAGTTTTTTTTTTAAAGTTGTAATATATTTTATTATAAACTTTTTGGCTTAATTAAGTGATAAGCCCTCATATAATTTTTTTTTCTATAATTGTAGTTTGACTTAAAATGTCTTTATTAATTATTTAGTTGCCTTGTGGAAGAAAGGAATAACAACTGTTATCCATTTGGCTTTCGTACTGGTACACATTGGCTTCCACACTGCTTCTAATTTGGCTTCCCAACTTTTTACTAATTGGCTTTCCAACTGTCTCCTATTAGGCTTCCCAACTGGTTCCCGTTTAGTTTTCAACTGGTTCACATTTGGCATCCCAACTGATTCCAATTTGAGATCAAAACTATATTTAGAACCTGATTAGGTACAATCTTCATAAGTGCACCACAGGGACATTTACACAAAACTCCAGTCAGTAGTGGAAAATTTGCAATAAATTAACAAAGAAATATCTTAATGACAATTAACTTATTAACTGTATGAATGGCGAAAATCGCAGAATACCTAAAAAATTATTAAAATTCTTTACGTCGTATTCATTAGTTCAATACTGAAATCTTCGATAATAATTTTCCATAAACATTTTTTACGATTTGATTGTTCTTAAAAATTTTTTCATGGTTATCAAAGCAGTCCCTAAAAAAATTTAAGAAGCTCTTTCAATAAAATTTTCTTACAAGCACCACCACCGCAGTACAAATGAACTTCTCTAATCCACCTGCTTTAATATAAACGATCTAAATATAAATGGAAAAATAAAGGATTTTTACGAAATAAAAACTTTTATTGCTTAATTCTCTCGAGACTTATTAGTTGAAAATTTTTCTAGACGAAATGCGGAAAAGGAAATTGAACATAAAAGTTTAAGTCATAAATTATTAACGTAAAAATATTAAAAATATAAAAAAAAAACAGTGTTTTCATAACAAAGAATTTTTATGAAGCCATAAATTCACAGCGTATTATTAACCCCCCCAAAAAAAAAATTGATGGACTATTTTGCAATTGAACTGAAAAAAACAAGCAGGAGTTATAAAAATTATAATAAATGAAAGAAAAATGGTTAGAAACAGCAGCAATATTACTTAATTATACTTTAATTTTAGAGAAATAATTAAAAGCTAATTTAAAAGTAAATTTACCTTGACTGCATATGGCAAAACTAGAAAATTTGTTTGGTATTTAAAGAGAGACCATCACTATTAATAAGGATCTTTTACACGCATATGGAAAATTGGTACTCCATATTTTTGTAGGATGTAACAGTAGAGAGAGGAGCCATGTTGAGAGCATTATTGATATCATCAAGCAAAATATCTTACATAAAATACAATTTATATGAGAAATATATTTTGTTCAATAAATACAGGGTGTTTTTTATAGAGGTATAAAACTTAAAGTTTCCAACAGTTTTTTAACTAGCGGCCATTTCGTCAGCTGTCAAGCAGTTTGGTTTGGAATTTCAACATGAATAGACTGACTGAAATTTTCTTTAACTGTTTGTTTGTTTGTTTGTTTTTGTTGTTGCTATAAAACAATCATTTTAGTCATGTTTTATGAAAATATTCTAAGCTGATTTTCTTCCTGTTATTATCTATACGTTATGGCTGGCTTCAAGTGTGTATATTTATGTATTCCTTATATTCTTTATTGCTAAAAACTATATTTAAGAGTAGGCGTATATGTGTCTTCTTATTTCTATATGGATGAATATGTGAGTATTAGTGTATACATGTATAGATACTTACAGTGCATATCCAAGATGAAACTTTTTTCTTTTGGCTTATCTAATTGCGTATTCAATGCCTGGCATGTAAAAACGGAATTTAAATCAGTACGTTGAACTGATGGCCATAGTAAACGATTTTCGATAACATCACCGGAATTGTGTTCATATTGGTTGTCGACCAGTAGACCATTTACGAGCCATCGCACTTGTGGCTGGGGGCGTCCTGTGTGTGTGTTTATTTTTTTCCAATAATCGTTGTTAGACGTTATTGCGGTGCGGTTATTTGTTGGCATAAGAAACGCAGAAGCAGCAGATATTTTTTATTAATATTTTTTTTTGCGTTTGGTTTGTTAAAATGCCAGCATAAGAAAGAATTTTCATGGTTGACCATATTGCCAGCAGCAACAGCAAAATAGCAGAAGCAGATTGATATTTGGCAGGAGATAAAAAAAGAAAAGAAAAACAAAATTTGTTAAAAGTGAAATAGTTATAGGTTTTTCTTAGCAGTACAGTGAAAAAAAAGCACTAGAAGTTGCAACAAAAAATATCGGTTTTTTTTTCTATTAGCAGTTTATTATTATGTGCTGCCGCATATTTTTTTAACGTTCATATTGTATTTTCTTCTCAAAGTCTGTATGAGTTCATCAGTGTAGAAGAAAAGCCATCGTTACGGTCGCAACGTTAGTCAATATTTTTATGGTTTATATGTATGAACAAGTATGTATGTACATATGTTTGCATTTAATGCTTTTGGGAAATTAAAAGGGAAATTGAATTTTTAAATTAGACTATAAAAACGTATGTATAGTAGAACGGACATCTAGCCAATATTCAATATATGTATAAGTTTGTATTAGAGATGTGCAATTGTCTCGCCTAACGCATACTTCGTTTAACCCTTGTCAAGAGGAATGGGTACAATTGTAACTTTTTCATTTTAAAATAGAAAACAATCACTCGTGATCGAGATTACTATTTTTTGCAAATGATACTCTTTCTTATTTTCTCATTTATATATATTAAGTGACTATTAAATAATTATAAAATAAAAAAAAAAAACTTTGCAACTGGTACGCTGGCTGCACCAAACACTTGAGAAAAATCTATACTGTTTCAACGAAATTTAATTTAAATTAGTAAAAGATCAGTAATGTATTGATTACCACTAAGGTTGGTCACATGCTACTTAGAGCTCTTAGAGGAAAGTAAAACAAGGAAATGAAAAATGCGCATCTAAAATGGCAGTTGTGGCGCACACAATTTTGGGAGCTAAATAATGAAAGAAAATTTTACTACAAATTTTACAATTTGAACTCCAATTAAGTAAAATATTGCAAAATTTTAGTTAATTTTTTTTTTTTTTGAGTGCACCATTATACGCAAGTTTGGGCCATCTTCAGTGTGCATTAAAACATATTCTATTGTCCTTTAATCTTGTTGTGTTCATTTCCTGCAACTACCTACCTTGACCTCAAGATATATTTTCTCTAGGATGTTTCTGTGTCTGATGTTTGTTTCTATTGCTCAGTATGCATGATCATTGTCAAAACAGATTCTCATGATTCTACTCGAATGATTGTGCGTAACAGGCAACCATGCATGATCATTTCTTATCATGCTTGAAAAAAAAACTTTCTTTATGTGATCGTACATGATTGTTTTAAAATTTAATTGGAATAAAAATATTTTTTCCCGATACCCAAAATTATCGGGTGTTAAAAGTCAGTCACTTGCACGTCTCTAATATATAAACACACATAAATTCGTATACATGTATAAACATTACATATCGATGGCTTAATATAGAAAGGTCGTATCTCGTTTTTATTCAAATTTGGTTTTTTTACATGTTCTGGTAGACAAAACTCAAATACACCTTCCTTAAAAAAATCAGTTTCCTATGTAGACGAATAACAGATTTACAAAAGCCCTAACTCATTAAAAAAACATAATAATAAATAAATAAATAGAAATTAAAACAGTATTTGTTTGTTGTTTTAATAAAAATCTGTTTCAGAAAAATAAAATTATTATTATTTTTTCAGATTTTATTGAGTTTTTTCCTTCTCCTGTAAAGTAGCTAAAAGTTCAGATACGACCTTTCTATATTAAGCCATCGATATGGTTGTCTCGTATGCATCGAAGTCCCAACTTGCTCATTCCGATATGTCAGCTTTATTTGTGCATACATACATGCATGCATACATACATATAAGTTTCCACTCATAAAATTGTTAGTAAATTTTTTCTTTTTCTTTTAAATTTATCTTAATAAATAAAAGTTGATAAATAGTTTCGACACAAAAACTTACCTCCAACCACACGACAGGTAATAACAATATCGTCACCTTCCTGTTTGGGCCCCAATTTTGTGCCATTTAATTGACGTCCCCATCGATCTAAAATAATGGGTTGTTCTGGAAGAACTGCAAAATACAAGAGAACAAGAAACTAAATTTAAAAAAAAAAACTTAACATATAATTTATTAGATATACAAAAAATAGTTGAAAAATGTCTTAAAGAAAATATATTATTTCTAGCCATTAGAAGAAGGCATATCCTTAAAATCCACATAACACTGAAGACAGAGAATTCAAGAGTTTATAATTTTGTGAAATTTTATTGTATTTCGAAAAGTGTTTATTTTCACTGCTGTTGTGTTGTGTTTTTTAAATTATTTTCTTGTTTTTGTTCCCTTATTAGCCATTGTTTAAACGTTGTATCTATTTATATATTTTATTTTATGGTGTAGACTTGTTAAAAAATAAAAAAAAAATAGAACAAAACAATAACATTAGCTTTAGGGAAGCAAAATAGACAAGAAAACTTTTTTCCATAAAAGCAATTGATTTTATGATAATTTTTATGTGTCACGTACTAAAGCCCAGTGTAGAAAATTAATTTATGTGCATTGCATGCTATGTAAAACACAAATGGTGTTTTCCCTTGCACAGTGTGCTTGATTAGAAAATTGTTGGCAGTTTCAAAAATAAAAAAAAAAATTAAAATAATAAAGAATTTCTAATTGTCAGATTTGTATATGAAAATTATTTGATGATATTAAAACAATTTCAAACTTTTTTAAAGTTGCGAGGTTACTAAAATTCATTTTTGGTAGAGGGGACGAAAAAAATATACGTGTTTCGGAATATCATTTTAAAAGCGATAAAAGTTTTCGAGCTTTGACCTGTTATTGCAACAGATCGATATATAAAATTGTGTTTTCTTTACATCTGAGGTGTAGGGTGTGTTTAGCAAATTTGTAGAAAATGTTATGGCAAATATTTTTGTTTAACATATTAACCATCTAACTTTCACGCTTAACGGCGACATCCACCTCTAAATTTCGTGTGACTAATTGTAGCATTATCTGTGCTTAGACGCCAGAACTTAAATATTGGCTTTTCTCTCATACTAAGGACTTCAGATGTAAATATGCCTAAACACTTGTATCGATATTATATCACGACAAATATTTATTTGTTTAGCCACCAGGCCCATTGTTACAAGCAACGCATAAATAAGGAAACAATCAAATGAAGCAACGCAAACCAATTGAAATAGATACAATCAAAGAACAGCAAAAATACTTGTATAATGAGCAAATGTCCTTGTAGTTGATTGCTTTTCTCTCGTAAGCTCTTTTATTATTGGTGATGTTGTTTTTTTTTTTTTTTTTTTGTTTTGATTTTCTTTCTTATTTATTTTTATAGATTCTTGAAATCTTTTGTCATCATCGGTAAACATGATTGTGACTTGTTTTACTATTTTCTGTTGTTGTTTTTTTTTCGTAATGCGATAACTATCTTTGTTGAAGTTAAAGAAAAATCACTATGAAAAGGAGAATAGTTCTTTTATTTATATTCGAATGCTTGAACGTAATGGTTTGTAAAAAAATCCATCTTATACGAGTTGATTGCTTGGAAAAAATTTTAAAACTTTAATTATCTTAAAGCAAGTACCGTTTGCTTAAATCCATCCACGATGTTTATTGTCAGTCTTAGTAACTGAAAGAAAATAATAGAGCAAATTCTTAACCTAAAGTTTAAATGCCACAAAAAAAGGTGTTTCTAAATGAAGTCAATAGGATGTTGCTCTTTTGATACAGAAATAATGCTGACCTTTGTAAAAAGTTTAATTTTTGCTTTTATAGAAATTTATTAACAAAATATTTAAGAAAGAACTAAAAGTATTATTTTGCATCGAAATGAATGAAATTTTTTTTAAGATGAGGTCAGCAAATCGGGAGAGTCATTTAGGGTTTTCCAATAAGAGTGATATGATTTCTTTAAAAAAAAAAAAAAAAGACGTGTGACACTCGGGAATTGCCGCGGTAAAGCTATTGCATAGCATTTTTTATCAACCTATGCAATTTAAATTTCAATTTCAGCTTTCTAGCTATACTGGAAGTGCCCCTTACAAAGAACGGGCAGCCTAGTCCTTTTCAAACTTTTCAAAATTTCTTGATTCGGTCGCCTCAAAGCCCGTGATAAAAGCTATGCTTAAAAACACCCTTATTGTTAAGGAAACTCAAAAGTTTTTTATTTAATGTGAAGTAAAAACGATACAATTAAGTTCTAAATAAAACGTCATTCAAATGGCCTCCACTAATTCTTCTGCAGGAACGAATTCGATGAACCCAATTTTCGAGCACTTTTTCCACTAAAGCAAGTAGTATGTCATGAATGGCACGTTTAATGATTTGTAAAGCTTGAAGAGAGACTGGTTTATTTCGAAAGACCAATGTCTTCAAATATCCCCACAAGAAATAGTCTAATGGTGTTAAATCACAACTTATTCGAGGCCATTCAATATCACAATTTCTTGAAATAATCGAAACTCCAAACTTTTTTCGCAATTATACAATTTTTGCATTTGCTGTGTGGCTAAATCAGCAAATTCACGACGTATACGGTGGCCCAATGGCTTCAGCTCTTGAGTGAGAACAATTTTATACGGATGCAAACGCAAATCCCTTCTCAAAATCCGCAAGGTTTTGCGGTCGTCAGCAACACTTGCATGAATGGCAGCAATATTTGCATTACTTCGAGCTGTTCTTTATCTTATTGGCACTTGAACATCGTGTAAAGAAAATGCAAGCTCAAAATTTTCAACAATTCGACGAAAAGCAAGCACACTTTGACGATTATTACGACTATAAAATGGCAAAAGCGCACGAAAAGTGGCAATTGGAGAATGATTATTTTCATAATAAAACTGAATAATTTGTAAACGTTGTTCTTGCGTAAATCTCTCTATGATGAAATTGTAAAAACTACTGAATACAATGAAAAACAAATGACAGATCATGATATATTACAAATGGCTGAAACGTCACTTCAAAGTCATATCATCCCTATTGGAAAACCTATTACTTTCCAAGTGGTTTTACTTCCGTAATTGTATTCCGCATGTTTTTGATTTACAATCTTCAAATTGCATTTATTTTGAATTTCGATTTAATAGTAATTTATACCCATGGGCGTTTGTTTAACACTTTTTTTATATCTTAAACTCATAATAAGCTTTTTTTATTAACATGCTAATCTTATTTTCCAGATTCTCCTAAAACTATGCATTATTTTAATCGATTAGATACTAGCGATTATTTTAACCTTAAAAGTGATTTGAATACAAAACAATTAATTTCGTTTAGCGTTTTCTAAAGACTTACTGCTTTGTTCACGATGTCGAAAGAATGTCAAAAACAATTTTCTATATAATTGGCTTTTGCTTCAAATATACATAAATTGATACGAATGAAAATATTTTTTCGATATCGTGAAATCGGCAGTTAACTTTCAGCAGTGAAACCACTTTCGATCGGAATTGAGTTATGTGACATCATGATGGCTAAATGTTTCATGATACTTGCATATAAGAAGTAAAGAGATATAATTTAATTTTAACACTTCTTCGTTCTCCTAATTGCTAAATTATTATGATGACCAGATAAACTAGTTTCTATTTTTAATATTCAAATTTGAAATGTCTATTAAATCTTGTAGCAACGGATTTCCCATTTAAAACGTACTTTTCTCAGCAAGAAATAGAAAAAGAGAGAGAGAGAGAAGGGAATAGATCAATGTCATCCAAGATTATCCCCATTGTCCTTTTCATCAGTTTTTAGTCACAAATATGTTCACTTGCATACGGGGTGTCATATTAAGATTATATTTTGCCTGATACCGAGCAAGTTACATCATTAGATCATATACATTGTGTGCTCAATAGTATATTCATTCTGACTCGCCCTGGAACTCAGATAAGCGTCAGCCTTGCACTATATCATTTATAAGTATCGGATATATGCTTAGTTATGTGGGTTTCATGCAAACACTTTTGATCTAGAAATCTTCATTCTTTGTACACATTTCCTCTAATCAATTTTGCTATTCATTTTAAAGCTGATATTTCTTTCAATAGCATGCTAAAATTTTACTCTCTATTAGTAATGGAGCAATAAAATTGTCTTCACCTACTTCAAAGTTGGTTGTGATGAGTGATATTCAGCCCATGCCTCAAAGCATACACGCAAAGAAAAAACATGGTTGATGGAAGCATAATCGCAAAATAACATTTTATGTTCAGATTAATGATTGCAGCTCCTACATATATCATTTCTCATCTATCGTCATAAATCTGCCTCTGGCAATACCATTGTATGAACATAGTATGCTCTGCAAATGCTGAGAAATTTGATCGCATTATAGTAACTATGAAAATGTTTTTTTCCTGGTTTATATAGAAACAATTTGACATTTTGCTTAGATAAAACAAAAATGCACACACAAATACTTATTAAATTAAGTCAATTATATTTTTAATAAATATTTTTATTTGAAAATATTTATCGAATAAACTTTTCTAGACAAATTAAATTTAATAAAATTCAAAATAATTAATATATTTATCGGCATATTTATGTAAAATCCAATTGCCATCTTTTGCAGTTCGGTAGTATTTTTTTCGTCATGCTGCAAAGAAACATACATACATTCGTACATTTAATTCACTCCATATTTCAGTATATGTACCGTAATTAAACCACTGATGTTGAAGATGTCAGGTGCATTTTATTAAAATTAAATAACATTCATCGTATAAATTTAATTTTAACAATAATTTTTTCACTTCATATCTCCTCGTGTTATTAAATTCTATGAATGACTGAAGATACATACGATGGACAGCTATTTTGTTTCTTTTCAGAACACAAACATTGTATGGTCACAATAAACTTTAATTTTATATAAACTTTTATTATTTTCATTTGCAAAAAATACTCTTGCAGCAGCGAAAATACTTTTTTTGATACTTTAAATTTTTATGGGACGAAACCCAGAATGATTATTTAATTGTCGCATCAAATATTTTAATAATTCAAGAATGTTTAATGTAACCATATTTGCTTCAATGAATAATTATTTGGTTGTGGCAGATATACTTAGTTGACATGAACATTTTGCAATCATGTTTTTTCTCTGCGTTTACGTATTCTTGATAGACGTATTTTTATGCTCTTTTATTTAGTCGTCAAAGAGACGAATACACACTGGCAGATGCTAACACATGTCAAGGGTACTGTGCCAGCAAACAAACGAGTTTCATATGAAATTTACAGAAAAAAAATTATTTATATTGTGTGATCAATATTTTATGATTGTAAATGGTTTTTGCCATATGCATTGCGTCTTATGCTAAAAACCATTAAAACAAATTTAGACAATTTTTAAAAATGAAATAAAATATTTCCTAAGGAATTATAAACTTGCATCAAACGTTTGACTTTTTTTTTGGTGGGTAATTCTGTCACTCAATGATACTAATACGTCTTAATATATTCAGAGTTTGAATTTTGAACATCGCTGGTTTTGCCCCAACCCTCCTGTTATCTTGCCAATGTTCTGCCGAGCATTTCAGAAAATATTTAATTGAGTAAATGTATGATCTACGATTAATAGATTATCATATATGCAGAATTCTTTCTATGATCCAGCAGTCTAATGCTCTGTACCATAAGAAAACACTATATGTAATTGACAAATATGAATTAAATAGGGTCAACAATTTCAGGTAAAGTTTATAATAAACTTAGCAAAATAAGCATTTAAAAATTGAATTTGAAACAGAAAAAATTGTTTAGTAAAAAAATTTAACTGAACATTAAATTTTCTTAGCAAAAATAATTTAAATACTTAAAACTGAGAAATTTGTAAAAAACCAAAAATCAATATTCAATAAAACAAATCGTCAACGAGAAAAACGAAATATTTAAATAATTCAAAATATTAACTAAGGAAAACATTTAAATTCGGCAACATGCTGAATCACATTATTAACGCTCGTTAATATCAATAAAATATATTTTTTTTTTGTTTATTTTCTTTTATTTCCATTACTCCAAGGCGTATTCGACGTCCTGGTGGTAGTTCGACTAGAATTATAATGTTAAACTTTGCACTTCTAAGGATACTTTGAAAAGAAAAGAAGAAACAAATAATTGTATCATTTAACGATATTCTAAACACATTTTCTAAATCCCCTTGATAATTTCTACCCTGTCTTATTTATTTATTCCTTTTTATTCTTTTTTTTTTTTTTTTTTTTTTTTTTGTTAGACAAATGATTGGCAATAGTAATTTAAATCTATTTTTAATTTGTAAGAAGTTTTTTTTCTTGTTGCCATGATATCTAGTGTTGCATAGAATGAAAACAAAAAAGGACGCAAAGAAATGCTCTGATAGATTAGCATAAACATTACAAATCTTTTAGTATTATTGTGATTTGTTTGAAATTAATTTCAAAGAGATTTCGAAAATTTATAAAGTTCAAAACGAAACAGTTAACAACGAATGATATTTACTCTTTAAAGAATGTTTTCAATAAGGTTTACGTTTTTTAACTAATTGATTTATATTAAAATTTTGCATAAATTTTGGGATTTTTGGTTGGAAAAGTTGTTAATGGAAAAGGGTACAGTTTTGTATTTTTAATTATTTAATGTGTTTGGAATACTAAATAAGTAACCCCCAAAAATTTTTATCGAAAAAAAAAAAAACTGACACTGACAGAACTTCAATAAGACAAAGTCCCGTAGCCGTTTTGCAGCTCAAAATCTCCTTGATTTCCAAATTAATGTAAAATTTAATATTTAATATTTGTATTCTTTTTTAATAAAACTCGAAATAAAAAACATAATAAAGAAATGTAATTTATCAGTAAGTTATGAACGCAATTTCCCCATACAAAACTGCATAGAATAACTCTGGAACATTTTTTAATAATTTATCAGTAAGTTATGAACGCAATTTCCCCATGCAAAACTGTCTGGAACAGTTTTTAATAACCTTTTATGACTTGAGGTGGACATACATAACACGCGTTCTAAGCGTCAACTCATTCCACGGTGCTGTCAAAAAAGTTGAATTAGTGTAATTGTATATGACAAGTTACACAACACACAGCGTAGAACGCATTAACGCATAGAACGCGTTGAAGTAGATCTATTTTCTACTTTTGTAAGCATCCTGCTTCACTCAAAGCGATCAGCTGTTTTTGATATCCGTTTTGTTGGTTATTTTGCTGCACAAAACGCGTCCTATGTACCTTGAAATTAAGAAAAGCGTAGAATGCATAGATTACTTGAAAAGCGTAGAATGCGTTGACGCTAAAACGCGTCTTATGTACCTCCACCTTAAGGGTGCAAGTAAATACTTAATATAATTCTTATGAACTCTGTTGGTTTAATTGGAAGGTCATTATTTGCATGCCACAGACCTCAATTCCGATCGAAACTAGTTCCAATTCCAATTCTTTAGAAAACGAAAAACCAAAAATATGTTACTGACAGTAAAAAAAACATGCATATTTTTAGGAGCATCAGTAAAATAAGCTATGCACGTTAATAAAAAAGCTTAATGTAAGCTTTGCTAGTAAAAGCAATTTAAACGAACGCCTACGGGTATAAAAAACTTTATCACTTTATTATTCAGCAACTAAATAAACGGAATCTGAGGACTGTAAATCAAAAATTATCGGACAATTATGTAATTGCAGCCATTCCGATGGAATTTGCCGCCACTCCATGTAAACTGCCTGATAATAAGTTTTTTACTAAATTACTGAAGGAAAATATATATTAAGTTATAAATAGGTTAGGTTACATTTAATAGGCTCGTACTGCACTCATGGGTTTAGGTTAGGTCGTTTTGAAAAAAAAAAAAAAAAAATAAGTAGGAGGTGGAAGAAAAAATAGCTTTTATCACATGCCGTAAAGGGGATGGTAAGTCATGACACCATCCACTTCTACTGATAATGCTCAGACAAGCTGACGAAGGACGACCGGTTCATAATTGCCATTTCATTGTTTCTCCATAGAAGGATAAAAACAATGAAGGTGGGTGATTTATCTCTCGTCCTCCTCATTAATGCAGATTCTACAGAATTCAAGTAAAGTTAGTCCAATTAACTTTGCATGGTTGCCAAATTTGCCATCACTGCAAAGAGGTCTTTCAGTAGCATCTTCGGGAAACTTTAGAGGCTCCTGGTACGAATTAGATCCAGTCCCAAGTTATAAATGATCTCGCGTAATTTAATTTTTAAGTAAATAATTTTTATTTTTATATTATTATTATTACGAATAAACGTACTAACCAGCACTATTTCATTGTAGAATAAAAATTGAATTAAAAATTAATTCTCATATTCTATTTCTGTTGAAAACTGGTTAAATAGTTGATATTCTTCTCAATTAGTATCCACTTTACGAAAATTGTAAAGATGGACAATTGAACGCTGATGTGAGGTGTAGCGGCCTTGAAATCAGTACTGATACGTTCTGCTAAAAACTGATTGGATATAAATAATAATATTTTCCACCATAAAAAAAACTCTTAGTAATTTTGAATTTTCATTAATTCAATAAAACTGAACTTGAGCCTGATAATATTACTTCTCATATGTAAATCAATATAAGTTCAAATAATAATTACGTTTATTCGTAATAATAATAATATAAAAAAAAAATATTAATTCCGCTTGGGCACGAGCTATAAATACCCTAATAACAGGGGTCACAGTAATATGTGAATTTCCCTAATATAGAGTAAAAACAACAAAAACGTTAAAATACAAAGTACAATACTTTGATGATAACGGACTATGAGTTTGTGTTGATTATTAGTTCCAAACAGTAATGAGGGAATTTCGTACTAACCAGCACTGTTTCATTGTAGAATAAAAATTGAATTAAAAATTAATTCTCATATTCTATTTCTGTTGAAAACTGGTTAAATAGTTGATATTCTTCTCAATTAGTATCCACTTTACGAAATTTGTAAAGTTGGACATTTGAACGCTGATGAGAGGTGTAGCGGCCTTGAAATCGGTATACTGATACGTTCTGCTAAAAACTGATTGGATATAAATAATAATATTTTCCAACACAAAAAACTCTTAGTAATTTTGAATTTTCATTAATTCAATAAAACTGAACTTGAGCCTGATAATATTACTCTTCATATGTAAATAATTTTTTTTATTAAAAATTAAATTAAGTTCGTAATATTTGAATAGAAAAAGAAAATTTAGACTGCACGAAAGGTTGAACTGACATCATGACATTTCGAGACCAAACATGATCTCATTATCACAGTTGATTACCTCTTAGACCTCACTACCAGTCTGCTAAAACACCTGGAAATTTTTTATCAACAGAGGTTCTCATATTAGTGATTTAAAAACTCACTAACTTCCTGTCTATTGAGATATTTATTGCTTCTTTCATTATTTGTTCTTCCTTTGTTCTTTCTTTGTCTGTACAATTTTTACCAACGTTTAGAATTTATCATCAGATTTTTTTATATGAATGGTTCGTAAATTCACTATCTGTGTGTTTATTAAGCTTTTTATTGGTTATTTCATTACCACGCAGTAAAAAATGAATTTTATCTGTTAAATTTTTACCAGTTTCTAGAGTTTATTATAGGATTTTTTCTTATTAATGGTTCGGAAATTTACTATTTTCTTGTCCTATTATTTAATTAAGCTTTTTATTGTTTCTTTTTTATTTCAGTAATGACCACCGGTTGCCGATATTCTAATCGTCTGAATGTTTTATTCACGTTGTTTTTAATTGTAGGACAATATGAAAAAAAAATGAAATTGTACAAACTTAAGTCACTGTTTGGTGTGAAATTTATCCCTATTTCTTTGAGAACGGCATTGGTCAGGCCATCACTGGTAACGGCTCTATAGGTTTGTGATAACCAACATGTTTTGTTCTAAATTGAATGATGTAAACATCAACGAGATGTGTTTTAAATAGGACAGCGCTTTTTCGGTATATTCGGTATTCCGCACAAGAGATTTGTGGGCATGGTTAACTTCCATGAAGGTGATAGGAACTGGCCAGCGAGATCGTGGCTCGTTATACTTTTTCTTGTGGGGTTTTTTAAGTCGCAAATATATGCGAATAAGCTACAAACCACCACCAGCGATCATCAAAACCAACATAATCCATGTTTAATTTAATCAAGTTTAGCCTGATTTATGCGCCCGACTAATGGAAAATTGAACATTTCGGATGTGTTCTACCCAGAGATGATGTTGGGGACAATTGAACGATGTTATATTTCAACTGTTGCCAATTCAATAAAAAAAAAAAAAAAACATTTTAGCCCATCATTTCGTAATTGAAGGAAGTATATTTCATCATCTACTTAGCATATGCAGATGATGGGGAAATTCAACAACTTTTCTTAAAATATATGTAAGAATTTATATTAAATAAAAATTTAGCTATTTATAACTAAATTTTCACTTATTTTTTAAATTTAGCTACTTTCGATCCTAATTTAGCGATATTTTTTGGAAAAAAGTTGGCAACAGTGTATATTTCATACACAATGGCATCAAGACTTCCTTCAATCGAATTGATAATTTCGATGATGTCTCACACACTCGTTGTTTTATTTAAAATTAAAGATAGGAAGCGGTTAAATGAAAGATTTTTTGTGTAACGTGGCCTTAACTTTTAGTTGGTTAGTTAAACTATCTAAACGAAAAGGTAATTATTTCTTTCGCAGAAGATCAGGTGCACATCCAGGCTAAAATTATTGCCACGGAATTTTGACATGGGGTATACCATTTTGTTAAAAGTCTCTTAGAAGTTCGGTATATTTATTTTGTTTACGAAGAGCAAATATTAAAATATGCATTGCCCTTAATCTGCGTCTATAGAAAACAAAGCAAACTTTGAAGAAATTTTTATGATACTACGCACTTCATACAATATTTATGTGTATATTTTTTTATCTACTTATTTTGATCAGAGAACTGTAATTCAAATTTGAAGTAACATTACTTATGTATGTACATATTTTATTTAAATTTATATACATATATATATTCTTCTTTATTATTCTCTTACTGCAAAAAAACATACTATTTTTCTTAATGATGTCACCATAAACGAATACACATCCATACATACATGCATTTGTATGCATGTTGTTAGAAATATGTTTGTGTATTTGATTATTGAATTCCTAAAATAAACACGCATGAATATTTCTTGTATCTTGTTAGAGAAAATAAAATTGTAAAATTCGTAACATTATTGTGTTGTTACTGGCAAAACAAAAAAGAATAAAATATGTAAATTTACTGCATACAAAACAAATGATAAATAAACTTAATTTAAAAGAAAAAGAAACTCTATAGTTTTTACATGTTTTTAAGAATATATACTTACTTATTACTGATAAATTGAAACGGAAGCTTTGTGTTTGACTTGTACGAAAGTCAATGCGACAACGATAGATGCCTTGATCATGACGTTTGATATCCTGCAAAAATAAAGACACAATATTAAAACTTCCGACATGTATGAAAAAGGGACTTAAATTTTTTTATAAATTTACTTCAATTATTTATATATTTTATTTTTATAATTAAATTGTGAATTTTTTATTCGAACTGAGTGATGTTTAATCAAATAAATTTTAATTTGTCAGGCAGGCTTAAGTTCTTTAAATTTAATTTGTTTATAAATTAAATCAGGGTTGAACTGACATCATGATGTTTCGAGACTAAGCACAATCTCCTCATCAGAGTTATCTACCGCTTAGACCTCACTGCCACCACGGCAGCTGCAATCATATTAGTTAAAGATTCCCTATCACTTACACTAGAGCTTTATAATTTTTAATGGGTTGGAACTTTACTATACTTTTCAAAGTCTATTTTGTTCAAGTTGAGCTTTATTCAAGTGTTTCTCATTTCATTTTTTTTAGATATAAAAATATTTACATCTTTCCAAACCATTTAAATCCGCATAATTAAAGGCAACATATTTTTTTTTTAAATATTATTTTGTTGGCAGCATATGTTCATGAAAGTCTGCTAAATGTCAAAACAAAAACGACTCACCCCGAAATGAAATATGATTTAAAAAAGTTTTTAAAAAGAAATTAAGCCAACCCTCCAAAAGAAAACGCAATTAAGTAATTAAGTCCTTTCACTCACACATACACAAACGCACGCACTAAAAATAGTTCGTTCTTTTTTTGCTTTTGCTTTAAGAATATTTCAGCTTTTAAAGAAAACCAAATTATTTTCTTTATTTTTTTAATTTAAAAAAATTTTAAGTACTTGTGTTGAGTATTAAAAATTTAAGGACCATGAAAGTTTCCTTTAACATCGATAGATTGATTTTAGTCTCTGTCTAGTTTTTTGTCCTTACAATCAGATTTTTTTGTGAGCTTCGAAATATGGAGTTTGTTTCAAAGATAAATTTTTCGTTGGACTAAATTAAATTACCAGTAAAACAATATTTCGTCTTAGACCTGCTACCCCATTCCCATCTTTGCATGGAATTCATCTACTTTATCTAAAGAGATCTAAAGAAATTTGTTATACAATTAGTTCTTTGTGAGTAAGTAATGAAACACATTCAGTAGGAGTGAATTTAAGTCACTGTAAAAGTGGACTAAGTAGTATGTTGTTAATCAACGTCCCTATAGAATAGAATATCTTACTTCATATTATATACCAAATTTCGAACTTATTTTTTAAACTACGATCTGAAACTTTAGTCTTCATTTCGAATTTAATTTTGAAATATAATCTTTCATTTTGAAGGTTATAAATCTATATATATTTTTTTTTTTGAGCCTGCTTTTAATAAACAAGAGAGTTTCAGCATTTGGCAACATAGAAAACTAAAAATATATTAAGAAAAATTTTTAGCAATTTTTTTGCATTTTCCATGGACTCAACACTCTGCGTTTGCGATTTCCATAAGACTTTTTTAAATACAAATATTATAATTATGTAATTTCAAAGAAATTACTTGGGGAGTACATTTTAATCTTAAAACACTAAAAACTATATTGGTTTTGCAATTCCTTAAAGTCTTCGATAATTTTTTCTATAAAAATCTGTACCACGTAGTTCTGATCTGGTTATAATTATAAACTTTATCTTTTCATCGCTTCTCAAATTTTTCTTTTGTAAAACTGTTTGCGAATTTCATAAGAAAATTTAATCGTATTAAAATTTGTTTCCTTTTTCAAATTGTTCTGTTTATACCCTTCAGAGAAAATGATAAGGGCATAATAGACTTGTCTCTCCGCATGTAATTACCACAATATTCGAATGAAACCAATAATGTACACATACATTAGATCCTTTTAAATAGGGCAGCAGAATTAGCCATATCCGTATGTGCTTCTTTTAGACTGTCCGTCTGCCTGTCATCACCTAAAATGAGTTTTCCAAATCTACCACCAGAGTAGAAGACTTGGATCTTGGAGAATTGTGTGAGCACGATTTGTTTTGTAAAGCCACCTATTTATTCCGAAATTTGAAAGGAAATTTTCAATATCCAACATCACTTTATATTTTAACATAAACAGCTGAATAGAGCAAACGCTGTTTTGGATAGAAACACTAAACTTCGTCAGTATTCATCTTCTATTTAACCATGTACGAAATCTAATGTGGAAATCGCATGTGGAAATCTAAAGTGATGTTGAAAATAAAAAAAATTTCCTTTGTTGCTTGAAATATTAACAATGTCTAGTTCTTTCTGATCGTTACGTTACGAACGTTTGCCTATAAAAATCAACACGGATTAATAAGCACTTTTAGATAATTGATCATTCGTTTTTTGATTCTTTTGATTTACTAACACTATGGTGTGTCACACCATAAAAAATATATTCAATTTGAAATGTAATATGATGTCAGTTAAATTAAACCGTTGTTCCATTTTCGATATTTCGTAAGAAAAAGGAAATCAGCAAGTAATTGTGGCAGAACTTCTTTAAAAATTGCAGAGTACGATGGTGATATTGATTCAAAATTAGCTAATGTCTTTTCATCTCAGTTATTATGTTGCGGTTGTATTCAATATATAATCATCGGTATTAACACACAATACACAAGAGCAGTGCTAGGCTGACTTCCAAAACGTCAATTGCTTTGTGTTTGAACAAAGCATCACCTTTCATAACACCGCAGTACAATAACACTGTGATAGTCGAAAAAATGAACTTCGATGAATCCTTTTCGAACTATTAGGGGGGAGTCCCGTGAGTGCGAAAGTGCATTTGGAAGTGTCAGATTGGCTCCAGTTTTTGAGAAATCGGTATATATCCAATTTTTCATTTCGGGTCAAAAACTATCACAGTATAATTATACAATGTATACCATTTCAAAACGCCGCCGAAAAGTATTTTTAACGTAATAAGAAAGCAAACAAGGCATCGGTTTTATAGTTGTTACATTGTTTGGGAACTTTGCATATGTATGTGATTTAAATACAGTAGCAATGCTGTACACAAACTTTGTATACAAACGTTTTGGAAGTCAGCCCTACTGATACTTCTTGTTTATGTGTTGCATACATTGGATTAATAACAAAATTTTACATTTGATGATCTTCACAAAAAAGCTTTAAAATTTTTTAAACATAAACGGTAAAACATCTACTGATGAGTTGGTATGTCTTCCAACGAAATATATATTTAGATATTGCTAGCCCGTAACAAATATATAAAGTTTGGACTAATAACATTATCTTCCTTTTAAGTTTCAAATCCCGTTTGTTCGGTGTTTAAAGTGTACAAAAATGATCAATGGGAAAAAATATCTAATAGTATAAGAGTATTAAAACTATTTTTTGGGCTAACCTTAACACCGACAGCCCAACATTTGCACTTGGTGAAGAGTATATAAGATTCTTTAAAGCCGAATATAGCACTCTTATTTGGTTTAATATGTTTACTCGCAAACACAAAGTGTATTTATATATTCTAATAAGTTTTTCTGGCACAATTTGAATCGCAAAAAGTTTTTTTAAAAATATTAAACAAAAATTCTATTTTCTTAAATTATTTTTCAACTTAAATCAAAAGCTCAAGCAAAAACGTTTTTTTTTTCCTAATTTTTCTATTGCCAAATGTTTAATGTTTTTTCTAACATTAACTGTGTTTTTTTGTGTGCTTTTTATTGTTGTTATTAACACAGTTTTTAATTTATACAACATCAATAACAAAAATGTTTTCTTTTTTCGACCATAACAACTTGTTAAATTGACAAATGCACGCAAATTCTTTATTAATAGCCGCTAGCTAGCATGTTACTAAATAACTTGATATATTTTTTTGAAAGTTCTCATCCTTTACTTCCGCAAACTTACTAGTCCGGTCAGAGCTGGCAATGTTTTTAATGCGTTTTACCACGATTTTATATCATTAATAATTTGTTGGCTTTCTAATTGACTTGAATTTTGTATTTGGCTGTAAGAAGGTTGAAATTTTTTAAACAGAAACAAAGGAATTACTTCAAAGAATTTAATGCCTTCGTTAGCAAAATAAATTTTGTAAGAAGTTAATACCAAAAAAATTTCAAGCTTATGAAGTAAAACTAATTTCAAATACACTAAAAAGTAATAAAAAATAAGGCCTTAAACGAAATTAAAATCGCTTAATTGTGCGGAAATTAAATCTTATCACGATTTTCAATTCACTTGCTGTTGCAAAATTTTTGACTACATACTCTACTTCCGTACCATAATTTTCCTTCATAGACAAAATTTCTAATTGCAGATTACAAAACATTTTTAAATTTTAATGTTGTAGTAACCCAACTTAGGCAGGCATTAGCCTGTCCAGGATCTTACCAAAGAACTGCTTCCCTTGTAAATTAAAACATGAATACGGTATATGTATGTACTTTTTATGGAACTTCACCGAACTTATTCTAGGACTGAAAATATACTTAAATCTACAAGTCGAGCTCGCTGTGAATCTCTCAGAGAGTCAAAGTGTTACTCCAGCAGTCTGCCCCTCGGCCATAATAAATTTCGGACAATTTCCGGCAAAAACGTTGTGAAGAAAAAAAATTGTCATATAAGCAAAAAAATACGGTCAAACCACACACAGCCGAGTAGATAAACAAGCCATGGTATAAACTGCTGCCAGATCAAATTAGTCGCAAACTTCTTTTGCAAAAATCGATGGCAACCGATTTATAATGCGCCCTTCCAACCATCCAAAAAATCTGTTATTAGTGAAAGGCAATATAGCTTTTACACTTCCAGAAATCTAGGTAACGATAGCGGTCGACATCGTGGGACACGCCGTCAATGTGACAGCTGTGTACTTTTGCAATCCTTATAAGTTATTCCACAAGGTGGGCCAAAAGAAGTCATTCGATGTTGTTTGGGTCTCATTTTTTTCTAAATGAAAAACTTCGATTCTGTTTTTTGATAATGTTTATTTGAACCTTTAGAATTTTATTGGTCAAGTTAAGAAGATGATATCGGCCAAATGGGCGCCGTCACAATTGATTGCAATACGGGCTCGTTTTATGGCATTTTTCATCACTTCGGCGCGAACTTCGGGCGACAGATTATCGCACTCGCGCCGAATGTCCTTATCCTTGAGGGCTTCCAGGGTCTCGGGCTTTTTCACGTAAACACGGGACTTCAAAAAACCCAACAAAAAAGTCTGGAACGGTTAAATCGGGTGATCTTCAGGGCCAATGCAAATCGCCAAAACGAGAGATGAGGCGACCCGGGAAAGCCGCCTTCAGAATATTGGTTGTGGCTCGCGCAGTGTGTGCCGTTGGTCCGTTCTGTTGGAACCACATGTCCTCCAGTCCTAATTCGTTCAATTGCGCCAGAAAAAAACTCGGTTAACATGGCCCTATAGCGCGCACCGTCCACTGTTGTCGTTTGACCAGCGGCGTCCTCGAAAAAAAAAATGGCCCGATGACTCCTCCAGCGTGAACAGCGCACCATGCACGTTGAGCGAGTGTAATGGCTCCTCGCGCGTCACTAGTGCCTCAGAAGCGATAGTTTTGCTTTTTCACGTACCCGCTGAGGTGGAAATGAGTCTCATCGCTCATTTTGGTCGAAAAATCATCCACTTCGTCCTCGAGATTGAGGATGGCTTGGGCGTAGGGTACACGCGTTTGGCGGTCGACAGGCAGCAGCTGATGTACGGACTGAACTTTATACGGGAACATGCGCAGGTCTTTGACAAATAATTGGCCTTAGGGACTACCGGCTCATGGCTAATTGCGAGGCACGGCGTCTGGTCGATGTCTTTGACGGCGGCCCAACATCCTCGGCAGCAGTGGTGATATTCTCGACAGAACGGGCGCTCCGGGGCCGTCCGTGTGATCCCACACTCTTCAAGTTTGTTGGCCAAACGGCGCAGTGTTTGCGCACTCGGTGTCGGACGACCGGGAATCGGCGACGGAATTCGCGCTGCGCCAACACCACAGACGAATTGTTACGCAAAAAAATAGACACGATTATTCCACGTTCTTGGGGAGTGTATCGCTCGCTCCATGGCTTGTGCACTTGTATTTTACATCTGTCAAGTTCACAAATGTCAAAACAGATTTGACATTGGCCGCATTTGCAAAAATACGAGCATCTTCCAAAAAGGTGATTTCTTTTAGACCACCTTGTACAACGATATAGGAAAATAGTTTTAGGCATATTAATTTCATAAAAATAATTCTTCTGTTGCATTTTGAATTGTTCGCAAAATAGTTTACAAGAATATGATATAATTCAAAAATAGGTATATATATGCATTTTCCCCAAAATATGCACTAACAAATAGATACCATTTATTAGCAAATTAATTATATCATGAAGATATTTCGTTTTAGCCATTATCCGGCTTAAGGGAATAAGCATGCATTTGGATGAAACACTCCCTCTCTCCCGCACCATGATGTTAACTTACTGTGCAAACACACAAATATGTCGAAAGATCGTGTATTGGGTTAACTACGCTTACACGATAACTTCGGAGCTAATTAAATTTTATCTACGGAGTTTGTTTAAAAGAAAATGTGAATTTTTAATTTTCACAGGCGTGTACATTCGCATTTTTTTTATGTTGGTACACATGTATAAGTCATATGTTGGCATTAACAGCCCATTTGGATTAGTAGTTCGTTGTTGACAACTGAAAAGGATAGTCACGTTGTTTGTGTTCTTCGAATTTTGGGTTTTTTTTTTAAATGGATCAAAGAATTTGTATTAAATTTTGCGATAAAAATGGAATAAACTGCTCCAAGGCACTTGAAATGTTGACTGAGGCATTCGGCGAGTCCACTTCATCACAAAAAAGTATTTATAAGTGGTACAAGCACTTTACAGAAAGCTGAGAAGATGCTGACGATGGGTGTCCTGGAGTTTCATCCACGTCAAGAAGCGAAGAAAACATTGAAACAGTGAAAAACGTATGGCAGCGAAGTTTGTTTCAAATTTGCTAAATTTTGAGCAAAAGTAACGTCGCATTAGAATAGCTCAATATTTGTCGAATGACGTTAAATACGATTCAGGTATGCTAAAAAAGGGTCATAACTAGTGACTAGTGGGTATATGGTTACGACTTCGGAACCACGGCCCAATCATCCAAATGGAAGCGTCCAGATGAGCCAAGACCAAAAAAAATTCGCCATGTTCGATCATATGTGAAGGTTGTACTTACTGTTTTCTTCGATGACAATGGCGTGGTGCATCATGAGTTCATGCCTAATTTCGGGCCTTTTCGGAAATGCATCACTGCGGCGCATCTGATTCGTTGTAAGTTCTGAAAATCAACGGCTGGTAACACTGCATATGCTGTTTTGTATCAGCTGAGCAAAATAATTACACATCCGCATCAGATGCGGCGCAGTGATGCATATCCGAACAGGCCCTAAATAATGCAACGTTTTCGTAAAGCAATGCTCCTCAAAAGATCGGAATTGTGGAGAAAAAAATAATGGATTCTGCATCACAATACTTCACCAGCTCACACATCAATGCTTGTTCGTGATTTTTAGCCAAAAACAACACCCTAATAATGCCTCAACCACCTTATTCACCAGATTTGGCTCCCTGCGACTTTTTCCCATTCCTAAAACTGAAGACAATAATGAAAGGAAAACGTTTTATCACAGTTGATGAAATAAAGTCAGAATCGAAGAACAAGCTGATGATGGCCGTACCGAAAAGCTATATAAAAAGCGCTCCTATAAGTGCATTAAATCTGAGAGGGATTACTTTGAAGGGACCTAAATTGATATTGATGAATATATTCTTTTCAAAGAAAACTTAAACTTCACCGTTTCTTTTGAACAAACCTCGTATTTCACTTAGTACTTTTTATATATACTACTTAGTATATAAGTTAGAACCAAAATCGGCAAAGCTCTCGGACGACAGTTTATGTGTCCATCTTGCATCTACCGTTCGTATGGCATCGTGATTTGCTGCCAAATTGTTTGCAAAACTTGGTGTCTTATCCAATATTTTTTTTCTCGACCATCTAAGAAGTAACAGCGTAGAATCATATACTTTATTACAATATATTGTACCCTCTACGCACTGTGTGACTTTTTAGAGACAATGGAATATTTTAAACCGAACGTTACATGATAATTATGGATAGACTTAAAAATCATTTAAGCTAACAATTTTTATTACATATTGTTTTTACTAAAGTATACTATATGTTGTTAAATTTATAACAGCTAGCACATTTCGTGTATACAGAAATATATTATAAATTTATCTTTAAACACAAGTTTACTTAAATATAATCAATGTTAATGAGAATTGTATAAAAAATTTAATACATAAACATACACATGTTTAAACATTCTTATACATTTTACAGCTTTTGTTTTCTTTAACTTGTATATACCAATTTACGTATGTATGTATGTATGTATGTATGTATGTATGTATGTATGTATGTATGTATGTATGTATGTATGTATGTATGTATGTATGTATGTACATAATTTACAATCTAACATTAATTTTTTCATAACATTTTTATTCGATGAGTTTACGTGTTATTTGGTCATAATCGTGTGTATGAAATTTTACAGCGATTTGCAGCTATTGGTGGCAGATTGAAAAGGGAACTGGAAGTCATATACTCTCACAAAATTCACATATTAACACCTACACAATTGTGGGTATACTCATATATACACACACGCACAAACATACATTTCTACGTGTATAAATAGAACTCTTATGCTGTCATTAGTTTTATAGAGTTTTTTTGATGATATTTAATGACTGTTTGATAAAATTTAATATGTATTTACAAATTTTGTGGTAAAATTTATTTTATTTCAGTTGTTGTATTTCGTATTTGCACAAGTAAAATAACAACTAATCATGGATTATGTGGCAATTTAATAGACGCATTAAAAATAAAATTAAGGTGCTTAAATTTAATTAGAAAATTTTATTCTCATTAGAGTTAGTCGGTTTCTAAATACAGCGATACTAGCAAAAAAAAAAAAAATGTATATAGTATTTGATGTTGCATGCAGCTACATTTGTAAATAGCTAACAGCCTTTAAATTAAATTTTAAACGTAATTGGTTTTAAAAACGCATTTGTCTGTCTGTCTATTATGTTTGCTAAAGCTGTGTTTGTTTTTCTCTTTCGAAACTATTTAATTTTAAAATACAACATTAAAAAGGATGTTTAATATAAGAAATAATATATGTGGGATAAAAATTCTTGTAATAATACTGCACTACATTTATTTTAAGCGTCTAAGGTGATATTTAAAATTTAATAATTTTAAGTCACAGAAAAATTGTATGCAAAATATTTTTGCTGGCACTTGCAGCCAATTGTGCATTCTTGTTTAAGAAGAGTTTTACCTCATTTTTAAAAGAAATATTATATATTAGGGAGATAAAATAATCATTGTATTGTTTGACATTAAAGTTGGAAACACTCCTGGGAACACAACGATCTGAAAAGGGCGAACGAAAGCTCTATCTCAAAAATATACTGCCGGCGAATAAAATATTTTTGTTTTTCACCTTTATTAGGATTATTTGTTACAAAATTGTTATATTAGAGAAATATCGCACCATACAAACTTACATCAAACATATGTGAAACAATGCCAAAATTATTTGCGGTGAAATTTGGGATATATATCATACGAAACAAAATTTAATCAAATACAAGCTTCTTAATACTTTTCCTGGATCTTAGCTGGTTTTGAATTAAGTAACTTTCCATTATATTTGAGTATATTTCCACATATTTATATTTCCACATATTTATCATTCATGACACCTAAGAATTCTTTTCAAAAATTAATGAAGTTAAAATTTCTCAGGATATTTAATATTGTTTATGGTGGTACATTCGTATCGGACATATGCATGTATGTTCATTGTTTCAACTCTTAGGTTTGTTGGTGAGAGGCAAAAATGTTGTAAGTGTTCTGCATGTTCGGCGTATTTTTGCTATCGAAAAAATGCACCACAGAGTTTGCATAAAATTTGATGTATAATATGGAATTAAGTGCTCAAAAACACTTGATAATGTTGATAATGGCATACGTTGATTGTACTCTGAGTCAGAAAAATTATGACAAGGGGTAAAAGATTTTTACAGAAGTTTGGACATCTCAGCACATCAACAACCGATGAAAATCTTGTGAAAGTAAGGAAAATTAAGTTATACATTTTTAGTCGAACTGAGTGATGTTTCAACAAAATAACTTTTAATTGTAACGAGATTCTAGATTTTCCTTTCTAATAAAAAAAAATTTATAATCGTGTCTGTCATGAGTTTCGAACGTTTTCAATTAGAATGAAAATTTCCGAATCTAAAAATAGAATTTGTGTTGTCCGGCATACTTCCGAATAATTTTGCTCGATTGGTGGCTACAGTGGGAATTTTTTTAAATTTCCTTTTCCGTGTGTTATTATCAAACATATGTATATTGGTTTTTATTTCCGAATTAGGTAGATAAGATATCAAACTTAAGTTCGAAAAACATTTTTTTTTTCAAATTAAATTAGTTTTATTGTGTAATAAATGAGATTCTAATTGCTTTCACACAGCTTAGTGCAGTCGCAAGTTAAACGAAAAAATTTTTCGAAAGTGAATGTTAGGACACCAAAATATTCGGAAGAGATTCACTTTTTATGAAGAATCATCAAACTACGAGAACAACGAGAAAAGTTGCTGAGTATGTCGACATGTCAGATGCCTCATGGCTTAGGCATGAAGCGTGTATCAGCGAAATAATTGTGTGGCCTAAAAAAACACCCTTATCATACCTCAGCCAGCGTATTCATCAGATTTGGCTTTTTGCGAGTTTATCCTGTTCTCAAGATTCCCCTCGGCGGGTACATTTTGCCATCTTGTTGACGCTGTGCCTTGTGGGGAAAAGGGTAATTGACTTTTGCAGGCAAAACCTTTTGTCAATTACCCATAAAACTTGTGTGTCACTGCCCAATCTCTGAAATAACATTGAAACGGATGTGCAAAAATATATATTATGTATAAAGGAAGGGATTTATATAAGTTAGTCTGCTAGAAGGTAAAAGGACACCTAAATTCTTTCCAAGACCAAAGTCAACAGAAAGTTAATACTTCGGGGTTTTCTTTCGAGGCTTTACAAGTAAGAGACATACCTAAGAAGAGCATATGAGACTTAATGTAAATGACTGTCAGTTAGCTTGTCTGCAAAAGAAATGGATTAAACACAAGTTATGGCGTTTTACTTTCTGCACACAAAATGGCACCTTGTTGAAAGGTACATGTCTAAAATGTCTTGACCACCCTGTAATAATGCAACTTATTATTTAATTAAAACAAAAAACAATTTTTAAAAAGTAGAATGCCCTGTTCTAGACAGCTTTGCCATCTGTTTTACAAGGCACTATCAACACTGTCGATTTATACGGTGTATAAAGTGCAGTACCTTCCACCATTAGTGAGGACGATTTTTTTAGAATAAAACACACAAACTTTTTTGAGAGTAAAACATTGTTAACAAACGAGCTCCAAACTACCCTAAGTCTTTTATGCGCAACGATACCCCTTCAAATTTCCGATTAGTAAACTTTAGCGGCAAAGGACGGGATTTCTACGACAAACTGGCCAACTAATGCAATGAATAGGCAAAAATTGCATTTATTAGTGGAAGAGGAAATAAACAAAATGTTAAAATAAGAAACATATACAAACAGCATTAATATGGATGTATAAGTGTATGTTTGTATGTGTTTATCTTTGATTGTATTATGCTCATAGTCTGTATAGTTTAGTGGTTGCTTAGTTCGGTTGTTTTGGTTAGATGATGCTCATACATCTTTTCAGTCTTTTTTGTTTTCTTCGTTAGATGCAAAACATTCTCTTTGCTTGTGTTAAAGTACACTTTTGCACTTACAGAATGTGTCAATGTTCAGTCGTTCATAACTCAAAGGAAAGAATGACTGGTAACTCACACAAAAAAAAAAAACTCCATTTTCATTTGCTCTAATTGTGCTTAATTACTTTTAAAAGTTTTGAACTAAAATAAAAGTAGTTTAAAAATTTGCAAAGCGTAAAGTTAAATATTTTTGTTGTCCAGTACAAAAAAAAAAGTGAATTTATAATAAATTACAAAAAGAATTATAAGATGGAAGAGGAAAATTTGTTTTAAATGCATTTTATTTTATATAAATAATTCCAATGTTTGTAGAAAAAAATTTATGTTTCTTATGATTAAATTTAGAACTCAAAAGAATGCATATCCGGTTTATATTTTTATAGATAAGAAAACAGCTGATATGTTATATTGTTGCATATCACTATTTGAGGCTTATTAAGACATAGTAAATATAAGCTTAAATGTGTTTACGCATACATACTTATATCTTGTATATGTTATTATATTTGACTTACCTTTATTTCCAATGTTGCTGGCTGAGAGTCAAAATGAAATTTGGCACGTGAACCAAACACTTCTGGCGCTGACCAATGCCTCGCCTGTTCACTGTTCATTTTATCCCGCACATCAAAACTGCAAGAATGAAACGAAAAAAAAACATTAGATAAGTAAATGAATGAGAAAATAGAGGAAATGGAATTAACAACATAAAAGTTTTAGTTTGAGAGTTAAAAACCAAAAAGAAAAAACAAATGCCTTTGAATAATAAATAAAATAGTGAGTGGGTTTTTTTTATAAATCTTATCTATCTTGACCTGGCCAAAATAAATGAATGTTGTAGGTATGTGCGAAAGTTTGTGAACACAAAACAGAAATAAAAAATTTAATTTCATTATTTTAGCAACAATAAAACTGTGGAAAAAAGAAGGAAAAAACAAAAAAAAAAAAACGAAAACCAAAATAGCTGAGAATTGCACAGATAAACGTTACACAGTAATTGAGTAATTTATTAATGGCCATGTTATACATTTTATACTTGAATTTTTCTGTTGCAGTAGAAAGAGAACGACAAAAACAAAAAAAAAAAAAAAACAGTCCAAAACCAGAAAAGTTAGTTTAGAAAAAAAATGTTTCTTCCTTTTTTGCTAAATTGAGAAGAGAAGCCAAATAACTAAAAGTGTCAGTTTGATATTCGAAGTCTGTTTATTACGTACTAACAAACATACAAGCATTTACTGACACAAACTGTAAATATGTAGAAATGGAACCAATAAAAGTCATTATTAAATGGCTTAAAATAATATTTATTGGTTTATTGCCAAGCAATTAAAAGGATATTTGTGTCTTAGAGAAATTCAACGAAAAATTAATGTTTATTAATCGCTAACGACCAAGAAATAATAAATAGTGGTCTTTTGAGTTTAATGAAAACAAAAGCAGTAAATCACTAGAAAATTAAGAGATAAATTTTATATATATTTTTTAAAGCTTAAAATTTAGATCGTTTATGATAATGTTGTTGCAAACAACGGGATCATAATTAACAATTCGAAATAGTTTAAACCAATAAATATACATTTGAAAAAATTAAGGACTTTAAGTGTTTCTGTTTTTACGTTATATGATTTCATTTATTTGTGACAAACTGAACCACTAATCAAAAAATTACATCACACCGTTGACACGCATGACTTTAAAGGGGCTTCGAATTTTTTAAACAAGTAAAATTAATAGAATGGCATTAAATGAAAATAACTAATAATTATATTTGATATTTACCAAAATTCACTTGATCCTTAACTGGGTTTGTATGTAACCGGTTTTGTAACCGTGTTTTCTAGCTAAAAGTATTTTGTGCATATCTAACGAAAAATATCTCTTAAACCATATATGTTTTATCAATATTGCTGGACAAAATAATACTTAAAATTGCACCACAAGAAACCGTGTGGCCTATTAATAAATACTGGAAACCTGCCCATTGTCTTAAATTCGACCATGTTTTCTTGTAACCGATTTTGCAACCGTGTTTTTTAGGAAAACAAATATATTGCACACATCAGGAGAAAGCTACAAATATTATCGTTAAATATTGCTGCACAAGACGTTAAAAGAATACGACATAAAATTTTGTGCCTAATTCTACAAAAGAATAGATTATCACATGTGTTTCTTAAAAATCAATTTCTAAGATAAGTCGCCAAAACGAATAAACACTAAAATATAAATCAACTGCGCCAGTTCTAAAAAATATAAGGCGAACTGAAGTAAATCATGAAAGAGATATCTTCAGACACTCAGAATTCCTACGGAATCCTTCGAGTTCGTGATGCAACTGTACTTTATCGAATAAGTTTTTTATTGTAAATAAAACCAAATAAAATCAGTAAAAAAATTCAATAGAATATCAGTTGCATAGACATGCCAGTATATCGGCTACCGCTACCAAAATTTTCTATTAATCTAACCAAAATTCCATTATCATAACCATAATACCACAATTGTAACAAACTTACGATTGTAACAACTCTTAAACTAGTTGGATCAACCGAATGAATACTTTTGCTGCTACTAAATGACAAAATGGTGAGCAACCCTGAATAATTAGTAATGAATATGGTATAGTTGAAACTCCTAACCGATTATTCTGTTGGCATAACCAATTATAGTAAAATAATTACTTACTCAATATATATGTCGATTTTTAAATACTCATGTGGCAGAGTTGTAAACGGGGATGTGTTTTAAACATGTGAGTTCTATTTTCAATGCCAATAATGTACAAAAGTAAGTTTTAAATTCAAATGCGTAAGTAAAACAATTTAAATAAGTTAAGTATTAAAAATATCAATTTAATTGTGTTCCAGGATAAAAATGAGCGCAAATAATTCCGAATAGCTTCCATTACAGATTCCATGGTTTTAACCAATTTTATCGGCTGCGGCAACCGAAACTTCAGTGGTACTACACGAAAATTGTAGTTGTAGCAACCGAATTCTATTATAGTTAATGCAACCGGCACAATTCGGTTGGCAACAAATGTTTTCTCTGTGCGTTGACTAGAAACAACGTTTCCCTATGATTCTGTAGTGGTGCAAATCCCTGCTGCGTGCACAGAAAAATATATTTAATTTTTTTTTTCAATTAACCCTTTAATTAAAAATATAAAAAAAATTTGATTAAATATTTAATTTATTTAATTAAATTTTTAATTGTAATAAATAATTTTAGTTAATAAATGTATAAAAATTTAATTGATACTATTAATTTGTTTATTGGTGCAAATTTAATTAAATTTTTAATTGATATCACAAATTTTTTAATTGATATCAATTTTTATTTTTTTCTGTGTGTTGTGTGTTCCTGTTGAGCATTTCTCATTTCCATATGTTAACCCTGTCTAGTACACTTTTAAGAACATTTATATGATGATGTTTTTAAACTTTTTCATTTTAATATCTAGGAGAGCGTCCAGTGGGATCTTTTTTTTTTTTTTTTTGCTTGGATTTTTTCTCCAGAGAGAGGTTATTAAAACGAAATGCAGCGATTAATTTTGTTTTTATTTCACTCCAATAAATTCGTAGAAGGACTTTTAAGACATCAATTTTCGAACGGCTCTTTTTGTTTATTGGTGAACGGTATAGAAAAACAAGAAAAGGGCAAAAAAGCAGTCCTGATTTTAATTTATTTTTCATGTTTTCTTTGAACAAATTTTTTCTCTCTTTGTTCATTCAATTCACTAAAGCATATTTACCGATAAAAATCAACCTTGACTATAAAGAAAAATTAAAATTGAAGAAAATGACATGCAACTTTAATTCACTGTAAGAACGCAAATGGGCTTTTGGTAGCAACTTCAAAAGGGAATCAAGAAAAGACGACGTAGTAAAAATCATCGTATGAGTTGGGTGTAAATTTTAATTAAATTTAGGAAATATTTTGAAAAAATATGCTTTTTTTGAGTGTGTTGGATAATTGGATTCAATTATAGTCAATATTTTAGACTGAAATATTCGTGCTTCCTCAATGATGTTCACTGTAAGCAAGCACCCAATTTTCGTTACTTAAGCGATAATAATTTGTGTGCTGCTTATTTAATCGAGATCATATATTTTGATTTTGTATATTTGGCAAAAGGATAATTCCAGCCATAGAGGCTGATGCTCAAACATCAATTATACTTAATTGCATAGTACATATCATTCAATCAATTAAAATTGATAATTCATGCATGCAGACAATAACAAGAACGATTTTCTTTAATTACGCATATTGAGCAGTTCTTGCCCGTAGTGTGGATACAAATACATAAACAAAGTAGGAAATTATAATTGAAAATTTAAAATTCAAAATTTTGAAATATAATTTTCTGAAGAGAATTTTAAAACACAAGCAAAACACAACTCAACCCATGTCACAGTGAAAAACATGAACAGCAATCAAATTTGCAAGACTTTCTCAAAAAAGGAAGAAAATTGTTTCATTTCTTTTTGCACACAAAACAAAAACAATTAAATACAGTAAAATCACAAGAAAAATAATAAAAAAGAACAATAGGAAATTTTTTAGGAATAAGTCGTCTTAATACAATTTTTACACGAAAATTAAACATAAATAATACGACCACATAGACTTAACTATTAATTAACTCAAATAAAATATACTATTTAATTGTGTTTTTGTTTTAGCCGTCAATAAATCATTTGAAGAAATTAAGTATTTGCGCAAAATATATTTGAAAAATACATAAAAAACAATTTAAAGATTAATTATTAGCATTTAAAATGAGGAAATTGTAGCAGTCATGCACTAATCACATGACTATAGTAGAAGTTAAAATTTAGTGTCAAAGAAGTCAAATATTAAATTAAAAACAATATAAGATGTTAGGTCGTTTTACCTTCAATCCTTCGTAAAGGACCTTAGCTTGCCCTTTTTGTACATTAAGTTTCTGATGCAGTTTAGGGTTTTACAAAAAAAAAACTGTCGTGTGAATTAACCATAAGAAATCTATAATTCAGACCCCGTTATATTATCGATAACGCCAATGGCTTTATATGTGCAATTTGGTGATCGTCAGTAAGCCTTACACGATTTATTCTTAGAATCTGGTATTCAAGTTTAAAGTTGTTTAAATAAAATTAATTTTATATTAAAAAAAAATTATTTGTATTTAATTTAAAACTTATATTGTCATAATACATCATGTATGTAAATTACTTTTCTAAGCTCTCACACAATTTGCAATAAGAATTAAAGTATCCTTAAAGAACAACAAGTTGAAAACTGATACAGTTGTCGATTAGTTTCTCTTTTCTGGGAAGTATTTAACAAAACTTGAAGTTCCTTACTGCCTGGCTCAAGATGTCGATCGCTTGATTTTTAGATGTAAAAAATCTAGCTTGCGTTTAACTAATAACCGATTTTATTTAACTTATTAATGGTTTACTAGAAAAGTTAAAAAAATAAATTAAACGGATTATTTGAAGGTAACAAATCATTTTTTTTTTTTTTTTTTTACAATTTCAGCATTATCGATCGGTCGAGGTCGTGAGCCAGTCAGTTAATTTATTAGATTTAACACTACTCCGTTATTATTTTGTACTGCATGTGGAAGCATGCATATTATTTTGAATAAATTTCTTTATTAATTAAAGAGCTAAATAAACAAATTAACTACTAAAAAATCTTCGGTAATTTTCGTCTTTAGTTCTCAAGGTATTTTATCTAAATTATTATGTGGGAGGTGCCCCAACCACTTGTCTAGTTTTTAATAATTTTTCTACGTGCCCAAATCTTCAAGTTTTTAACTGACTTAAGCAACGGTCACATTGGAGAAACATTCACCCTTATCGTGAACAATTAATAAAATGATTGCTCACACAGCTAAAGAAATTTAATGCGTCCGCGTAACACCAGAGGTGTTGCAACACTGTTCTATTAAACCTTCTTCTGCATATTCAGCATCTAACCTCTCTAACCTATTCATTTCTTACTGTTTCTGGCACAATAATACATTACAAATAACAAAATATTGACAAATCTGTAATAAAATATTAAAATTAAAGATATGCAACTGGTCTTGTGCTCAATTTACTGTCATTAAACAGTATCCTACAATACACAATTTTTATTAACAAAATATTATTAATGTAAACATTTTGTATGTTACAGATTAGCTTTTAATAACACTTACAATTAATAAAAATAAATTTCAATATTTCATTTCACGACTTATTGGCGCCTGTGTCTATTAATTAATTCTAAACCGTTTCATTTTACACCGTAAAACATTGTAAAGAAAGAAGCTTGACTTTAACACTTCAATATCATTATGTTATAAAACTAATTACACTAACTTTACAATTTGTTAGTATGTGTATGTGTTCCCCTGTTTTCTTTTTTTTTCCCTTAATTTTTTTTTTTTTTGCTTAAACATTTTCACGTTGTCGTTATACAAATTAAACTTCAGACATTGTCGTGCCATCACCATGATAATGAATGACATTTTGCCACCATGATTTGTACAAACAAGAAAAATGAATTAACCACAAGGTTTAAAGCAATATTTATGGTAACGAAATTACAAAGCTTCTAGGACGAAATACTTATTATAATTGTATGCGTGTGTAAGCATGAAGGTAAATTTGCTTTTGTTTATTACGACGCATTTGTTTTGTATGCTACGAAACGCAAAGTTGTTGACCAATTAACGTTGAATTATGGGGACATGTTTAAGGTGAGTTTGTTTTTAATTGCGATCAAGATCAACAACTACTGCTACTTCTACTGCTGTGTTGTGATTTAATAAAAACGATTTTGTATAAGAAATGTGAGCAGTGGAATGAAGAGATTTTTATCACAGCGGGATTAAATCCGTATGCTTAGATAAATCTCGTTTTTTTTTTTTTGTGTTATTTTAATAATTATTTAGCTTAGACGGTGGAGTTTTGATTTCGCTAAATGTTCTTTATGGTTATTTTGATTGAACAGTAGCCCGAATAGCCTCAGGCTCCAATATATTCAAATGAACTGATGAACAATTTATTTGCTAATAACTTTTGCTCTGCCCCTTTACAGACAGACTTTTTCAAATAACTTAAACATTTCTCGAAACAATAAAACTTCCTTTTTCACAACTATTTTAATTTGAGTTTGTTTCATTTCCTCAACATGAAAGAGGAATTACACAAAATCAACAAATGTATAGGAAGTTGGCGAGAATACTTACTTGAATATATTGAAAAATAAACCAGCTTATACCTCAGAAGAATAGCCAGTTTTATGCTCTAGACATATCAAACAATTGCTTACAAATTTCAGTGTATTCATGTGTCTCTGTGTGTTTATATGTATACCACAATTTTTGCCTTGTGCTTGTCTTTTATGATATTTGAAGAGATTTTGCTGAGCGGAAATTGCACTTCAACCCATTTGAAAGGAAAACCCTTCATTTATAACATGTATAAAATCCTGAGTATACCCTCTGTTTTAAACGTGGTGCAATATATTTTCATTATAATGTAAACAGACACATTCACAAATACATACATATGGGCATTTCCGTGGAAAAGTTAACTTTTTATTACTTCACTATGCCAGCAAACAATTAATTACAATTGTTTCTCAAAAAAAAAAAAAAAACAAAATTTATATTATTATTTTTTTTTTTTTGTGTAGCGTACAAATAGCTCTAAATTCTAGCAACATGGGTGGAATGTACAAGATTAATTAAGTTTTAGCATAACATTGCAAAAAGTGGAATTTTCTACGGAAACGCCCATATATGTATGTACATGTACATGAAAATATTATACCATCATTTACATTTGTGTTATTGCTTCGACCGTAAAACGCCTAAAAATTGGCAATCATTTGCATTCGCTACAAATGAAGGGAGTTTAAGAATTCACGCAAATACCAGACATATACGTTTCCTTGTTGATATTCGTAACATTATTCAACAATTCCATACAAAGGGGTATGTGTGTTATATACATATGTATTCGTGTGTGTAAGTACCCAGTTGCGAAATTTTTGAGGCCTTCATTTGGAAGGCCCTCCGTAAGGCCTTCCTAGGGCTTCTTTTAGATTTTGTACTCATGCTCGTTTGTCTTCTCAAGAAGGCAATGTGGAAGGCCTACATACTCCCTTCTAAAAATGTAGTTTTTATTATTAATTATGAAATTCAACATAATACAATAATCACTATTTTGTAAAGTTGATATTTTGGCACTTTCATGGGTTTTTACTTCGTTTTTGCATTTCTGAAGGTAATTTAAAAATATTTTTGTGATAGAATAAGGCCTTCTATCAGGCCTGTGTAAGAAGGCTGGCTGTAGCTGGCTAGGACATCGTTTGTAAAAAATTTATGAGTATGGAATGGGGAAAGAGGGCACGTGCTTCTTTCCGCCGCTGGGTATGCACAACAATTGTATATAGAGAATAACCCTGCAGTTTTAAAAGTAGAAATTGACTCCAAATCGTTAGGTATTTCGGTATTTTAGGTATTTTTTTATATATATTGAAAAAGAAATTTGATAAATAAATAAACTTACAAAAAATTTAAATATCTGTAGTATTTTCATTATGGAAATATCATTAGTGATCTAACTGGTACATTTTGACTAGCGAAATAGTTGGATTTTGCTGACGAGTGATCTCATCGGCCTGATCGTGTCAATTGACTACCGTCAATGTCATCTCCATGCTAAAATCGGCAGTCGAGTGCATTGCTAGTAGTTAGTCTGGTAGTTAGCGAAATAGCTAGACATTTGCTAGCTACGCCGACTGCAGGGAATGTGCAACCCTTATAAACATTTGTTTTTAAATTTACACACAAACATATGTACATATTTAGTATAATTTTATGTTTTTTTTTATTTGAATAACTTTTATGATAGAAGCGTTTACTTTTTCTGCAGGTACTTTTTATATTTTTAGCACAATTAAAGTATTCAAGCCTCATATTTCTTAAGCGAATGATTAGAGCTTTAGAGTTTTTTAAAATAATTCATATGGAATTTAAACAAAAAAAATTATTCATAAAAATTTCGCTTGCTTGAAATTGTAAATATATATATTGAAAAATACGGGTTTCTATTTGTTTGGTCTGCGAAGTAAAATTTGCTGTTACCCCAGGAATTCCTGCTTAACCTTTATATCAACAGCAACATACGTTTTAAAATCAAGTAAAGTAGCAAAGGCGTGAAACACATCCTCAACAATGGTGTTTCATATTATATCCGTATATTTAAATTAAATCGGACAAAATAGGGCGGTGGTATGATCCCATTTCGATTTATACCACATACTCGGTTTTATATAGAGAAATACTCAAGGAAATATATTCATATTTAGTGCGAATTGCAAAAAGTGTAAACGAAAACTTTATTTTATATTAAAATTTTTTTTTTAAATAATACAAACAAGAAATTAAGATGGAGTAGAGTAAAAGGACGAAATAAACAAGTTAGGATTCTGCCTGTGCTATCAGGTTCATTCTTGTTTACTACTACAGCATCAATTACCCTCAAAGGTCCATCGTTTTTATGAAGCATTAGCTACACAACAGGTTACGAATACTCTTTATTACATGGTTGTTCTTGGATCTTATGATCACTTTAGCTTGCACAGGCTTTTCACTGATCATATGGAGGAAAATCCTTCGCCATCTCTTGGAAGCATTTAACTCTTCGTTGTTTCCGAAGTAAATTTTACACGCAGCAAAGGCAGTTAAATCCCGAATATTATAAAAGAAAGCCAAAAGTCATCTATTAACTCTTCGCTTTGTTGAATATTTCGCCAGAGATTTATGCATGTTGTCAGGATCATCTAAATATTTTTACTTAAGTGTAATATAATTACTGGCTTTTTCTTTGGATCACATGCATCGGTTGTATAGTGTATCGCAAGAGGCAAGTACAAATATACGGTACAATTGTAGCTGAAAGAAAATATGGTGAATTCTATGACACATCCTTTGGAAAAAGCAAATTGTTATTAACTTTTCTATTTCTTTCGCAACAATATCAATCTGAATATTTTTACCATGGATTTATTTTACGCCCTTAAACACTTTCTAGATCTTAGTATATTGTGAATCTGCCATAATGTGGTGGTACAGCATGCCAAATTGCTCTGCAATAGTCTTGAGCAGGATATGTCATAAATATCATCATTATTGAAAAAAATAAATTTTTGGTTCCTTAAACAATAACAAGTCTTTGATGATCGATAGCCAGTAAAGGACCTACAATTATGTAAAAGGCAAAAAAGAACTTAAATTATCCCTACAATGAACCCTTTTTTACGAAACACAATCGCCGGAACCCCTATTTTTAATGGTGTACAATACTACGGACAATTTGTATAAATATTTACATACATTTATTTACATATGATTAGCTGTTTCTATCCCTGTATGTACAAATATGGCTTTATATGAATATGTAGTATTTATTATTATATTTGTAGACGTATGTCTAAGTCTACGTCTACACTGTAACAACTTAATTGCATGCATGTAAATCCTTAGTTGTTAACCCAATTTACTGGTAATTTTTATTTTTTTTTCTATTTCTTTTAACTTTTCTACTTGTTTAAGCACTTTAAACACAATGGTGTTTTTTGTTACATGAATTTCAAATATGATTGGCTGCTTTGTCATTTTTACGTGTTATTTTAAATCAGAAATAATTTTAAATAAAGTAAATTTTTAAAGATTCGCCTAGTTGTGGATTATTTAAAATGAAAAATGTTTGGTAGTTTTATGAGACGAACAATAATTAAATTTTAGGATTTTATGACATAATTAATTTATGTTGAAATTATTTTTATACTGTGACTATTTTTATTGGAAAACTCGGCAGAAGTTTTGAACACCTTTAATGTCTATTTAAATTGCCTAATTTATTTTATAGCCAAGTGTCTTAGGGTTAATTTAAAGGATGTAATAAAATTAATATCTTGTTACAAATCCTCCGGATTATTTATTTATAGTTATATATAATAAATACTACATTTTTATGTAGGTTAATAGTAATTAAACGATTAATTAAGAAACTTTGTTCATAGAGAGTAAAAAAAATTTGAAGAATTTTGCATTTGGAGACTGGACAAATTAACATAATTTGCAGTTAGTGCTGCAAGCAAAAGAAGATGATTTTATTGTATTGAAATTTCCATTGGTATCAGCTGCCGTAATTTGTATTCTAATAAGATCCTTATTGTTTTTACGTGAACATCGTTTTGTTAAACTCTCTTTGTTACAGATTTTCTAATATAAAAATTACATGATTAGAAACGTATTTCCATGACATCTTATATTATGTGTGAAAATGTTAATCTAATAACAATCATCTTTTCAATTTTAATCTTATGCGCGCTCATCTGAAGTGAAAGTGTTTGGTGGAATGTTTTTGTATAGAGTGCTAAGAGAATTGAACACTTTTTGTGGCATATTTAAAGTTTATATTTTGAATGTAAATTTGTGTTAGAGAATTTTGTGGTTTTCACAGAGAAATTTATGTTATTTTCAAAAAATTCAGTCGACGTTGAGACAAACAGGTGGGATTTGATGAGAATTTTTGCATTTAAAAAAATCTTTTCATTTGTTTTTATATACGAGTATAGTGTTCCTCACTAAAATATCTTTAAACTTTAATAAAGCACAACTTATATGCAAATAGTACGAATAGATAAACCTTGAAAAGAAATCCTGATTAAGGATACCATTTGCTAAACAAAAACATTTAACGTTTGTCAAGCAGGGCTTTTGTAGTTTTTCCATTGATGTGACCCAAGACTACTAATTGTGAAGAGCAGCGTCAGGTTAGCCTTCAAGGCTCAAGTTACTAATATTATTATTAAACACATCTGTATGTACATAAACACCCAACTGAAAATGTTGAACCAATTGTCTAAAACATACCTTGGTTTGATAGGTGAAAATGGGAATGGTACAAAGTGCTCCTGAGTTGTGACTGGTGAAAAGAGGACATATCACAAAACTAGAACAAAAGTGCTAACAAAATTCCATCACTCAGTGTCTCATCGAAAGATTTACATACATACTTACGTATATATCAGGAATGTCAGCGTCATACACAATTGTGGAAGCAAAACTCACATGTACGCTTACGCTCTTTTATTTTGCGAGCGTATTGAAATGTTCATTTCTTAAATTTTTTATAAAAATGTGTTTAATACCCGCTTTAATATAATTTAAATGGATTAATAAAATTTTTATTTTTTAAATATATTTTTTAAAGGTAAACTTATTGTTGTTAAGCTTTTAAACTCGTTCGGTGATACTTATGTTATCGAAAGATGGGATTTTATAGCAGGCTTTAAGGAACTATTTTCTGACATGTTTATTAAGGACTAGTTTTAGACAGGCTACTGTAGGATAATCCTATTACCGGTTTTTATGAAACCATAACTGAGACTGTACTTAGGAAACTACCACAGGACAAGTACCTTAAGTTTAGGTCTAGGACCTATCACCTATCTTAATTATGTCAATTGACACCCTTTTATAACAACGCCATGTTAAAGTTACCGGTCCCTCTCATATAAAGTTCCAAAACTCGAACCGGTTGCTAGTCCCTGGGAACCAGTCACGTGACGTGTCCTGTGACAGGTTCTTTTCCCTCTAGGGCAATATGTGAGTGAGACCAGTATTTGTGATAGAGTTTATAAGTTTTTTATAAAGGCGAATTCAATGAAATTTTTACTAAATTCAAAATAAAAATTTAGAAACTGTAATTTGTTAAAATCAGTAAAGGATTTTACGTGCTATCAACGTTTATCTATTATATAATTTAGTGATTGTTTTTTTTTTTTTTTTTGAGGACCTACAATCAGCCAATGATTCCAACTTATTCACAGTATTACGCTAAAAATGGGAAGAAAGGGGGTACCCTATACTAGAGGTTAAATGGTGAATATGTAAAAGATGGTTTAATTATTTTAGTGCTCTGCTAATGCGCATTTTTGTTAATTTTTAGAGTTGGGATGGAGGAGCCACTGTAAAGTATATGAATTTAATTTATTAAGGTGTGTTAAAAGTTATTTTATTGTTTGTTTATCTTTACTCATGATTCTGCTAACGGATGAAGGAGAAGGCTGTGGTGTATATAAGCTGGAAACTCTATCAGAGTGCTTTGCCTTCATCACCTAAAGAGTCCAACAATAATTAATAAAATGCTGCACAAATGCACATTAGAGAAATTAATGATATCGATTGATTTGCACTGATCAGGCATTGAACCTAGATCTGAAGTCATAGTTTTCTTTGTAGTAAACGTGCTAACCACTTTTGCCAACACCATTCTCATGCTACTGAACAAATTTTTTGTAGCTTAGCAATAACAGAAAGAGGCTTAGTAGTGGTCAAGCATCACCCATTAAACAAATAAATTTCCCACTACTTTTAGTAGCAACTAAATAAATCGCACCAATAACCCACCACAGAAACTTGCTTCCTTTGATGGCAGCATGATGCCCACAACAGCAGACTCTCACAGAGATTAAAGCAGCAATCATAGCCACATATTGTACTAGTGAAGCTGACCTCCCCAATAACCGATCACAGAGTCTTGCCAGCATGATGCCCACACACATAGAAACAGATTAGTTGTGGCAATCGAATTTGTTGCTAAGCTAACTACCATAGAATTCGGTTGCAACAACTATAATTTTCGTGTAGCATTATTGAATTTTCGGTTGCGACAACCGATAAAATGGGTTAAAATTATGAAATCTTAAATTGAAGCTAATCGGGATTATTTACGCTCATTTTTATCCTGGAACGCAATTGAATTAATATTTTTTATACTTAACATATTTGAATTTAAAACTTACTTTTGTCAATTATTGACATTGAAAATAAAACTCACAAGTTTGAAACACATCCCCGTGGACAACTCTGCCACATGAGTGTTTTTAAAATCGACATATGTGACAGCACATAGAGAAAGGGACCTAAGAGTAAAAAATCAATTTTCACTTTTTTTTTTGATATGGACAACATCTGAGCATCGAATGAGACCGATCCCATGCCCCAAAAGTGTTCCCTCTCAGAGATATGCGCGTTTTATGATGGTGATGGTAAACCAAAGATACACGTATTTAAATCTTTAAAATGACTCTCCCGAACAAAACCGGTTTTTATTCTTAGTTACCTTTCTATTTTGCGCGTCACATATATAGAGTAAAAGCCTATTTTACTAGAATTGGTTATGTGAACCGAATAATCGGTTAGGAGTATCAACCAAATCATATTCATTGCCAATTATTCAGTTGTACTCGCTATTTTGGTATTTAGTTGTGGCAAAAGAATACATTCGGCTATGGTCGTTGAATGTTGGTTGGAACTATAATAAATTGGTAGCAGTAACCGATATAAATTTAAGCAACTGATATTCTATTGATGCAGCCGATTTTCGACCAAGCTTTTTTTTTTTTGGGCGTGAATAAATTTAGTAGATGTATTTATTTTTATCCATCTAAAAATGGTAACTTAAATTTTTCCGCAAAGACTTTATAAAATGTTAGCAAGATGTTCTACATTATGCTGGTGTTACTAATTATATGATCAGACAATAAAAGGAGCTCTAATATTAAATACAAGATATGTTTATATGAAGTTCTTTATGTATTAAAAAAAAATCATGCCTTTATGAAAATCATGATTATATAAACCAAAAAGTTGTTATACTCAGCAGTATTAAAAAATACAACTGCCAACAAAAAAATCTCGTTAATACTTTGCAGGTCTTTCCATTTTAAACATACACACATTCATACGTAAGTTTAGGAACATGAACCTGGCAAAGTATGTCATAGAAGAAACAATAATAACAGCCAAACAATAGCTTAAAGCAAAAAAAAAAAAGAAAAATAATAATGAAAAAAAAAACAAACATATTAATAAACAAACTAAACTTACCTGTATAATGGAATGCCGGCATTATCACGAAACCATAAGACCATATAAACATCGTCCAATGGTGCCGATATGGGGCATGGTAGTGACACTGATTTACCCTCTACAGCTTCAATATCTTTTGTTTTTACTATTTTTTTTTTTTTTTTTTTTTTGCAAAATAGCATTCGAACAATTTAGCCGAAGGGTGGTGGAATAATGATAATAATGTTGTTAACGACCAGCAGCATAGCAGGGTATATATATATAACAGTAGACGAGAACGGTCATGTTAGAGCATCAGCAGTATAAAACATCGTGTTTTTAATACGAAAATACCAGCAGGTGTTGTAGTAAATAATAGCAACAGGATATCACAGGTTTATTGTTAAGGTGGCGATGGAACAAAATACATTGAACATAAATAACATACATGCATACATACATACATACGCATTATTAATATTATTGTCATTTAGTTTTGTTATTAAGGCCCGAATAGTGTTGTCCATCGTAGAAAGAGCCAGCATTTTTATACAAACATCAGCAGTATCATCAGTGACATGACAATGACAATATGGAATATGAACAGCGTACATTGACATACCGAGAATGTAGTTGTGTTGTTTGAATGAATAAAAGATTTTTGTGTTTTTTTTTTTTGTTTGTTTTCGTTGCACAAATTTATTAATAAATTTAATTAAGGCCATTGAAAATAGTTTAAAAGGAAATTATGCGTTTAATATTATTGTCATTGGCCATTGTTGTTGGTGTTGGTGTTGTTGTTGTTATTATTATTGGCAAAATATTATGGACATGTCCGGATTATTTGTTAAAGAATTTTTTATTGTTGTTGTTTGTTTGTTTGTTTTGCCAAACATTATGTTGCCACCGGGGAAAATAATAAGAGCACATTATATTATTTAAACGTTTTATTTATTTATCAGCAAAAATTTTCCCCAAAAATTCAGGTTATGTACACACACACACATAAATACAAATATTGAAAATTTTATTTAATTATATAAATTCATGTTGTTGTATTTCATTGGTTATTGCGGTTTAAGGTGGCATTTGTTGTTTGTTTCATTATAATTATTATCGATATAGATTTTATATTTATAAATATATAATTTTTTTATTTGTTTTTCGGTTAATTTTTTTTACCATTATTTACATTGTATTAATTGTCCACATTTATTAATAAACATACAGCACCAAATACGTAGACATTCGTATGTAGGTATGCGTGTATTTATAATATTATGGCCGCATAGTAGGGTTTTGTTGTTTTGTAGTTGCGGTTTATATATTAAATATAGTTGTTTAGTGTTTTATCGATACCGTATGCCAGTGTTTGCGGAGACATTAAACATTAAAACCATTTCCGTTGCGGTTGTAAAAGTACATTTAAGGAAATTTCACAGAGATGGAAAGAAAGAAAGAGAGAAAACACACACAATTAAATATTTATTAAAGAATTAGCATAAAAATATAAAAGATTTTTGGTATATGTTAAATATATTAAATCAGAATTATATAATATTATATTAAAATATCTACACAAAGTTTTATATAATATTAGAAAGAATTTTCTATTAAAAAAAATTATTAAATTCTATTGCATTCGATGTGAGTATCAGAGCAAGTTTTAAGTGAATTGTGTTGGGTGAAGTAAGATTCTCCAATAAGAGTGATATGATTTCTTAAAAAAAAACACACTTTTTGTTAAGCAAATTCAAAAGTTTTTTATTTAATGTGAAGTACAGTCAATACAATTAAGTTCTAAATAAAACGTCATTCAAATGGCCTCCACGACTTCTTCTGCAGGAACGAATTCGATTAACCGAATTTTCGAGCACTTTTTCCACTAAATCAAGTCGTATGTCATGAATGGAACGTTCAATATTTTCTGGTTAATTTCGAAAAATTAATGACTTCAAATAACCCCACAAGAAATAGTCTACAGGTGTTAAATCACAACTTCTTGCAATAATCGAATCTCCAAATTTTTCTCGCAATAATACAATTGTTGCATTTACTGTGTGGTACGTAGCCCCGTTTTGTTTAAACCAAATGTTGTCAATATCAACTTCTTTCAATTACGGCCTTTAAAAGATGGTTATCATCGATCTATACCGCTCTCCATTGACAGTAACGGTGTTACCAGCTTCATTTCGAAAGGAGTACGGACCGATGATTCCACCAGACCAAAAACCACACCAAACTGTCAACTTAGGTGAATGTATTGAAGCGGTTCTTTGTCTTATTGGCACTTGCACATTATGTAAAGAAAATGTAAGCTCACAATTTTCAACAATTCGACGAATAGCGAGCACACTTGGACGATTACTACGGCCATAAAATGGCAAAAGCGCACGAAAAGTGGCAATTGGAGAACGATTTTTTGATAATAAAACTGAATAATTTGTAAACGTTGTTCTCCGAATATCTCTCTATGATGAAATTGTTAACACTACTGAGCACATATTACAAATGGCTGAAACTAGAGATATGCGCGTGAGTAAAATTACGCTCACGATCACGCATGATCACGAAACATAAATATTTTTCACGCACTCTCACGCACGGCATGATTTAAAGCTTTCACGATCACGCACGCTCAAGAGCGCAATATGTTTAATCACGTACTTTCACGCACGACGGGAATAATTTTGCACGCATGCTCACGGTGAAATACAAATTTTGCAATAAAAGATTTAGCATAGCTTAAAAATTTTATTTTGTAATTAATTTCTTTATTTACTTCAAGATCATCAATTAAATAAAAAAAAAATTCAGGAAAAGCTCGAAAAATTAGCATACAAAGGATAAACTTAATATAAAAAATCTAGCACTGTCTGTCAAGGCAGGTTATTTAAATTTATTACTTATATGACATAGATAACTCTATTAGGTTGCTTGAAGCACATGTTATACAAGCTGCTCTTAGTGCCTCTTCCAATCAACCAAATCAACAAGTGAGATTAAACAATATATTTTGTGTGGATATAGAAAGGCTTTTGACAGAAAAACGTAGAGCTCGACGAGAATGGCAACGTTACAGATAGCCCCAGCTAAAATTATGGCTTAAGGAATGTACCAAGCAACTTTGAAAAGTTTTACAAACACAAAAAACAGCTTCCCTCAAATAAAGATTGTGCAGCATATGGTTCCATTTCTCACCGCATCCATTTAACTCTAGTGGCAGTGGTTATGACTTTTTATTCTAATTTTTTTCACACCACCTTCCTTCGTTGTCCTTATTATTAATAAAAAAAAACTATTTTTAAAATTGCTACAGATAAAACTTAAGACAATTATGGAATCTACTAAACACCAGAAGCTCTTCAATACTGTCCATAAATTAACTAAATGCGTTATAATAAAGTTGGAAGTACCTTCACAGTTGGAAAATTTTTATATATTGTTGTACAGTGTTTTTAAAATTTTCATAACATTAACATTTTACATTATTTCCAGCCTGAAGTTAAATAAAATATTACTAATCATTTTATGAAAGAAAAAGTAACTAATTATTTTATCTGCTATTTTTTTGCAATTATAATAAAAACCTTCAGAATCATATGAATTATGAACTAAAAAATTCATATGAAAAAAGTGTTTAACATTGGTGTTGTTTATTTTTCATTAATAAGATATTATAGTCAAACATTTTCATGCTGTAAAAATGCCCTACAATTTTTTAAGCCGAAATCTATGCTATTTTAATTAGTGCCAGATAATGCCTAAGGAGAAAAATTTAAGGATACTCGTATATTTTTGATGTTAGATTGCCAGACAGCTCTCAAGGTCTTAATTTCTTACGAGATAAGGACGAGAGTAGTCATGTAGTTTGTTACGTCTCCATATAAACTTGGTGCCAAAAATAAACTAACGTTACGCTGGACGCGAAGGTCATGCTGGAAACGAATGGGCATACTGTCTAGCCAACATAGGAGCACAGCGTTAATTTATAGGACCCAAAGCCTTCGGTATATCGAGCAAATATGTTAAATATATTAATAGCTCATGGGCTCAGACAGAATTTTCTCGCCACTGGGCAGTCCTCCAAGGCCTAAGACAAGCAAAACGATTAATTTCTTTATCTCAAAACAAATCACAAAAGTTTCTACTTTTGGACAAAAATAAGCTTAGAATACTGAACAGATGGTTTACCGGCCTCTGCTGTCTCAGGAGACATTAATTCTTCATTGGAAATTCTGAGACCAATCTATATAGATTAAGCGAAATTCAAAAGGAGACGCCGAAGCACATTCTCCGAGATTGCCCGGCAGAAACGAAGCGCAGAATAAGGTTTCTTGGAGGCAACTTAATGACTCCAAATTAGATTTAAAAAAGCTCACCGTGTAGAGTAGTTGGCTTTATTCGCAGCCTTAATTTACTTCGGTAAACATTTGGACTGTACAAAAGATCATTGAGTCGCAATACCTATGGTCTCACTTAATAATAATAATAATAATAATAATAATAATAATAATAATAATAATAATAATAATAATAATAATAATAATAATAATAATAATAATAATAATAATAATAATAATAATAATAATAATAATAATAATAATAATAATAATAATAATAATAATAATAATAATAATAATAATAATAATAATAATAATAATAATAATAATAATAATAATAATAATAATAATAATAATAATAATAATAATAATAATATAAATAATAATAATAATAATAATAATAATAATAATAATAATAATAATAATAATAATAATAATAATAATAATAATAATAATAATAATAATAATAATAATAATAATAATAATAATAATAATAGAAATAGTCCAGCAAATATATAAGAACAAAATTCTCTTTTTGTTTTTTATTTTGTCATTGAAATGTTTTTTTATTTTGCTTGAATGATTTTTTGACACAAAGAAGAACAACTTTTCAGTTATTCATAAAAAGTCCTAATGATATATGTTTTAATTTTTTTTTATAAAATGCATTTTAAAGGTATTGCTAATTAATTAAACATCCCCTAACACTTGTATCATTTGAAAAGTGTTGCTTGTCGATACTGGCATCTCCTTTACTACAGCACATCCATAATTTGAAGTTAAGTTAACTTTTAAGTTAATTTCTGTATCGGTCAGTGTTGTAATTGCATACTGCGAAACCCTAAACTAAAAACATCCCATTCAAGTATGTAAAAAGCGAAATAAAATAATATATACTGACAACATTAGGAAGTCATATATTAACGGGGTTAGCTTTTGTATCATAAATGAACTATTTTCTAAACTGATTTTAAAACGAACGCTACAGCAAATAGATTAAATTTTCCAAAAAATAATTTCTTGCTGCAATAGGAACTGTTACTGCAGCACATATCAATTAGTTTACATGGAAATCTTTTTTTTAATATTATTAACAATTTAATTTATTTAGTTTTATTCTTTTATTTAGGTTGTAATTTTGTTCTTCGTTAAACAACAGCAACTCATTTTTAATATTGATAAATTTCATAAAATCTATAATGAAAAACTAGGTCAAGGACATTAAAAATTACGTTTTTTTAATCATCAGCTACAAAATACTGGGGATGACACTTATTTTAGATTCTCCATTGGTAGGGTATTAATTTGATCATATCAGCCATCACAAAAAAATTATATACCAATATGAATTCACTTGCTAATATACTCATTCATACGATATTCATTTTTAAATATATATTTGTTTATATACAAGTATACACGTAGAGAAAAGAAGTGTTCTCTCAGGTGTGCACCAACACCCTAAATGGAGAAATGCTGATAATGTAAAAGGGTGCCTTATAAATGATTTATTTCATTGTTACATGATATTATGGCGAATCATAATATAATAATTTTGAACAATATTTTATATCTTATAATCATATGAGTTATACATGAAACTTCTGCGGTATGATGAAGATTTTATAAAAGTGGGACCAATAACATTATACATCTATTTCAAGCTTTTTCCAAAATTACCGGGTTCCGATAATTGATTCTTGTAGAGAAGACCAAAAAAATTTACGTGTGCTGGCGTTTTGCAAGATCACATCGGAATTTTATTTTAGAGGCGGTTAAAATTTCCCAGCTCTGGCCTGTTCTTGCAGCGTATCGTTATATAAAACTATGTTTTCTCTACATCTGAGGTGTAGGGTATGGTATTTTCAGCAATTTTGTACCAAGTCTTATGGCAAATATGTTTGTAGAACATATTAACCCTTTAATTCCCCAAACCAATAAAACGTACAAAACACCCCGAACAACAATTTTTTTGTCTTCTCTACCACAATTTTTATTACTGTTGAGCTGTGTAAGTTTTTAGCTTCTAAATCAATGGATGCGCTCAGCAGACACAGATTGCTACACAGCTGTTGCTCAACAATCTGCTGAACGCTTTGATTACTGAGCGAAGAGCGAACATGTTGAATCAAATTTCAAAATATATTTTTAAATATTAATTTATTTAAATTCACAAATAAATATTATAAAATCTTTTTACAAAATATACATAATTCAATCATTTCAATTGAAAAGTCAAATTTTTTTTGATATTTTTGACAAAAAAGTGAGCATATCGTTCAGAAAAATGTATCATATCAAAAGCTGCTACATCTAAACTGTTTAGTAGCAGCTTTTTCTGCTGAACGCTCTCAATTCGACAACTAATAACTTTAAAATGTTCGATTAAATAATATCCATCTAAAGAAACCTAACGACAGTACTGATTCAAGGTATGGACTATAGAAGGTCTGGAGAAATATTCCACAATAGAATTAATTAACACCAACAGTGATTAGGAGACCATCGTTCCATTTTAGTTAAAACAAAATTTTGAAAGTTCAGTGTTTCTTTATAGCATTTTGGCATATGCCACCATTTAACATGCTGCATTGATTGCAAGAATATTGAAGTTTTCATACTAAGGAGAGTTTTCAAATAAAAAGTATCACACATCTTGAAATTTTACCAAATATTTAGTTTAACTTTCACAAACACCAAAGAATTCTTGAAAAGATAATCATAAACAACAAAGAAGCTTTAATTATATCATGCATAATATTATTGGGTTCAATCAAATATTATGTTCACCTTAAACATAGCATTTCTTTATGTGTACACATCTTTACTATATTTACAAAATTCATGATGATGATGACGATGATGTTGATGAAGTCTGCGATAATGTAAAATGTGAGTGTGCAAATGAATGGTGGTGCGCTAGAATGGATGAGTAGTTTGGTTGTATATTTGTTTGGTTGACTGGAAAATGCATCATACTGTAAGAACTCAAAAAAATGTATACATAAATATGTAGAAATGTGAGCGAGAAAAAAAAAATGGCAAGTTGATTATGGTAAAATATAACAAGTGCACTGCAGAGAAAAAATGGATGTGGTTGTGTTTAAAAGTAGGTAGTATGTGTGTTAGTATCAGGCGCTGTTTAAGGAAAAAAAACAGGAACAAAATGTAAGTTTGCTACAATGAAATAAAATGAAATTTTTTATATATATATTTTTTTTATTTAAATTAATTTAACTCCACTAAAAAAAATGAAACTGATTCCGCTTCTACTTACTTTGTTTTTCGTATAAAATTGTACATTTTGTACATAGAAATTACATTTTCGGTTTTTGTAAAAATAATAAATAGCATACATATGTATATACGAGGTCAGTTGGATAATTACGAGACTTTCTGGTTAAAATAAAGTTTTAGTTTATCGTCTTCATAATTTTTATATTCCCTACAAATAATATGGTTTGTTAAGACTCTGAAAAAGGCGTTTGATTTAATAATTACCTCATTTCATCTAGAAAATCTCAAATAACACAAAAGAAGATTAAAATAAGAATTAATTTTTTATGTCAATTTATTGTAAAATTTTAAAAAATTATCTGATTTTATCGAAAAAATATATCTTATGCAGAACAATAAATCAATCTGCAATGCAAACTAATTTTATTTTGTTAATATTTATACAGGCTAAAGTTCGTAAAGGTTAATAAAAAGATAAAAACGTTGTTTTCGGTATAAGCCACTAAACCTGGTCAGTATTCATGTGCAAATGCTTTCAATACTGGTTAGGTAGCTTCGTTGAACATGATTAGATATTCCATTTATACACATTATGAATACAAATATAAAACGCGACTTCTATTTTATTTATAAGCAATTGGCTTTTGGAAATTTGTGAAATTTTGGAATGTTGACATCATTGTATTAAACCAAAAAGAGGGTGGTGTTAGTTGAAGTGGTTAGCGCGTTGACTACTATTAATGTACATAAGTGTGGCATTGTATTAATTGTTGTCGGACTATTTAAGTGTTGAAGCCATAGCACTGGTCAGTGAAACCTGTTCCGAGAGCGATTGATGCTGTTTTAGCTATTTTGCACAACATCGCCCTCCTTCGTCGGTTAGCAGAAACATCGGCGATATAGAACAATTAATAAAATGTCTGTTAATACGGCTTAACAAAGTTAATTCGTCTACTTAACACCAAAGGCGCATCAACACTGCTAAAAAAATTAGCATAACGCGCAAAGTAGAGTTGTTAAAGAGTTAAGCCTTCTAAATTTGCCACATCTATCTTCATTACCACATCCTTCTCCCTGAGTTCTGGCGCAATGTATTGTATTAGTAGGGATTATCCTCTGCTGGTTCTAATAAAAAAAAAATCAATGAATATTATTGTTGATCCAATTAAAATATTAATTGAATATCAATTAACTTCGTTAATTGACAAATATTATTCAATAATATTTTCTGTGAACACAGCAAATACTTTTTCTATTTTTTTTTTAATTTTTATTTTAAAAAGAATATGCTACTCGTACCATTCCCCTATCGCTTTAGTTTATTCTATGAACTTTATCGACTCTTTCTGGAGTGATGAATTTCAAAACCGTAATTGTGTCTTTCGTATTATAAATTAACTACTCTCTTGACTCACACAAATGGTACCAATTAATTTGATCTAGGCGCACGGTAGTGCGCCAGTCCAAATTCGGCCACACAGTGTGTATATTTACACGAAACCATTCGAGCTGTTTTTACCCCCCTCATAACTTTTCTCCTCTTGATCGTAATATAATGAAATATAAGGTCTCCCCACAGAGGTGACCTCACAGGTTAAATTTTAAAGATCTACCATAAAAGCTTCCCGAGATATTAAGGTGTGAAAAGTCCATATTTTAGTACATATTCACTGACTCACTGACTCATCAATATTATTGGGCACTTCCAGTAAAGCTAGAGAGCTGAAACTTGGTACACAGGTAGGTTTTGGTGAGAAAATAACTAGAAAAATCTGAAAACGGGCACTTTCCACCCGGGAGGACTAGAGTTCCTCTTCTTTGTATGGGACACTTCCAGTATAGCTAGAAAGCTGAAATTTCGTACACAGGTAGGCAGTGATGAGAAATTACTGAAAATGATTTTTTAACGGGTACTTTTTATCAGGTGCGACTATGGTGCCCCTTCTTTGTAAAGAGCACTTTTAGTACAGCTAGAATGCTGAAATTTTCTACACAGGTAGGTCCAGATAAGCAATACATATAAATATTTATACAAAAACAACTTAGAAAAAAGAAGTGAGATCCACACAAAAACACAAATGTGAAAATAAGGCCAAGTTCCTATTCAAAATATTTCGGCCGTAAAAATCACTGAGATCAAAATGTGGACCAAGTTCATGATAGGTACAATTCCATCTCATTTCTAGGCAACCTGTAAGCTTGGGAAAATTTTTTTGCCTTTATAATATGGAAAAGAATTCTTGGAAAAATTTTGGCAAGCAAAAAAAAAAACACTTTAAAAACTTTTAAGAAAATTATTTTACACAATTTTCAAGAGAAAATTCTTATGAGAATAGATTTAAATGGCTTCTGAGAACTTAACAAATTGGAAAAATGAAAAAGTAAAAAATAAGTAGATAATCTTTCAAAAAAAAACCACTGCGCCTGCTTTATTTAAAATTTGAGAAAAACCCTAAAAATTAGTCAATTTAGTGGTTATGATGATGACGATAAACAACATGCTGATACTGAATAAAATCTTTCGTAAACTATTTTTTCTTATTATTTTGTCAATAATATTTTTATGCCACTTGCAATTCATATTGAGAAAATATATTTAAACCTAAAATAAATTAAGAAACATTAAAATTGGATTTCGAAAAAGGATTTCAAAGTGATTTGCACTTAAGCATTCAACGTCCTAACTGTGTGGCGCTGAATATAGAAAGATTTGGATACGTTTACTAAACTTTATCTGGGTGAATTTTTTCTTCTAGAGCAATTATTGTCTTTTCTTTGATTTGCGACTGTATTCTCACCGATGAAAATATTTTTCCTAAACCACTAAGAAATTTAATCTTTTAACTGTAAAATAAGACACTCAACTAAAATCGAATCCTAAAATTTCCCTTTACATAAATTTCTCTCATATATCCTTAAATTGATTCACACATATCACTGCATTCATCCCCTGCTCCCTCTCCCACACATACTTATAACCTTATTTATGATGATATTTATAACAATTGTGCTGTCACAATGATATTCTTATTTATGCGTGTTGTAATAATTTCGTTTTTGAGCAAGAAAAGTATAATAGAAACAACCACGACCTTAAGGAACACAGCCACACACATAAAAAAAAATACTTATTCTCATATAAACCCAGCGGCGGAATGAAGCACTAAGAAGGCCTTAGTTGGCCTTCTGGAAGGTCTTACGTGACCTCTTGCCCCATTCCATACTCATAAATTTTTTACACACGATGTCCTAGCCAGCCAAGTCCTTCTAAGTTCCCTTCTTACACAGGCCTGATAGAAGGCCTTAATCAGTCACAAAATTTATTTTTAAATTACCTTTAGAAATGCAAAAACGAAGAAAAAACCCATGAAAGTGCCAAAATATCAGCTCTAAAAAATAGTGATTATTGTATTATGTTGAATTTCAGAGTTAAATATTTATTTATTTATTGATGTATACATACCCATAATAAAAACTACATTTTTTGGGAGGGAGTCTGTAGGCCTTCCACATTGCCTTCGTAAGAAGGTAAGCGAGCATGAGTACAAAATCTAAACGAAGCGCTAGGAAAGCCTTACGGGGGGCCTTATAAATGAAGGCCTCCAAAATTGCGCCGCTGGGAATAAATTTTTCACTTTAAATATATAAATTTTGAAATGTGAAATGACACGAAGAAATTGTATAACAACACCATTATATCCTTTTGTTGTTGTGGTTGCTGTTGCTGTTGCTTTTCTTCCTGCTGCTGCTATTTCTTTTTTTTTTTGTCTATGTGAAACCTTGTGGAAAATTTGATTTTTAAAAAGGTTTTTCGGTAATTTACATTTCAAAATTATTTGCAAAGTGTTGGCATGAATAAAATGTTTATCTTGTTGAAAATCGAGTTTCTAGTCTTATAAGGTGATTTATTTAGAGTTACTGTATTTTTTTTAATTTATTAATTTTCAAAAAGTCTTTAATCAATTCCCCCACTGAACTCCCGGCAACTAAGCAACAGTTTATACAAAGAGAGAAAATTCTGTTTGGTAAAAAATCGCTTAGTAAATATTTTCAAACTTATTTTGCACAGATTACCAAACATGATGTCAGCTAGAAATCACAGCTACAAGTATATATATATAAGTATATATCTTCACTTTATACAAAAGGATATGCAAATTGAATATAAAACAGAACATGGACACTAAGTGCCTGTTCGCCGATATCGAAGAAGTTCTTTCTTTCGAGCAATTACATTTGAAACAAAAACAAATTCAAACATTTTGTTTTTGTTTCAAATGTAATTGTTCGAAAGAAAGAACTTCTTCGATATCGGCGAACAGGCAGTAATTGATCAAACTTTTTATTAAACATTTCTTTACGAAATATTTCAATTCTTCAGTAAAGTTCAACTATATATAGTAATACGTCTGCTTTAATTCTAACTCCTTATTATTAAAATAGAAAATCTTTTTGGAACACAAATGTAATCACTACAAACCTCATGAGATACAAACCGAATTATATTCGAACATAAAATACCAAACAACAGCAAAATAATCACTCTATATTTGATGACGCCTGTTGTTCTTCATCTCTTTGTTGTAACAACCAATTTTTGTCAATTGATGTCAAAGGAAACCTTTTTGTGTTAGTAGTGGTAAAGTCTCATTAATTTATATTTTTGTTAGAATTTCTTCAGTGCTCTTACAAAGCTGTTGCCGCTTGTTGTTAAGAATTCAACATATAAAGATACATCAATTGTCGCTGTCATCATTATCATACATCCTGTTTAGCAACAATTGAAACTTTTTGAAAATGTGTATGTTAGAAGTATGTATGTGTGCATATGTGATATTAAATACACACCGAGTAATCACACTCAGAAAAATATTTAGCTTCGTTATAAGAATTGCATTCTTATAAAAAGAACTTTTATAAATTGAGACAAAATATTATGCTAAATTAAAGCTAAGTTCATATTTATCAAATATTTGTCGCAAAAAAATGTAACCAAAAAAGAAATTTAAAAATCTATTTCTTTTAATTCCAGTATATTTTTCGGTTCGCATTTTTTAAAAACTTTATAAAAATATTTTTTTGTAGAATATTTATTTTTATTTTTTAATATAAAAACCAAGTTAAATGTCACTCTCCCTAAGCAAAACTAGTGGTTACGTTTTTTTTTTTGACAAATATTTAATAAATGTGAACTTAGCTTTGGGGCTCTGCACATATTACGTAACGCTCCAACGCGGGGGAGGTTAAAGATTTTCTACGGATTGGAAATTTTGCACTGAAAAATTATTAAAAAGCGTTAAGGATGGTGGGGGTGGTGGTATAAAATCTCTGAAAACAGCGTTACGTAATATGTAAATATGAGCAAAAAATTCATTCAATGAATCAGAAAAAAATGTCCGTAAAAAAAAGTTTTCAAAATCAATTTAAGAAAAATTTATAAATTACGACAACTTTCTTTACAAAAATCACCCGCCCCATTGATTTTTATAAAATAAACCCACTTACAAAATCATTTTATTTGAGTGTTCAATTTTTAAAAATTTATTTGTTATTGTTAGCTAAAATATATGCGGCATTTCACTGGTTACTAATGCCAACACATCAGTAGATCTTTGAAATGCTTTACCATGAAAACGACTATAGTATTTTCTTAGGGCCAGCCCTGAGGTATAGAGAAAATAGTGTTTGTGTTCATTCGATACGATGTTTGACTGAAAGTGAAAACATTACTTTACTAGTTTGTGTAGGGTACGCAATGACTTAAGTATACATTTCCGCTGTAATGCGTACAGAATGTATTAGAATATATTCCGTTACCATTAAACTTGTGTAGTTTACGAACGACCTAATTCAATTGAACGATTCTATCAATTGAAATAAAAAAACTATGTGAAGTTTTTACGGTTACTAGTTCAGTTGAACTATGAAAATATGAAGTAAAATCATGCTTGCATATTTTTGCTGATATCACAATTACGTCCTCTACTTATTTCAGATATAATTTGTTTGTACATTGAATCAGATAGGCCTGAGCAAAAAGCGTTATAAAACATAATAAAAATTGTATGATTTTAAGGTACTTGAGCTCACCCCTAAACATTCAAGCAACTTTTTCTCCAACGCAATACTTAATAAAATATTCTAGCTTTCTTTTCCTATTTATGCTTTTATTAAATATATGTACATACAATGCTAACAACTTATCGCTTAATGAAATAGCAAATTTTATTCAAATATATTCAAGCAAAAACAAAACAATTTCACAGTTCTTAAGATTGTTTGTGTATTTATTTAAATAAATTAATCCCTTGGGCTGTTCAACTTTTGTAAAGTCTATATATCATAAATTTTCTCATATTCATAAGCATATAAGTAAGTTTGTATGTATGTACGAATGTATGTATGTATGCCTGTTATTCTTACGCACAAAATATACAATCAGAATACGTCCTCATTATTATCCGGCATTCATATTTTTATTTATTTTAAAACATTTAAATATAAACACCCACTTACACTCACAAGCGATGGCATGCGTACATACATAAAAATGTTTCAAAATATTTGCATATTTTTAATCAAATTTACAAGTATCGTTTGCTTTATAATAGATATGTATATACTCGTATTTATATTTTTTTCATCTGAATTTTTTTTTGGCAAATTGCCTTTTGCATGTGAGAAAAGAGTATATTTAGTTTTGCATAAATTTTGCAAAATTTTCGTATTTAATTCCATTAACGTTAGCGTTGGAAATTTTTTTTCCAACATTTATTATAAAATAGACTTTGACAAAAAAATATTTATTAAATTTAATGATGGCAGAAAATGTAATGCAAAATATGAATATTTTTGATGTGACTTATGATAAACATAAGTATGAATTTATATTATATTTTTTGTAGTTGACATAAATTAATTTATTTGCCGTTTCAGTTTCTTTTTGATAGTTTAAATAATTTGATTTGAAAAGATTATAGCGGTTCTGAATCTTTCCTACAGAATTGAACAAAATTTTTTATATCTTATCGTATCATTTGTATATTTATAAAACTCTTTTTTGGAGCCCAAATATAAAGCAACCTTTAAATTAATAAATTTATAGACTTCTGACATTGGTTTTCCTGAAAAATTATAAATATTTTGCTTATTTTTATATTATTATTATTACGAATAAACGTAATTATTATTTGAACTTATATTGATTTACATATGAAAAGTAATATTATCAGGCTCAAGTTCAGTTTTATTGAATTAATGAAAATTCAAAATTACTAAGAGTTTTTTTGTGTTGGAAAATATTATTATTTATATCCAATCAGTTTTTAGCAGAACGTATCAGTATTGATTTCAAGGCCGCTACACCTCTCATCAGCGTTCAATTGTCCATCTTTACAATTTTCGTAAAGTGGATACTAATTGAGAAGAATATCAACTATTTGACCAGTTTTCAACAGAAATAGAATATGAGAATTAATTTTTAATTCAATTTTTATTCTACAATGAAACAGTGCTGGTTAGTACGAAATTCCCTCATTACTGTTTGGAACTAATAATCAACACAAACTCATAGTCCGTTATCATCAAAGTATTCTACTTTGTATTTTATTTTATATATTATATTATTTTTATTTTATTTTATATTTTCCAACACAAAAAAACTCTTAGTAATTTTGAAGTTTCATTAATTCAATAAAACTGAACTTGAGCCTGATAATATTACTTTTCATATGTAAATCAATATTTTGCTTATGTTTGGTAAAATATAGCAATTTAGCATTCTTTTCTTTAAAAATGTACCATGAGAAGAATTCTATAATATAAGAGAATGTTTATGGAAATTCACTTCAACTAATAACTATTGAAGGACACGTTCTTCAATTGTAATAAATGACACGTTGATAGAAGCACATTGAATGAAAAATGTACCAAAATACTTAAAAGCAAAAACAAATCGATGGCTGTGGAACACTACATCGACTATATTTTACGAAAAAAAAGAAGAAAGAACTCGATGCATCACAACAAACCAATTTCCCAATTTGGGAGAATCAGGAACACCAGCCAGTGAAATCATGCCGCCAACTGATGACGGACACAGACGTGGTTGAACAGAGACTACTACTTTCTTAGGAAATTTTTTCCGAGACTTCTCTAAGTATTGCAGTTAGCTGTACTGCGAGTGCATTACCCCCAGAAAAAGAGAAAGGATTGTTTTAGAGGACCCACTAATCGCGTCAGCTCATGACGGTCACTGTAAGTGCGAAGGTATTTTAAGTCGAGCCTCAAACGTTTATAACAAAATACATTTAAAAAAAATCCTTCTGGATTCACTTTCCGGTAAAAAATATATTTTGCCTATTTAAAAATTGAAATTTTGTAGTGAAAATTAATACTATGACTACTCTTGGAATACGTCTATTACAATTGCTTCCTATTAAATCTAGTATTACTCAGCTTCAATACATTGCGTAGAGGTTTTAGATTACAGTAAACTAAGTACCTTATGGAATCCACAAAGTCTTTAGTTAACTTTGCTTTTCTGAATAAAATAAAGGTGGAGAAAATCCTTAATCCCAGACCGATGACTGGCAATGTGTCCTGTTTCCATTACAAACAATTTCTGTATTGATCGCTCGCAAAGTCTTCCTACTCCCAAGTAGATCCAATCCGGTTTGGTGATTTAGTTAATAAAAACAGTTTTGAAAATATCTTAAGGAAGAACATCTTAAAGCATTGCTAAAATTAGTTTAATCAGTTTAAAATCCTTAAGATTTGAAAGTCCTTAAGCTGGTCTTGCAACGAAGAATATTTTATTATAAAACGAAACGGCCTTTGTAAATACTTTGTGGAAGAAAATCTTTATGCTCGGGCAAAGTCCGGCAAAGAAGAAAACTTCCAGTAAGCGTAGCTGGTTGTTGCTATATAACGCGATGCAAAAAGAAAACAAATAAAGAAACAAAGAAAAGATAAAAATTAAAGTCTTAAAGACTTTCCTAAATGAAAGAAGATACAAAACTTGTTTCTTCTAGTTTTATTTAATTTGCAATATTTCCAAAAAAAAAAAACCAAAATTACTTCCAAAATTATATGAAATAAATTTCAATAATTGGAATTTATTTCTAAGTGCAATTACTCCCAAATTGTCTGAACATTTATGAAAACTATTTTTATATTTTCTTATGTTATTTAGTTGAGCGTTATTTTATACTACCAACCACAACAAAAATTAGTTTTTTTAAAACTTGTTTAACTCTTATTCGTCTAAACTTAATTAATTAAAATTATGTTTGAAATCAGTGGGGCAAAAATGCCATTGGAAATAAATTTAAAAATGCAAGGCTACCTTTTATTTATGGTGAAGTCATTACCCAACAAAAACTACAGCTTCAGCCGAAGTAGGTTTGTAAGTTTGTTGTATTGTTTGTTGTTGTTGTGCCTCTTGCTGCGAAAAGCGCTTCGAACATGCATGATTTTTGTTCGCGATATCTCACTTTGGAGCTCTTGTTTTTTACATAAAAGATGGCTTTTTTCTAACCATCCAAAAAACAGGCCGATTGCCTGCAGATTTGTGAAGCTTTAAATTGTTGGCAATTTTTCATTTTGTTGGCTTTCCAAAGAGTAGCCGAATTATTTTACCACATAAAAGTTAGAATGCAATAAACAAACGGAGCAACCAAACTAATGCTCCAATACTGAATTTTGATATTTGAAGTTTTCTTTAAAATAAATATGTCCGTGTATATTTTTGAACAAAAAGTTCTATGATTTTGTATTTTCTTAATCTTCTTCCCTTTTTTACATTCACTAAGAATTGATACCGGAATAATTTTTCACGGGAGATTCACGTTACCATTCTTCCCTTCGACTGGAATTAAAATTTCTCGTGAACAAGACTTTCACTTCTTATTCACGATAGGGGTTAATAATTTTTTCCTGGGTATGGTAACACACATGTGCATACGTATGATCAATATCCAATGGGAATTTGGTAGAAAAACACTAATACGTTCCATGCCCACTACAATATGAAAACATGCACTAAAACCAATTGTTTATGCTTTGAAATACACACGCACACTCATTTGTACATACATACATGAACATGCATGAACATATTTATTTTTCTCCATTTATTGTTTTTTTTCTATTTTTTAAGCATCACTGATCAAGTTAAAATCATGAAATTCCTGCTGGGAATCGAAAATTGCTGATGCTTTTTAGCAATATTTTTGATTGAAAAATATTAATAATAAAAATTTTCTAACTATTTTTCTTTTTTAATGTTTTCAGTTTTATTAAATAATAAACAGATACGTGTTAATATTGATTTTTCTTTTGGTAAATTGTTTGGGGCTTTGCAAAAAATAAAAATATGAGCAATACCTGTGTGTTAAAAGTTTCAAAATTTATAATTGTATTTTCCTTTCTGTGTTGGTTTGTGGATAACACACAACACATCTGTTGCCTGCTGCATAATATTTAAATATTATTAAAAATACACACTCATGCATACAATCAGGTATACATGTACCCATGGAAATTTTCACGTTTATTTAAATCTAGTTTGTATGTTCGAAGGTTTGAAAAACAAAAACTTCAAACAGCCTTGGATGCAATATGCACATCGTATGTATGTTAGTTTATGTTGCTCTTTTAATGTAATAAAATTCTAAATATATCGTTAAAGTGATGAAGGAAAAACTTGTATTTAGCAAACACTTTTTTTAAAAAAATTCATACTAAATGCTGCCAATGCATTTTCAGACATTTTTAAAATTCTAAGCGCTATTTACTACCATATTTTGCTGTTTATTTTTAAATAAAACTGAGTTCCAATAAGTAATAAATTATTATATTTGTGTAGGTATTGGTGTATTATCCTTGGCATGGCCAACTGGCCTCATTTTGGTTCTAGTCTTCTAGAAATTGGCGTTCGTGAAGTTTTCCAGACATTATCTCTATACAATTAACCATGAAACATATTTTTTACTAGACAATAATTCCTGCAGGAATAGAGCAATAGGTAGATGGTAAAAGAACAACAAAGATCAAAGACTATCTGAAATCTTATTGACGTGTTGATTGTTTCTTTGACTCTATTTACGATGAACTGCAAGGTGCAAACTATGTCCCCTTAAGAATGGATGGTATTGCTGGTCTTGATATTCTTAATTGTGGAAGGATTTTTTACTGGTTCTAGGTGAAGTCTTTTTCAGAAATACACGTGTTGGCTGTGGTTACCATCAAGTTCGCTGGGATAGGATTTCGATAAATGACTGATACTCAAATAATTTAAAGTTTGTCTAAAACTATTTTACTTTTATAATCACTTTGTTCCCCTCAGGAATAATTTTTCGTTTTAATTGGTAAGATATATAAGGTTTTCAATAAGAGTGATATGATTTATTAAAAAAAACACACTTAGAAACTCAAAAGTTTTTTATTTAATGAGAAGTACAATCTATACAATTAAGTTCTAAATAAAACGTCATTGAAATGGCTTCCATGGCTTGCCCTGCAGGAACGAAGTCGATAAACCCAATTTTCGAGCACTTTTTCCACTAAATCAAGTCGTATGTCTTGAATGGCACGTTCAAGATTGACTTGTAAGGCTTGAAGAGAGTCTGGTTTATTTTGAAAGACCAATGACTTCACATAATCCCACAATAAATAGTCTAATGGTGGTTAATCACAACTTCTTGGAGGCCATCACAATTTCTTGAAATAATCGAATCTCCAAACTTTTCTCGCAATAATTCAATTGTTGCATTTCCTATGGGGCGCGTACGGTGGTCCAATGGCTTCAGTCCTTTAATGAGAACAATTTTATACGCAAGCAAACCCAAATTATTTCTCAAAATCCACCAGGTTGTGGTTTGAGACAGTCCCAATTGTTGAGAATGTCTTGGAATCGACAAATTGCGGTCTTCAGCAACAGTTTCCTGAACGGCAGCAATATTTGCATTACTTCGAGCGGTTCTTTGTCTTATTGGCACTTGATAATGTTCAAATGCTCAAAATTTTCAATAATTTCCCGATTATTACGGCCATAAAATGTCAAAAGCGCACGAAAAGTTGCAATTGGAGAACGATTATTTTGAAAATAAAACTGAATAATTTGTAAACGTTGTTCTTTTGTATATCTCCCCATGATGAAATTGTAAACACTACAGAATATAATGAAAAAAAAAAAAAAATTACAGATCATGACATATAACAAATTGCCGAAACGTAACTTCAAAATCATATCATCCCTATTGGAAAACCTTTTATGTATATGATTCATTCAAATTACTTATTTTCAATTATTAACGTCATTTATCGGCCTTCTTTACTACTTGAAGCTTGATTTAAATATTATAACTATATCAAATACAATTGATACCAATACTTAAACAGAAAATTAGTATTTAATATTTATTGTAATTTTGAAAACAGCTGATAATATAAAAATATTTCTTAGCTTTTATTGCAACAACATTTGTTTTTTTTATTTTATTCAAACTACACTTTAATTCAAATAAAAAAAACATTTATTGCACAGGCAAAGTTTTCCGCAAACTGTTACACCAAGTGTGTGTTTGGTTGTGATTGTGTGGTAACTTTTTTTTTACTTCCTCCGCATACTAATAAAGTCAACATGTTATAATGGCGTCAACATTTTTTTATTTTGATATTTCATTTTTGTTTTATTTTGTTATTTTCATATTTCAATACCCACAGGAATATTTTGTTTCCTGCTTTAATAACAATTTTTATACACCTTAAACAAACAGGGATAAAATCATGTCGATATTAGGGAGGTGCAAATAATAAGAAATTTATTGATTTTTTTTTTTTTTTTCTTAAAACTTTATAAAATTTTACATTTATTTGAGCATGTACTCAAGTATTTATGTTTATTTATTGCTAAGGGGCTGTGCACATATTACGTAACGCTGTTTTCAGAGATTTTATACTAACCCCCACCACCCCCCCCCCCCCCCAGTACGTAAGGCTCATAATAAAAATCAAATATCGTTCGTTTGTATTTTTCGTAATAATCCATGTATAGTTTTTACGAAAACAAACATCGACCATGGCTTCTTTCTGTAATTTATTTACAACGGCAAATGACTGGCATGATTTGTTACTTGTTTTATTTTAATATTTGTAATAGTTTATAGAAGTTTTTACCGAAAGAAAATTATGCCACGTCCACTTCTAGGCCCACTTTTTTTTATAACATGCAGGTAACATGAAATATATCTTATAAAGGTATAGCTCTTGTTTTATTTTATTGTTGTAGAACCATAATTCAGTTTATTTATTTTTTTTTTTATTTAATTTCTATTAATTATAATAATATGATAACACTGTGATAGTTTTTGACCCGAAAAAAAATGAACTTAGATGAATCCTTTTCGAACTATTAGGGGGGAGTCCCCTGAGTGCGAAAGTACATTTGGAAGTGTCAGATTTGCTCCAGTTTTTGAGAAATCGGTATATACCCATGAAAAATGGATATAATTAATTTATCCTATTTTTAATCATATTAAGGTTTTCGATCAATAATAACTTTTTTCTCACAACCATGATAATGTTAAGTTTTTACGGAAACCGCCTTCTTTCTGTAATTTATCTAAAACGAAAAAGGACTGTTATAGTTCATAAAATAAAAGTTAGCCGCACCCACTTATACGCCCACTCTTTTAACATATCTGTGGAAGAAAGTTATTGGATGTCTTAAAATTTGCTGTGGGTTACTCCTGTACAAATAACAGAAAATTGTTGAGGTGATAATAGGACTCAGGAACTAAATTTTTTATCAGGAGCAGCGGTTGATTTTTTCGCTGACTAAACAGCAGCAGGCTTAGGCGTGTTTATCTCTTCTCTTTCGCTTTGTCTAATTCTTCCTTCCTTTCTTATTCAGATCTAACCTTCAGTCTCTTTTTCCAACAATGGAAAAACATCACAACGGGAATACAATAGGACCCAAGTGGACCGAAATCTATTCTTTTTTCCACAGGAACTTCTTAATCTAACCCAACCTAAGAACTGGGAACGTGTACCTCGCATACAAAGTAATTAAAAATATTCACATATCTGCCACACCTAAAATGAAATCAGCTTTCTAGGGATTTCTTAAAGCAATAGCACTGGAAAAAAGATCTGCCCCACACAAAGAAATATTGATCAACTAATAACTTGCTCATACCTACCTCGACTTTCAAACAAATTGTTTGTTAGAGAGGGTTTACTGCCACTTAACTTTTTATACTATAAGGTTTTCCAATGATGAATTGATTTTGAAGTGAAACTTCGGCCATTTTTAATATGTCATGATCTGTCATTTGTTTTTCATTGTATTCAGTAGTGTTTACAAATTTCATCATGATAAATATGCGCAATAACAATGGTTACAAATTATTCAGTTTTATAATCAAAATAATCGTTCTCCAATTGCAACTTTTCGTGCGCTTTTGCCATTTTTTGTCTGTACTTCCTTCGATATGAAATTAGTAATACCGTTAATGTCAATGGAGAGCAGTAAAGATCGATGATAACAAAGTTTTTATGGCCGAATTTGGAAGAAGTTGATCTTGACAATATTTGGTTCCAACAAGACGGGGCTACATGCCCCACAGCAAATTAAACAATTAAATTAATGCGAGAAAAGTTTCTAGATTCGATTATTTCAAGAAAATGTGATATTGAATGGAGAAGTTGTGATTTTACACCATTAGACAATTTCTTGTGAGGTTGTTTGAAGTCATTGGCCTTTCGAAATAAATCAGACTCTCTTCAAGCTTTACAAGTCAATATTTAACGTGTCATTCATGACATACGACTTGATTTAGTGAAAAAAGTGCTGGAAAATTTGGTTCATCGTTCCTGCAAAAGAAGTCGGGGAGGTCATTTGAATGACGTTCTATTTAGAACTTAATTATATCGATTATACTTCACATTAAATAAAAAAAATTTTGAATTTCCTTAACAGTAAGTGTGTGTGTGTGTGTTTTTTTTTTCTTAAAGAAATCATACCACTCTTATTGGAAAACTTTTTACTTGCTTCGCTCTTTGTATTAAAACTCTTTTTTTTCTGCTAGATCGGTAAGAGCTCTATTAAATTATTATCGAAGTTTCTCAACAGTTCATGCTTAATTATATATATATATATATTTTTTTTTTGTTCTATATATTTCCCCTATTATTACATTATCCTGGCTGTCACATTGTTGTATTCATTTCGAAGCATCCATCCTGTAGTTATTATTAGCATACATACATCCTTAGATGATTTTCCAAAAATAAAAAATAAAAACGAAAATAGAAAAAAAAATAACAAGCAATATGAAAAACATTTTGATACACGGTTGGTATGCAAATATTTTGACAAAGTAATATTTGCATTAAAATAAATTCTAGATTTGTGTGGGTGGTAGAGTTTTCTCTTTTTTTTTTCCTCATTCTCCAATTGTATTATTATTATTTTTTATTGTTTCAAAGAGAATATTGTATGGATAAGAGTACTGTTTGTTGTGTGCTTTCATGAAATATCACAAAGTCTTTTGGTATACAATATTTATTTTGAAAGTACTTGCATGAAAGTTTGCACAGGTAACCAAAGTTAGAAAACAAATTGAAAATCATGGGAGCAGCTTCCTGCTACTAAATAGTTTTTAGTATGTGACGAAATTCGAAAAACTATGTGTGATCATAGATCTATTGCTGAACTCACAACAATTTGTATCGTCTATCGTGTATCAAATACACTTTTGTTTATATGTTTGTGAATACCTAGTGTATATTGTATCGGCTTGAATCTTGTATTGATGGACGAAAGAAGAACAAGCAAGTATTGATGGAGTATTGTATGAAATACGATTTTTGCAAACATATTTTATTTCCTTTTCATATGAAAATTACCAACAACAAATTTTACACTATTGTATATGATACTATAATACACTCGATACAATGATACAAGAGGTTTTGTGAATTCAGCATATGTAAAGTCTAAGGATATGTTATCGTAAATCTTAAATACATTATTTAACATGTATCAACAATATCGAAAAAGTATGAAAAGTATGAAAACTTGTGGTAGAAAATATTCTTGCAAAAAGTTCTTGAAAAGAAGATTATTCTAGAAAATGTGATAAGCAGCATTAGACAAACTGTTCCGAAAACGTTAAGATGTATTTGAAAAATATCGGAAATTTTATTTCTAACTGTGAGCAATAGTTTGCCAATTTCATAAGGAATTTTCCAACAGCTCGATTGATTTAGCAGACATGATTACATATTGTTTCGTTCATAAAAATGAATTCATATTAAATGTTTACTGGGCTATTCGCTGTGTCCCCAATACGTTTCGGTTGTATTATCCTGTTGTTTTCCTGTTTGTTTATATACTTGTTTTTTTTTTTATATACAGCTGTAAGCATATATGTATGCATGTATGTAAGTATGTAGATATTTATGTACGTATGTGTTGCAATTTTCATATATGAATATCGTATTTATATAAGAAGATAGTGGTATATTGAAGTTTTAGTAATTTTTTTTATATTTTATTTGTCTGCATATCGTTTTCTGTCTAAAGCAGATTGTTTGCCACTGCGCCAAAAATCAACCCGCATTATAAATATTTTTTTATTCAGTTTTTACTGATTTAATATTATTTTTAAAATTGAGTTTAAAGGATTGTAGAGTATTTGAATAAATATAAGGAAAGAGACTATTGAATTCATTGGAATTCTTGGCAGGAATTATGAAAATAAATTAGAAACTTTTAAAGGATATTGTAAAAATTTGCTTTCGCTATTTACAAGACATTAATGTTTTGTTTCTACATGACGAACGAATGATTTAAGTGTAAAGTTTGTATAAAATTCACTAAAAAAACTGAACGTTACTCATAAAAAATGTTACACTCAAATCATTCGTCCGTTATGTAGAAACAGCACATAAATATTTTTTTTTACTTAAATTAATTTACATCCGAATTTTGTCTTATTTGCAAGGAAAATTTTAAAATGTATTTATAACTAAGCGATTCTAAGGAAATATTGCAAACAAGTTAACTTCTCCAGACAGATTCCAGGCTTCAGAATAATTGTTGGTAATGCTCGTAGCAGCTATCAAAGTTGAGTGTTATTCATTTTAGTGGGGTCGGGCCATAGGAATTGCTACCCAAAGGACATTTTGTGTAGCCGAAACGGAAGTGAATTAAGGCTGCAAATAAAACCAACTAGTTAACACGGTTAGAGCTTTTGAATCTTATTTGGAGTCATCAATATACGTGCAAGAACCCTTTTTCTGTTCTCTATTACCACTGTGCAGTCACAGAGAATGTACATCGGCTTCTCTTTTTGCCTTTCGCAAAACCATCGGTCTCATTGCTTCCAATGTTGAATTGATATTTCTTGAGAGCGCAGTGTCTGGCAAACCAACCTTGCAATAATCTAAGGACATTTTTCTCCTTTAGTAATAACTTTTGTAATTTGTTTTAGGAAAACTTAATAAGTCGTTTCCCTTGCCTTAAGCCTTGGATTGCTTTCCAGTGGCACCTGAACAACAAGTTCATTTAGAAATGAAACACAGTACAAAGTTGAATGTTCATTAAAAGGTTTTATTTATCTTTGATAACGATACAAAGTTTCAAGTAAAATGAAATGATGGGAAATAGAAAAATATTACTAATTTTCTAGGAAATAGTTTAAAAGACAGCACAAGAATTTTGTTTGATCTCACTCCTTATCTTTGTTTTATGATTTAAACAAACTCATTTCTATGATATTTAAATAATGATGGTGGTGCTGCTTTAGCTTCCTGATTATGTTGATGAAATTTCATAAACATAATAATGATTATGGGAATAATAATGATTACGTTTTTGGTATTTGTGGCAATTACCAATAGTGTTTTTATTGGGTTTTGTTTTGTTACTTCCTAGAGGCAGACTTTAAAGGGCCTTTATTTAGAAAGCCTTCTGTAAGATCTGCTTAGTCCAATCATATATTTAGTACTCATACTCGATTGCCTTCTTAGGTTGTTTGTAGCAACAAAACTGATAAGTCGTTACAAACGAAATATACATTCCAAACACAAACCAACAAATTTAAAAGCCTTAAATAGAAATGCAAAAATTGGAAAATAAATTAACTAATCTTAATCAAGTTTTGCTTAAATTCTCTGACAAAGCTGTTGTGCATTGTCTGAACATTTGAAGATGCAATGAATTTTTTTCCTTTTCTTGCAAGAACTTAGCGTTTTGAACCAAAGATTCCAAATTTTTAAATTCAGTAATTTTTACGATTTTTTAGTACGTTTTTTGCATATCAAAAAAGAAAAAAAACTTGTGACAGGTATTCAAGTATCTTGCAAAAGGAGGCCTTTAGTTAAGCCTACTAAGGAAAAGGTTTATCACCCCCTAATGCTGAAGGCCTACTTCTAGTACTGTGTACAAAATTTATGAGTATGGAATGGAATAATAAAGTCTAGTGCCTGTAAAAAAAGGGCTACCAAAAGGCCTGCTTACTACTTCCTTTCATCGTTGGCTATAATTTTACTATACACATACACTCATACATGCGTATGATAAAAGTGACATTTATATTAGTTAAGCTTATCACACAATTTATGTTGGTATATATTATATACATTTTTGGGTGAACATATATATTTTGCTTATTATATGGTAAAAATTAAAGGGATGCATTTCACATCGTTTGCACAATTTCAAAACATACAGTATCAATCAAAATAAATATTAGTCAGGATAAATAAAATATTTTTTTTTTTTTTTTTTTTTGAAGGATAAAGTTAAAATTTTTAACATATCATGTGCTCAAAAGTTTACAAAAACTAAAATTACAAAAAAAGTAAATTGTGCATAATTTGTCACCCACTGTATTTTTAAAATATGCAGCCTACATGATTATATATGACTGCATTTATTTATTTAATATGAAATTAGTTGAAATATAAGAAAATGTATGTCAAAAATTACATTTTGCATAAAAAAATAAAACTGCAATTTTGATAGAAGGATTTTTGCAGATATTTTAACTTAAAACAATTAGAAAATTGAGATTAGTATAATACATGTATAATATAAAATTAAAACTTTTTCTACACAGTATGTATTTTGGTTGAGTTTATATCAAAATGTGTATGGAAAAAATTTGAAATATTTGCTGATTAGTTTAAATGTTTCGTTACAAGCTCTTTGTATCATGAGCATAATATTAAAAAAAAAAAAAACAAAAATTTACAACACTCAAAAAAAATTAACTAAAATTGCCCCACTGTTATCTTTACACAACTAACAAATGTCAGAATGTTTCGTGACGTCACTTAACCAACATGTGCAGAAGATTAAATTTTTGTGTTCGGGAGGGCGTAATCTGTAGTTCTATCATTCTTGATTGACATTATGAACATTTGAAATTTTTTTTATTGTAAGAAAATTTTATTTGATATACATATGTATGTACATATGTATTTTTTATACATATAGAATTTTTCTTAAACTATTTTCAAGGAAATTTTTTTACTAAAACATAGTGCATGTTTTTTTTTTTTTTTTTGGAGTACGCTGCTTGTTAGAACCTCCTAAGGATGTGAAGCAAAGCTAAATGAAAAAATCAACTAAGCTAATCGGAAACCTCGCCAGGTCAACCGGTCTGTAACATAAATGGTCCTAAGTTGTGAAGGCCCTCAAAACCTAACCTCTCCTATGATTAAAACTTCTGATAAAAAAAGCTGTTTATTAGAGCTATGAAAATACTCCAAGTATTCATTATTTATATATAGAGAATAAAAGGTGCATCCTTAAGTCTAATCAGAAAATTCCTGCCATATTTAGCAAGCAATATCAATGTTTATAAAATTTTCCTTACCGAAGTGCTGTTTAAACAAAAAAAAATTTTAAATTGTCAGGCTGCAGGTCGTTTTCTTAAATTTAATTTTTATAAATTAAATTATTACTTTTATTAAAAAGAAAAATGTCGTAATAATTGAACAGACCAAGGAAAATGATGTTCCGAGACAAATTAAAATCTCTATGATTAATTTTCCTTATCGTTAAATATAGTTACTGTACGACTGATCAACTGCTTAAATAAGCAAACATGAAAATTTCTCTAATCAGCATCGATTAAAAATTTTTAAAGTCACATATTAAAAGTTTAATTTTTGCACTTGAAAATTACACTTTTGTTTTGTTAAAAAAAATTCTACACCATACTTAAGTTTCTATCATCTATATTTAAATTATATCCATCTAGAATATGATCTTTTGAGTCGTTTGTTGGCCATTAAATACTTTCTCCACAATAATATTTCTTGAGGAAAATCTTTACTTTTATTAAACATAAAAAAATTTTAAATTTCTTAAACATACGATTTGTTTCCTTTCATTGTCTTGCTTGAATTAACACTTTAGAAACTTTTGAATCAATCATTTATTACTCACACTCGTTACAGCCGTTAGGAATTCAGTTTTATCATTATTTTTCATTTAAACTACATCCTCATCCTTTTTATTTTATTAGAATTTTTCCATTTGTAGCATTTTATCAATATTTAAAGATCACATTAGAAATCATTGAATTTGATATATATAGAGAGAGAGAGAGAGAAAAAAAAAACATAGAACTGTTGCAACAAACACAAATTACATTAAAACTTTGCTGCAGTTAAACGTGAGTGTGAATATTTTTTTTTTTTTTCTGTATAAGTATGATTGAGTGTACGTATATATCGCTACTGCATAGAATCTCAGCACAAACAACAACTACCAATAAACAGAGCTACATTCCTGCGGATGTAAGTTTAATAAGAAAACTACTTCTTGTTCTGTTGTATGTCAAAGTATTTATACAATAATGTAGATAGAAACCAACTTGCTATCGTACAATAAAGTGAATTGGAAAAGTAAAAATAAAAATAAATAACAAAAAAAAATACATTAGAAATTCTTATATAAAGGCAAGCCAACAAATGTCACTTAAAATGTAAGTTTGTGTATGAATTGGCAGCTGTATTTGGAAAGTCCTAGAAATAGGAAGATGAGCAATGTATGCTTTTATTTTTTTGGCCCAGAAGCGGCTTTTCAATGCATAGACACATTTAAACACGCACATGTACATACATATGTACATAAGTAAAAAATTTTTCATTATGCTTCCATTTGATTTGCTAAATCGAATACTACTACACTTTCTCATCACATTGTATTCGAGGAATACAAACATATGTTTGTATGTATTGAACATATACTAGAAGTTTGAACTTCCCATTCTAGGCTCCCATCTATTTTTTTTTTTTTGCTCTTTGGAATATGTGAAAAGAAAATCTATCAATAATACACATTGACTTTGGCTTATCGCTGCCTCAATCGATTTTAACCACAATGAAAGAAAATAAATAGAAAAAAAAAATCCAAATAAACAGAATGAAAAAAAGATAAAATAAAAAAACTAAAAGCAAAATAAAATGAAAATCAGTTTTCTTAGAAATGGAAGAACTCATTTGAAATGCTACAATGCAACCTTATATTGTAAAGCGAAAGCAGGCGGCAAAGTGATAATTATAATAATGTCATTCCAGTGAAATTGAATTAAAAGAAAAATAATCTAATAGAAATCTATTCAGGTGACAATTTAATTTTAAAGCGAAAAAAGGATAATATTTTAAAGCATTTAGTTTTTCGATGTAATTTTACATTTTTCAAGTAAACTTTTTGTAGTGAGTTTCTCTGAGTAAAATCAAAAAACCGCTGTGTGAACTGAACTACATTAGATGTTGCTTAAACTTGGTAGAAGTGTTCTTTTAGGATATCATTTTAAAAGATTCCATATACCGGGTGTTTTTTATAGAGTGACACGGCTGGCGCGTAGAAGTCGCAATCTAGAACACCAATTTTCAACAACTCTTCGCAGCATTTGCGGCCTTATTTCGCCGATAACTCTTCGAATTTTGATTTCCAGTGACTTAACATAACCCCAAAGAAAACAATCGAATGGGGTTAAATCACACGATTTTGGTGGCCAATTAATTGGGCCATTACGTGAAATTATTTTATCATCAAAAGTTTATCAGTGAGTTCGACGAATAGAACAATTATTTTGATTACAAATTTCAAGTCAATTCATAATGAAATTTCAAAGCAAACTTAACAAAAAGCAACTATCAGCTGTTAAATAGGTGCTCAAAGAAAGTAGTGATGCAAACTTATAAGCACCATTTATTTAGAAAAAATATAAAACTTCAACAACATGTTATGCAAATCAAGGTGAAAAACCAATTAAAACATGCAAAAGAGCTTTATTCTTAGGAAACTTTAAAGTGGAATACCTGTAAATGAAAATTGTTGTTTTATATTCAATAACTGAAAAAATAAAATGCCAAAATGCTATAAAAATTGTTGACTTTTATCTTCACTGCGCGAATGAGAATATCAGCTCTTTGGAACACATATATAATGATCTTGCAAAAGCTTCGAGAAATCGCAGTTAAAAAAAAAAATGTGCTATAAAAAAAGCACAGTATAAAATTTCCCAGTTCATCCGTTAAAAACCTTAATCCTTAACTTCATAAAAAGTATCAGTAAAAATTTACATACATTAAAATGTGTTTATTTTTTTATTTAATTTTAAAAAATTTTAATCTCAAAACAGGCACAGAAATTTTTTTCACTCAGTTTTAGCATTAACTCAGTTGTCGCAGCAGCCCAAAATTGCTTGCTATTGGTTTCGTTAACCGAGGTTTTACTGTATTTGTACCGCCTCCTACAGCAAATAATTATGAAATGAAAAATGATTTCCAAATATATATATCTCAACAAAGTGCTAAACACAATTTTATACGCGGGGCGTAATAAATAATAATTATATCCCAAAATATGTGGAAAATAAAGGAAATTTAGATATACAATATTTTAAAATACTGAGAGGAATATGTATATGTTTGTTCTTCCTACGAAATTCAGTCGGCAGAGATTGCTTTGAAAATATGTATGTATTTGTTGTGAATGCTATAGCGAATACTTCATATACAGCTGTAAATATAATCTAATACTTATACGCCACCTACATTAGTCCTCTAAGTTTTACAACAAATAGTAAAATTGTTTCATCGAATACTTCATATACATCAGTAACTGCATTCTAACACTTATACGCCACCTGCATTCGTCCGCTAAGTTTAGGATACTAAAATTACTGGTTTTCGGAAATGGATGGTGTGGCGTATACTTATTGAACTGCATGGCCTTAAATAATATAATAATTTTTTATTCTTATCACTATCAGGCAGTGTTCGTATATAATTTCATACAAATATATATTTTGTTTTAAAATTATAAAGAAATCAAAATATGTATAAAAAGGAAAAACATGTGAATACATGCATGCTCGTATGGTTCCCTAAAATAAATTCTTAATTTTGAAATATACTGGCAAATCACCTTCAAGACTAGTCTATTCATATAACCTTTTCATGCCATCCATCGCGGAAAAAAACTATATTCGTTATGCAGAATGTGAATGTTTTTGTGCCCATTGAAGAATCTAGAGTTGTTAAGAGTACAGCAGAAAAAAAACACACACACAAACACAAACTGCAACAGACAACATGAATGTCAGTTGCATTAACTTTTCACAATATAATGTTAAAGCCAATGCTGCAACTTAAAGCACACACAAATGTACATCTATACACATTATGAACTTGAGCATACACTTACAACTACACCTTGACATAGCTAACTTGTACAATACCACCAGAATTACCAATACTAATAAATCATTTATGTACTACTACACACTACTAATACGATTGCAAGAAACTCAATGCTAATCCCTGTAAACGTTTCTTACAGATGCTAATAGCATTTTGTATTACTGATAAAATTTCTATAAGTTTTATTTCTTTATTTCATTTTAGTTGTTTTCTTTTTTGTACAATTTTCCAATTTTCTTTTTTTTTTTTGTGAAGCAAAAACAGTCATGTTTTCTGAGTCTAAAAAATCTTTATTTTATAGAAATAAAAAACAAAATTGGTATCTGTTTTTGCAGTATTTTCGATATTGTTGTTTGCGATTTACTTTTATTTTTGCTTGTGATGTTTGTAAATCCTTTTGCCTTAAGGTATTTTTCTTTTTTTATTTGGTTTAGTTACATTTACTAAAACGTAATTGACTGTCAGGAATTTATTATATTTAGTAAGTATTGAAAAATACTTGTAACAGGAAAACTTGGTAATGTTGTAAGTTTATTTAAGCAGTGAGTGTTTGAATTAACAATCAAAAGAAAAAATTGATAATACTTATTGATCAAGCTTTAAAGTATAGTGTTCGTAACTAGTTCTGTAAATCATGATTTTTTTTCGAGAATAATCTTAATTTTATATATGTATGTTATATATTTTTGAATATGGTTGAGCTGTAAATAAATTATTCTTTTAAATTTTCAATTTCTTTACCGGTTGTTCTAATCCTCATCATAATTTAAAGGCATAAAATAGTCGTTGTGCGCCATCACTTATTTAGTATCGAGACTTTTGTATTAAATCTTAATAAGGGTTTTTTCAAATCCTTTCAAAAGTATTGAAATTTTTTCTTAAAGGTACTTCTTCGAAATGTTTAGCATATCAAAAAGGTATTAAAAAGTTTACTGGCACTAATTTTTGTCCATTATCGTGTTCTTATATTGAAATATTATTTAGGTCCAGTGTTATTATTTTCAATTAATTTTTTCCTTCAGGCAAGACGAAAAGCTAAGTACAAATTTTCCTTTTCTTTATGCTTTTTGGCTTTAAACTTCTTCTAACAAATAAGTTTCATAGTAGACTCATTAGTTGAAGATTTTCGAGTATTCAGAATTTGTCCTCTAATAAAGACGATATTTGCTGCAGTTGTTAGAAAAGTTGCGTCAACTCTAGGCAGGATGTCCTTTCTTTAAAAAAAAACTTTACAAACATCACAAAAAATAATTTTCTTCATTCATTATGATTGTGTTTACTTTTCTACAAACTTATATGAAAATTAATTCTCGTATTTCATTTCTGTTGAAAACTTTGTTAAATAGTTGATATTTTTCCCAATTAGTATTCACTTTACGAAAATTGTAAAGATGGACAATTTAACGCTGGTGAGAGGTGTAGCGGCCTTGAAATCGGTATACTGATACGTTCTGCTAAAAACTGATAATATTTTTCAACATAAAAAAACTCTTAGGAATTTTGAATTTTCATTAATTCAATAAAACTGAACTTGAGCCAGATAATTTTACTTTTCATATGTACAAAAATTTTTTTTTAATTTTTTCGGCGCTCTCTCTTGATTCTGCGGTTACGGGTCTCAAAACTTCAATATATTATTGATCATAAGTCTGACAATATAGAACGAATATAAACGACATAGGTATCACTTCAAAATGCTGTAAATAACTCATTTAATTACATTAAAATTATCATTAAAGAAGCATAATTTACGTATTTCATCGGTGACAGCTTTTAAGTATACACAAAATAAAAGCATGGTAAGTTCTCTGTAAAAGTGAAAAGTCAGATAAAAAAATTTTAAAAATTTTTAGAATCCCTCGCAATGGGTAAACTGTTTTAAAAAATTTCTATACCAGTATAAAGGTATTTTAGAGAAGTTTAGAGTGATATCCACATCGCTCATATCCGTTCCATATTCTAGGACTTATGGCCAATAAAAAATAAGTTTTGAACGCCGTAACTCCGGAGACAAAAGAGATCCATGAGATGAATTTTTTCGGTTTAAGTCATAGCGAATCCATACAAAGTGATGTGAGTGGCGAATTCAATTCGCCGCATTCAATTCGCCCCAGCGAACGTTAAATAAGGAAAAGCGCTGAATATGCACCACTGCAATATACATAAATGAATCGTTGCAACAATTCAGGATCAGCTTTTTACTGTGTATCTGTCGTTTTCAAAATAATTAAGTAGCTGGCTAAACGGCTACAACGGTAGCTAGCAGCATTTGTGTTCGTGTGTTCGTGTAGTCTGCTGTGGCGAATGTGTTTATATCTTAATGGTGTATTTCCTTTTTATATGAAAATTACCAACAACAAATTTTACACTATTGTATACGATACTATAATACACTCGATACAATGATACAAGAAGTTTTGTGAATTCAGCAAATGAATTATTTTTCTAATTAATTCTAATTGTCTATATTATATGTAAAACCCCATAATTAAAAAATAATTAAAAAAATGTCATGGAAGAGAAATTTCACAGTATGCTAAGATCTCCAAGAAGTTTAGAGAAATGTTCAAGACTTGCACAAACTTGCAAACAAAAACATGTCAAATTCTTTTTTGTTGTTTTTTTTTTTTTTTTTTTGTTATATTTGCTTTAATTTGTATACAAGTTAGTGTGTTCGTGTGTGTGTGTGTGTGTGTGTATCAACAAAATTTTTAAAATAACATAAACTTGTATTTGGTATAATTTGCATAAAGTTTTTCTTGTTGTATAAATAAAATTTTAAAATACGAATGAGTCAACCTAGTCAACTTTTTTACATTGCCAATCCACAGGGTAAGATTAAGACGATGAATTATTTGTGCTGATATTGAATTTATTGACATATCGATAAAGCGAATCAGATGATTTTAGTAAGGCTATTTAATAAGACTTTTTCTTAATTTAGTGGCAAATTTTTGGGAAAATTATACATAATTGTAAGTGAAGAAGGACACAGCTATAAAGATAGAAGTTTAATGAGTTTCCTTACTGTCGTACCTACATCAACGACATCAAACGTTCATCTAAAAATAATGGTCATAATATCAAAACGATTGGGACACATGAACCACTGACATCAACTGCAACATCAGCTAAATAATTAATTTAAAAACTCAAGTCCTGCAAATGAACTTTGTATTAAACTGAACATCACCCTGTAAAAATTCAAATAGATTTGTTTATTTATTTATAGCTTTTGTCAACTATGCTCTATTTTCAGCTTTTGAACTTGTTTTGTTTTTATTTCAAAAAACTATTTTAAGAGAACAAATATTTACAAACACATACATCTATACATACATACATATACACATGAATAAGTTGTAAAAACTATTTTTTAATTAAAGGAATACATATGTAAATTAAAATAACTTCTATTTTTTGTTGGTACTCTTTTTAACACAAATATCAAATTGGGTTTATTTCTTAATACAGAATAATAAAATGCATTTAAATTTGGTATATACAAAACAAAACATCAACAACAACAGAAAACCTCAGAAATTTTGAAAAACTTAAATAAAAAAATTCCGATTTAACACGCATACTGTTTTTAACAAATAAATAAAAAAATACATACCACAAAATTTTGCTAAAATAAATTTAAATAAACTTTATTTTAGTTTTGTTAAACATGTGTTGTGCAAAAGCATATATATAAATATATATAAATTATATGCATATTTATGTATTCCTATACAAAATCTTGTATGTTTGCATTTAAATTTTATTTTAACTATTGTAACATGTACATTTCACCTGGCTATTGTCCAAACTTAATTACAATTCTATAATGTTGGGAAATTTTAAGGTTATATTGTAAACGAAGCTTTACGCCTAAGCCAGAGAGAAGAAGTGGAACATGCTCTAAATATCCTTGAATAGTAATAGTTGTAGTTTTACTAATAGCAGAAATAGCAGTAGTAGTAACAGTAAAAGAAAAAGTAATTCTATAACATAAAATTAAATTTTGCATCGAACTTAAAAATTAAATTATATATAATATAATTGTTATATAAAAACTGCACTGTACCGTGAAGGACATTGCCACTACAGTGGACTGTGTAGCATCAATGTAAATGCAGATTAGAATAAAGTTGCTACGGTGAAGCACTCTGAAACTTGACTGTAGCATAATATTGCCAAGTTGTATTACAGTATTATCACAGCAAGACGTAATATACGAAGTTTGTTCAACAAAAAAGGTGAATTTTGAATTTTCGCGGGCTATGTACATTCGACTATCGATTTTTTTTTTTTTTTTCTTACGTTGGTACACATGTGTTAGTCATATGTTGGTATTAGCAGCACATTTGGATTAGTAGTTTGTTTTTGACAACTGAAAAGGTTAGTCACGTTTATGTGTGTTCTTCGATTTTTGACTTTTGAAAAAAAAGCATCCAAGAATATGTATTTATTCTTGCGTTAAAAATGGAATAAAGTGTTCCAAGCACTTGAAGTATTGAGGGTCTTAACCAGTGACTAAACGTTGGTATATAGTTATAACGTCGAAACCAAGGCCCCATCATCCCAATAGAAGCGTCCAGATGAGCCAAGACCAAGTTCGATCAAATGTAAAAGTTTTGCTCAGTGTTTTCTTCGATTACAATGGCGTGGTGCATCATGAGTTCTTGCGAAGACGTCGTACGATTAATAAGGAATACCACATGGAAGTAATACAACGTTTGCGTGAAGAAATACGGCTCAAACGATCTGAATTGTGAAGGAAAAAACATGGATTCAATGCTTGTTCGTGGTTTTTGGCCAAAAACAACACTCTAATCATGCCTCAACCACTTTATTCACCAGATTCGGCACCCTGTGACATTTTCCTATTCCCAAAACTGAAGAGACCAATGAAAGGAAAGCGTTTTGCTACAATTCATGAGATAAAGTTAGAATCGAAGAAAGAGCTGATGGCCATACCGAAAAGCGCATTTCAGAAGTGCTACGAGAATTGGAAGAAGCGCTGACATAAGTTCATTTTATCTGTGGGGGATTATTTTGAAAAGGACAAAATGGATATTGATGAATAAATAAATACCACCTTTTCTTTTGAACAAACCTCGTAAAATTATAAAATGAATCAAACGTCTTTATATCGATCATTTGCTGCCGTAGATTCATTGGTAAAAATTGGTAGTTTCATTTACTATTTGTTTTATTGTACATATGAAAAGTAATTTTATCAGGCTCAAGTTCAGTTCTATTGAATTAATTATAATTCAAATTACTAACTGTCTGGCTCACGATGTCGACCGTTGTCGATCGCTTGATTTTTAGACGCTAAAAATCTAGCTTGCGTTCCACTAATAACCGATTTTATTTAACTTATTAATTGTTTACTAGAAGAAAAGCTAAAGAAATAAATAAAATTTATGGTTTGAAGGTCACAAATCATTTGTTTTTCGTTTACAATTTCAGCATTATCGATCGGTCTACATCGTGAGCCAGGCAGTAAGAGTTATTTTTTATCAATATAAGTTCGAATAATAATTACGTTTATTCGTAATAATATAAAAAATAAGTCTTAAAAACTTTTAAAATGAAAATAACATGATTTTTTCCTACAACATGAAGAGTTCCTTGTTTATAAACAAAAAACTATTCTCTTCTAACTAATTTGTCAGAGTTTCGGACTAGCAAATCTTTACTTTTACTATTTCTATCTAATAGCACTACTAACCGTCTACCATTTACTATATAAGTTCTCAGTGTTTTATAGGTAATAATTATGTATATTTGCTAACAAATATGTTTATTTAGCCAACAAAAACCATTTCAATTACAATATATCATTATTATAATACATTATTATTTCTTACCTGATTGTTTTCTTGTTCTTAATTTTCTTCATTTTGCTATTTTCATGTTATTTTTTCAAACTGACATTGATTTAGTAGCAAGAAATTGTTGTAATAAACTTTTGGTAAATTCTGACAAAAGATTTACTTAAAAGTAAATGGATGAGCTACTGAAGTTAATTTGTTCAAAGTAAAATAGAAAAATATGTTTGCTGGCATAAAGAAACACAACTGCTTTTGTACAGTATTGTTGCAAGCAATTTAATAACAATAATGATGTAAATGTTGTAAGTTATTTATTAAACCATATATTAGTTTATTTATTTTTTTTGTGCTTAACGAAAATTAGGTTAAACATATGTGGCAGAAGGAAAAAGTTTTAAGGTTTTATTAATTTAGGCTAACAAATATGTGGCTACAGTTTTTAGGACTGAAATAAATTTTATTTCTTAAATGAACAATTAAAATCAGTACTGAATGCTAATGTCTCTAAAAGAAATGACGTAACTTAAACAGATTTCTATATAAAATTACAATTTAGGCTTAATGACGGCTACAACGTCTTGCAAGCGAAATTCTCTGATATAACTTGCAAGATG